>VNWV01000010.1:0-526297 GCA_009801085.1 Lasiodiplodia sp. COLG20 | reverse complement strand
TGGCCTGTTTATCTTTTTTTTTTTTTTTTACGAAACAAAAGAAAGAGAGAGGGGCCTATTGACTAGGTCTAGAACGCAAGGTCGATGTTACGAATCACGTGGAATGCTCTCTGGTAACCATCGCATGGTGTATTCCGGCGTGATATCAAGTACTCCAAATAATGATCTGCCTTTTTGAAGGATAATCGAATGTTCGGTCTTGACGCTGGGTTTAAGAGTGTTCAACGCTGGCAAAGTGGACACGGGTCAAGATTTTTGTGCAACCTTTGTGCTACCCAGGCTTTCATTCCTGTGTTTTTCCGGTTTCGAGATAGATGAAGCGTGAAACTTACAGCTCACGGCCTCGAACCGAGTTTCGCCTGGTATACAGGGACTTTGCCTTGTTTTAGAATCTTCGATAAGCCGTTCCAACAAAAGCATCTCAAAATATCACGGGTCTTCAGGGACCTACCATGCTTATAGCTGCAAGTACTTGCTTGTGCAACCAGGTCAACCTACCGCAGGCAAAAGATCTGCCAGAAGCAAGTCGTCCTCTATTTCCGAAGATACCTAGCAGTAACAAACGCCATGGTACTCACACCCGGACACTTGCATATCCGCAAGGCACCCTGGAAGAGGCGGTGCACCTGTGCAACCACACTAAGCAACCGCCGATCCTTCAGCCTTGCAGATATACCCAACTCAGCCCTGCGTGCCGCGTGACGCACCAGTGCTACATAGCGTAGGACGCCTGACAATCCCATTCAGCTTCGTTCAACACACCACAGGCAACAAAGGAAATTGTATTGAGCAGGGAGAAAGAAAAAAAAGATATATACGATTTCTTCACCGATATATCTGTAATTGGTATTTCGAAAGGCCTTCTGTTACTCAGTGCCATGCAGTTTCCACCACCTGTATGCAGCCGCAACACCTGCGCTGTTTTGATTGACACCCAACCCCAACGAAGCTTCTCTTGGGAGGAGCTAGTCGCAGAAACGCCGCCTGATGAAAGCGATGTACGAAGTCGAAAAGAGGTAATACAATGCAAATGCTTTGTGCCCCCAAATATAAGAAAATCCTAACAACACCAGTCCCTCCCTTTCCCTGTATAACCCAAGGGTACCCTGTATCAATTTAAAACCAAATGGTAATAGGTGCATAGCGAAGCCTTTTCAAACGCCTTCCAATGAAAATTGTACATCCCCCAACAAGTCTAGTGGCCGGCTTGGCTGGCGGTTTCGCTCTCAAAGTCGCTGCCGACGTCGGTCCAGCTGCTGGGCGTGCGGGCGCCGATGTCAGAGAAGCTGGCATCGCTGAAGCGGTCCTCCTCGAATGCAGCGTCGTTGTTGTTGAACGGGTTCCCAGGGGCATCGACGCCTTCACCGTGGGCGACGGACAAGGTGCTGTTCTGCAGGGTCGAAAGGACGGCTACGTCGTCGGCGCCGCGGCCGATGAGCGAGGCATCGGTCGAGAAGTTGTCCTCAGTAGGTGTCAGGGTACCCGTGCTCGCGCCCATGTCGTCGTCATAGTCGTCCATATCGGCGTCGTTGCCAGCGTCGGCAGCGGGGCCGGACATGGTGGAGTAGAACGAGGCCGTGGCGGCGTCGGCATCGGCGGGCGGAGCGAGCTGCGCATGGTTGAAGGGAGCGGCGAACGGTTCGGACAGGTCAACTAGTCGGGGCGCGGGCTGGTCGGCCTCGACGGTGGCGGTACTCTCGCGAGATGGGGTAGTGAAGTCGTGTGGCACGGGCGCTTCCTCGTCGTCATTTCCGTCGACCGAGTTCTCCTCGTCCTCGGCGCCGATCAGGTCACGGTCGAACAGGACGGATCCTTCGTCGGCGAATGGATCCGCGTAAGATGAGCCGCTCACAAATCCGCGGGCGCCAGAGCCGCGGTTCCTGAGGCCTTGTCCTGCGCTAGTGTCGACGGCGGTGGCGGCGGTGGCGGCTACAGGCTTCTCGTTGAGCGTAGAGCCCGATACTGACTCGCGGAGCATACCATCTTCGTTGACCAGGTCGTCGAAGCTCTGGCCGCGCCGCCGCGAGTTTTTCTCGTCATATTCCTCCCCGATGCGGGCGAGCTCGTCCAGGTCGACGGCCACTCCTTCTTCCCGGGCCCGTCGTATGAGCTCATTCCGGTTACGTCGGATGATGTCTTCGCGGCGGCGGCGCTGCTCGTCGGCTTCGCGGGCGTTCCGGTTGCGGTGTGCGGGCGGGTTGATTTCGTCGCCGAGATTGTGCAGGGCGATGGCGATTTTGCGGCGTCTGGCGTCGAGCCACTGCTGGACCTGAGGGTTCTGGTAGACGGCGATACCGGCGGCTACTATGAGCGACGCGGCGATGATGGCGCCTGAAAGGGCACGGTTAGGAAGCGGCATGGTCAAAGAGGGGTGAGGAGAGAGGGAGAAAGAGATTCTGGAGCGCAGGAGAAGGCGTGGAAGGGGACAGATGGTGGATCAGGCTTGTGCACAGAAGGTGTTGCCTGAGGGTGGCGGCGCCGATCTTACCTTTGGCCAGTGGAGCCGGCATGGTGGGGTGGCGGTGTATATGCAGTACGAGGAAGCTCCCGAGGGGTGATGTTTCAGCGAGAAGAGGCCAGGAGACGGATAAATGAAGAGGAAATCAGGACAGGCCTCTAGTCGGAAGTCGAAGGAGCGAGCTGCCGTCACCGTTCCCGGATGGGAGCCAGCCTGGTTATCGGTTGCGCTCGAGCCGCCGCGCACCGCCACATTGGATGCACGCCCACTGCGGGGAACGGGTCCGGGCCTACTTGCTTGGCGCGCTAGTTCACGCCGCGTGAAATCCGAAACATGCGAACAGCTGCTTCAAACATGCATGTACATTTCGCTATTTGGTGCTACATTTTGGAGAAATTCAGACAAGAAATCATTTACAGCTGCTCGTTGACAAAAAGACCGGCCATGCCCATGCCCGTTCCGATGCACATGCTGGTCAGGAGAATCTTCTTCTTTTGCCGCCTGCACTCGCTGAGGCCGGTAACGATCTGCCGCGCTCCGGTGCAGCCCAGCGGGTGACCGAGGGCGATGGCACCACCTCTGACGTTCAGCTTCTCGTGCGGGATCTTCAACGTGTCCTTGCAGTAGACGGCCATGGAAGCGAAGGCCTCGTTGAGCTCAACAACGTCAATGTCGTCGATGGTGATGTTCAGCTTGGTGAGCAGCTTGGGGATGGCGATGGACGGGCCGATGCCCATGATGCGGGGAGCAAGGCCTGCGACCGTGGCAGCAACATACTTGCCCAGGATTGGCTGGCCAAGCTGCTCGGCCCGCGAGCGCTTCATCAGCAGAATCGCCGCGGCACCGTCGGTGACCTGGCTGGAGTTGCCAGCGTGGCTGCGATCGCCGTGGGGCAAGAATGCTGGCTTGATCTTCTGGAGCGACTCAAACGTGGTACCGTAGCGAGGGCCCTCGTCTTTGGCGAGCGTAACCCTCTTCTCCTCGCCCGTCTTGGGATCCTTGACCGTGACGCTAATGGGAGCGATTTCGTCATCGAACCACCCAGCCTTCTGCGCCTCCTCCGCCCTCCTGTATGACTCGGCAGCATAGCGGTCCTGCTCCTCACGTGAGATGTTAAAGTCCTTGCCGACGTTCTCCGACGTCTGGCCCATGGGCTGCATGCAGTCCGAAGCCTCCTGGTTCTTCAGCACCTCGTGCCAGAAGGGGCGCTCCAGGCGGTCACCGCCACTTGTCATCGACTCAACACCCATACCGACGCCAATCTCGATGGAGCCCGAGGCAATCTGGCCGGCAATGTCCTGGACGGCCTTCAGTCCAGAGCTGCAGAAGCGGTTGACCGAGGAGCCAGCGGTGGTGTTGGGGAAGCCAGCGGCGAGCATGGCAGCGCGGACGTAGTAGGCAGCCTTGGCGTCACTGACCTGGATTCGGCAAGATTAGCAGGAGCGTATAGGGAAGCGAGGGTCTTGTCGTACATTTCCCACGCAAATGTCCTCGACCAGAGCAGGGTCCAAGTTCGACTTGGCGACGACCTGCTCAAGCATCTTGAGCATGATGCCCTCCAGGGGCGTGTCCTTCAGGCCGCCCTTCTTGCCCTTGCACAGCGGGGTGCGGATGGCGAGGGTAATAACCACATCGTCAGGGTTCTTCTGGGTGCTGTCAAGAGCGAATCAGCAGCTGCGGGGAGAGCTGGGAGCTCAGAAAACGCACATGGTCGCAAGGCCGCTCCGGGCGGGGGTGATGTGCGAGACAATGGACTTGAGTCTGTCGGTGGCCATGGTGAACAGTGACGGTGAGCTTTGGGGGTGAGGGCGCGGAGAAAGCGGAGACGAAGGAGCAGCTTTATCGGGGTGGTTCCTGGGGCAGCTGGGCCGAGGCTCTGGCGATCGACCTCGGGGCTGCCGGCAGTTGGCTCTATTTGCCGGTGCAACCCTCGCCAATCACCCTCCTGCCGCGCCACAGATACGAGCCTGCAGCCACCCTCAGCATTGTTCAAGGGCGTGCAGTCAAGGGCCTGGGGTGAAGACAGAGGCTAGGTTATAACGGTCGGGTGTTACATGTGCTGCCGTCGGGCCCACTGCGGGCTAAGGATGCGCCACGCCCACCCTCGGCAGCAACCGATCAAGTTCTCGCGCACCTTGACCCCGCAGCTACTGATGACTGTCCCATCCGGGGAACCAGCCAAAAACTGGCAATTTAGCTTCAGTATACAGATGCACTGTCGTCCGTGCTCCTAACTCTCTTTTCCGCCTCACACTTTCGCTTTCTCAACACCAATTGCTTGCGTCTCTCTAAGACCTCTGCAAACAGCCGCCATGTCTTGCCAATCCCGCTATCGGCTTGTGGTCCACCTGCAGCTACCATGACTCGACAAAGTGGGAGAGCGGCTTTCGGTCAGCTCCCAACGAGTTGTGTCTGTGGATATGAAGTTGAGGAAAAGGCAGGAGCACGGGGACGGAAGGTCCGATGCGCCCGAATCCCTTAGATCTTCATTCACTAGCGGCTTTGGAATGCGCAGATAGCTCTACGTCTAATTCGCCGGCGTCGAGGTTCGGCAGTGTCGGCTTGTGGGTGCTAGGACGGCTCGCTCTCGGCCTTTCGCTGTGTGGCTAAAAGCGCGAGATCGCGAGTGCTCGGCCGCCGCAACGGTCTTTGCCTGCTCTCGGCCTCAGTCTTGCACACTCCTGACCGGACATAACGTCATTCCCGATCGCCACAAGTCCCATTGCCCACACCGTATATACCGCAATCCAAATCCACCAGCCATGTCGGATCAACTTCTTTTTCAACCTCTCGTACAGCATGCCGCAAATCGAGCACGCAGACGTCAGTCGGGAAGACGACAGGCCCACACCTTCGTCGACTGCTAGCTCCTCCTCGGCCGATATCAGTGCCGCTAGAGACATCCCCATCCCCGGCGTATCTGCCGAGCTGGAGAAGGCAGAGACAATTCACCCTGTCAACAGTCACCAATCTTCCATCGTCGCCCGCACACAATCACGTGCCCACTCCGTCCTCTCTAGAGTGCGCTCAAGACGACCCGTTGCACCTTTTTCCCACGCTCTCTCCCACGCCAAGACTGGCCCAGATGTTATTGTTGATTTCGATGGCGAAGACGATCCTTACCGTCCGATCAACTGGGAGAATCGGAAGAAAATCATTACCACCGTCCTGTATGGCTTCACAACCATGGGTGCCACCTTTGCCAGTAGTGTTTACAGTTCTGGTACAGAGCAAGTCGCCAAAGAATTTCACGTCGGCAGAACAGTTAGCACTCTTGGAACCTCCCTACTCCTGTTCGGCTTCGGCCTCGGTCCGCTGCTATGGGCGCCATTGAGTGAAGTTTATGGCCGCAAACCTGCCGTTATGATTCCCTACTTCATCTCTGCCATCTTCGCCTTTGGGACAGCAGCAGCCAAAGACATTCAGACAGTAATGATTACCCGTTTCTTTGCCGGTCTCTTCGCCAGCGCTCCAGTAACGAACACCGGCGGTGTGCTCGGGGATATCTGGACTCCGAAACAGCGAGGTGTCGCAATCGTCGGCTACGCTATGGCTGTCGTTGGTGGACCAACATTGGGACCGATCGTTGGTGGCGCTGTTGTTCAGACGAGCTATCTAGGTTGGAGATGGACACAATATGTAAGTTGATATGCAATTGCTGACTATGCTCCTTATTAATCATTTGATAGCTTACCGGCATTCTCCAAATGTTCATCCTTGTTCTTGATGTCATCTTCCTTGATGAGTCCTACCCGCCGAAGCTACTTGTGTACAAAGCTCGTCGCCTCAGGCATGAGACTGGAAACTGGGCTCTACACGCCAAGCATGAAGAATGGGACGTCAGCCTCAAGGAGCTCGGCCGCAAATATCTCGTTCGACCATTCCAGCTCCTATTCACCCCCATCTGCTTCCTCGTCGCCCTCTACGCATCCTTCGTCTACGCCATCCTCTACGCGCAGCTCGCCGCCTTCCCCGTCGTCTTCCAAGAAATCCGCGGCTGGAACCAAGTCGTCGGCGCGCTGCCCTTCCTCGCCCTGCTGGTCGGCATCCTGTTCGGCGCCTGCGCCAACGTCCTGAACCAGAAGTACTACTTCCGCAAGCTGCAGCAGAACAAGGGCAAACCGGTCCCGGAGGCGCGCCTGCCGCCCATGATGTTCGGCTCCGTCTTCTTCTCGGGCGGCCTCTTCATCTTTGCCTGGACGGGCGACGCCAAGGGCGTCCATTGGATCGCTCCCGTCATCGGCGCCACCTGCGTCGGCGTCGGCTTCTTCACCATCTTTCAGGCTGCCCTTAACTACCTCATTGACACCTTCCGCCAGTATGCCGCTTCTGCCGTCGCTGCGAACACGTTCTTGCGCAGCGTCTTTGCTGGAGCCTTTCCGCTCTTTATTACTCCGATGCTGCATAACCTCGGCGTTGGCTGGGGTATTAGCATTTTCGGCTTCTTTGCTGTTGCGCTGATACCGATTCCGTACTTGTTCTTTGTCTTTGGTAAGAGGATCAGGGCGAGGGGAGAGTTTTCGAGGGCTTCGACCTTATGAGAGTGAATCCCTTTCAAGGATATAGGAATTTGTTTTTGTACATACGTAGAATAGATATGCAATGAGAAATGGAATCTATAAGGAGTTTTATCGAAAAAAAGAAATATATTGAGTTACATGTTATTCAACCTCGCTGAACCTCTACCCTAGTCTAATAGTTCGTACTTGCGTTTCTAGACTGAACACCGTATAATACTGGGCGGAACATACGCCAATTCTTTCAAACAATCTCCCCTTTTCTTCAACAATCAAAAGGTATACTAAATTCTCTCGCCGTTCTTCCTCATAACAAGTACCCATAATTATCCCAAGATAGTCTGCCTCCGAATCTTGAACAGCCTTGTCAAGACTGCAGCCCAATGATCCTTTAGAAAAGCCCCCTCCTTCCAGTACTTTTGCTAGTAGTGTTGGCTTTCCTTCAGAATCCAGTGCATACAGGCTTCTTCCTTCATTACTTCCAACTTTTGAGTCGAATTCTCCTAATTCGAGCCGTAATCTGACCACATGGGCCTTGACTTGTAGTACGGAGGAGGGGGTTTCACCGTCATGGCTAGTGATGAAAAAGTCCTCTAACGATATCAAGCGACGGTCTGATGCGTTCAGCATCAACTCGGGGGGCCGTAGAGTACTTTTTTGCGCTGAAAAATCCGAGCGAAACACCGCTTCCAGGAGTGTGCGATGCTTACAAAATCTGAGATCGTTTCCAAACCAGCCAGTCCATGACCAGCTCGGAAACCCTTCCCTCCGCGTTGCTGGTCCTTCGAAGGTCCACAGCAAAGCTGCACTGAACGGCCCACTCCAAGTTTTGACAGAGGAATCTCTTCGTATTGGTAAACCCCATAGATGTCTGAAGTCATGTTTATGTCCTTCCTGGAAACGTCGAAGGACACTAATAATTGCATTCAGTATGTCCGAGGGAAAGGTGAGTGTGCGATCCAAATAATGGTATATGCACCACTCGATATGTAAATCTTCAGTAAAACCGAAGAGGGGATCCCGCTTCATACCGACGCTGAAGGGAACACGGAAATACTCGCAGAAAGCAGTTTCGCTGCACTGGAAGTAAATCTGCTCGTTGGTAAAAAAGAGCAGTCTTCTCGAGTGCATGCATTCCTGATAAGTCCACCCTCGTGTCCACCATTTGCTCGAGCGGATCCGGTTCGTAGGAGTGGATAGTGTTGACACCATTAGGCGAGATAGCAAACGCACCCAAGGCTGTTTGCGACGGTGTCGGTCGCTGACTCCAGGGAGCCCATAATCTGGACCATCGCCAGCAGCCGCTACGATGGCGAATCTGGCATTCGAATATATCCTGTCCATTGAATGAATCTGCTCCTTCTTATGTCGGGCGTTGTTCTGCTGTATGCAGTAACGATCGACCCAGAGATAGCGGATTCCCATTGATTGCGTAACTTGGATCGCATCTTCGATTGTCTTTGGTACAGCGTTGAGAGTATCGCCAGAGTCAAATGCCGTCTGATTTCCGCCCCAGACGTAGGAGAGTGCAGCGTAGTCTCATTCATGGGGAGCTAGGATGACTTTTTTCGTGTGGCAATCGATAACGTGCTGGTTGGGAATTGAATCAGTGGGAGTGATTCCAGGTCCGCAATGGTGCTCGGTCATGCAATGGTTCATCCAGTGCTTTATCAAGCTGAAGTTGACCCTTGTACTGTTGACGAGCCTGGGAGATATAGTACGAGTGAGGGTGTAGAAAGGTTCCGAGGATTCCACAATCCGTTTGATTGGCCAGTCAAAGTACTTTTTTGGGTCCCGGACGTCAAGTACGGCCAACTTGGGTGACCAATAACTCGAGAATGGTTGGAATATTCTGGAAAGGAGCTTCTTACGAGCCACCAAGATAAGGTCGTCGCTGATGCACAAGGGTCCCTCGAAAAGAAGATCTTTGAAGGAAGTACACAAATGGCAATTTGGGTCCATGTCAGAAAGCTCGAGTGGGAGTATATTGGTCCGCTTATCGTACCAATTCAGTGTTCGACATCGGAGGCAGAGATGGGATTTGAGCAGATAAAGGCTCAAACCAGTGATTATTTCGGCCGACATATTCCACGTGTCGTTGATCGATGTGCGGTCAAATAAGTAGAAGGTTAGGCTGGGAGGGGAGGAAGACACATGGCGGATGGCAACCTCATGCTTAAATGAACTCGCGGTACGGATTATTTAGGCATCAGCGTAAGAGGGATAATAGCATTGGTTGCCTATCCTGCGGCTTAGCCTCAGCCTTGCAAATGTGTTGCACCATGATTAGCTATCATCAAAACCTATCAGAAGAAAGCCGCATGCTTGACTGCAAGAAATCGAACCTATCAACGCGAACATACGGTATCTCTGTACACCCCTCAAAACCACACAGCAAAACGTCATCCCACCCCTCCCACTACGCCTTCGCCTTCGCATCAAAAACCTTCCTCCCCTCAAACCACGTCTCCCCCACCCTCACATCCGCCACCTTCTCCACCTCCCACCCCTCCAACCCCTCCAACACCACAAAATCCGCACTCAACCCCACCTCCAACCTCCCACACACCCCCTCCGCAAAGCAACTCCACGCCGCGCCCGCCGTCTGCGCCGCCACCACCGTCGCGAGTCCCAACTTCCACTCCTCATTGACCGTCACTTCATACCCCCTTTCCCGCGCGCTCCGCCGCGTCGTCGCCGTGTACCACCCGCCCCACGGCTCGTGCGGGGCGGTGGGGGCGTCGGAGCCGAGGGCGAGCGTGGCGCCGTGGTGCAAAAAGTCGGCGTAGGCGAAGGCGCGGCCGCAGCGGTGCGTGCCGAGCAGCGCGGGCCAGGCGCGCAGGATGGCCGGGTCGGCGTGGCCGGGTTGGATGGACGCGGTGATGCCGAGGGCGCCGAGGCGGGCGGCGTCGCGGGCGGAGGCGAGCTCGAGGTGCTCAATGCGGGGGCGGCGGAGGGAAGGGGAGGCTTTCTCCAAGGCATCGATGGCCGTCGTGATGGCCGCGTCGCCGATGGCATGGAGTGCGACTTGCAGGCCGTGTGAGGCTGCGCGCTGGACGACGGGGAGGAGCTGTGTGGGGGACCAGATGGTGGGGCAGTCGACGTTGTTGTTGGAGTAGGGCTCGGTCAGGGCGGCGGTGCAGGCGTCGATGACGCCGTCCTGGAAGCAAATGTGGGTTAGCTATGATGGAGAAGAAGTGATGGGGCTTCGGGTTGGTCCGTACACAGATGACTTTGATGCCGGCGATGCGGAAGGAAGGCGAAGTGTCGATGTTGAACTGCGCGTGCAGCTCGGCGGCCCTGTCGACCTGGACGACGTTCTCAGCCTCCGTGTCCTTCGGGCTGATCAGCCAGTGCGCGGCGACGCGGACGGGCGGCGGCGGCAGGCCGCTGGCGGTGCGTCGACGGAGCAGCTCCTGCAGCGCCTCCCACGCCGTCTCGTCCATGGCCATCTCCACCACGCCCGTGTAGCCCGCCGCGCTGTACGCCGCGAACGCCGCCTCCAGACGCTCAACACGATCCTCAACCGTGGCCACCCGCGCCACGTGCGGCCAGACCAGGTTGATGTTGGCAGCCTCGCTCAGCAGGCCCGTTGGCTTGCCCGCTGAATTCCTAGAAATCGTGCCGCCGGGGACCTCGGGCGTCTTCTCGTCGATGCCCATGTCGGCGAGCGCGGCGCTGTTACACCACGTCGAGTGCAGGTCCTTGGCGTTGATGAAGATAGGGCGGGGGTCGAGGTCGTCGAGCCAGGCGGCCGTGGGCGGCTCCGCGCCCGTCATCGAGTGCATCCAGCCGCGACAGAAGATGTGCGGCGCCGCCGGGTTGGCGGCCGCCCACGCGCGGATGGCGGCGCGGATGTCGTCCAGGCTCTTGCAGTCGTCGAGCGCCACGGCCGTCAGCGCCTGGCCCATCAGCATCAGGTGCATGTGCCCGTCGACGAAGCCCGGCACCACCACCCGCCCGCCGACGTCGCGCGTCTCGGCCCCCGCGGCCACCGCCGACGCCTCCGCAGCGCTTGAGGCCGGCCCGACGAAGCTGATCTTGCCGTCCTGCGTGATCATGCATTCCGCAAAGGTTGGCTTCTCGGGTTGTTTGGGGCCGCCCGAGGCCGTGAAGAAACGGCCGTTTTGGAAGACGGTGGTGGTCGTCATGTGGGGCGGGCCGATAAAGTAAAGTGGTGTTGAATCGCGGGGTACTTCTTGCTGTACTTTGTAAGCTTTGTGGTGTTTTGCCGGAGAGCAAAAAGAAGATATACTGAAATGGTAGTTTACATTTTTGAAAGTAGCAAGGCGTTAGTCCTAGTATTTATAGCATCAGTTCCCGGGCCGTCGTTGACGGGATGTCGAGTGAAGTGGAGTGCGGTTGCATGTGGGTTGCGATGTCGGATGGACTTTCCAAGGACGGGCTAGCTTTATATGGCATCTCCACTGCCAAGGACCTGTCTTTTTGTATTTACCCGAATGCAGCTACTGTGAAGAACGAGAGTTTTGTCGAATTGACTAATCCACTATTGACTAATTCGCAATTTCGATTCTAAAAGCAGAGGGCGTCAATCAATATCACGAGTGCTTTCAGACTTCAATTAGCGCAGTCCTCGTGCCAGAACAAAACTCTAAATCCAGTGGGGGGACTTCAGCATGATCAACTGGGAATACCAAGCATGCCCTCTCGGGACTAGAAATAGTGGAACAAAAGCCATTATGTCAAGCAAAAATTATGCCAGCATGCTTGGCCTCCAAACAGCGTCCGGAAGACTGAGCAAGCAGCTTCTGTATTGATTATCATCAAAAGCATTATCGTTAGAAGAACAAGGTCGTAATAGGATCGAGAATGAAGGAAAAATAGGTATCAGGTGTGCTTGCGAAACCAGTCGCAAGGAGAGGGAACCGCAGTCCGGCGCCAAGCCAGCCCATTCCCAGGCATCGTATCCTTCTTGCTAGATACCCGGGTATCCAAGCTTTACAATGAAGGGTTGATCCCTTAGGTGTAGATACTTTCGGTGTATGCATTGACTTGCAGACCCTTCTCGGCCATCTCGGCGTCCTTCAGGAAGTCCAGAGGCATCCAGACCAGGTGACCCTTGATCTCATCAAGAGTCTTCTTGATATCGCCAGTCCTACGATGAAGATCAAAGATATGACCCTGCTTGTGCGCCATGTCAGGCTTGGCTGGATCCATCGGTGGCAGGAATCTGGCATAGTCGTCGAAAGTTTTGACTGCTTGCTGTCAGCTACTGACCCAACGGAACTGTAGAAGATAGTACTCACTATTATCATCGGGGTCGGCATGGAAGAGGTCGCGGAAGATTTCCGTGTTGTGGGATGCCCTTCCAGTCCACATATCCCAGACCGAGTCACTGAGGGGATCGGCCACGAATTCGTAGCTCGGGTCATCATCCTTGATGTCATTGGGGCAGTCTCCCGGAGGCTGCGCGTTAGGGTCATTAGAGGCGTCAAACTCCTGGGCCTCAAGAAGACCCAGATGCTCGCGCCAGAGCATGCGGCGAAGCGTTGCCGCGTGGCGTCCAGCCTGGTAGGGCTTGCCATCCATCATGGAGTCAATCTTGTCCGTATCCTCCATGACGATACTAAGTTCCGAGTCGTGGTAGCCAAGCTGAGAGCGGTCGTTGATGTTGGAACTACCGCAAATGACAATCCTATCATCAACGATCAAGAGCTTTCCGTGGATGTACAGCTCCTCCTGAACGAAGTTGTTCTTCTCCGAATCCGGATCCTCAGGGTCCCATGGTTCCTCGGAAACCTTCTTTCCATCCTTCATGGCGGCATGCGCAAGCGTGTCGGCGCTGAGAACGTTCTCTTTACCATCCTTCATCAAGCCAACGTTCTCTCTTTCCGCCTCAAAGCGGCGTCTACGGTCCGCAACCTCTTTCTTCGCCTCATCATCGCTGTCCGAGTCGAAACCGCCCTCACTGCTGGAGTCGCCCTTGGTTCCGTGAACGCCGCTAGACATAATTTCGTCTGCCTGAGCACGCTGAACATCCTGATATTTCACTCCAGATTGCTCTTCTTGCCTTTTCATCGCAGGAGTAGTGTTGAGGCGATCGAACGAGCGGAGGTTGAAGACAAATATGTACTGAGTGGGGTCATAGCCTGCTTTCTTGATCTGACCCATGATGGAATTCTCTCCACGGTTGATCGATTTGAACTGGTAGTCCATAATTGCCCGGGTTCCTGTGGCCGCGTCGCTGCGGAGATCTCCAGCGAAGCCAGGGATGGCGGGGATGAGGATGATGACTCTGAACTTTCTGCCTTCTTTGCCGGCCCTGACGCATGCATCGACTATAGCCTTGCCAATCTGATTGTGGATTGGGGATTGTTGATCTCCAGTGGCGGTAACTGCGATGGTCAGCACGAGCTATGCAGGGAGAATCAGCGATGCTTACTGAAGAATTGATTTTCAATATACACGAAATGCTCGGCGTTTCTGATGACCTCACAGTACGCGTTCTGGATGCTGTGTTCCACCAGAATTCCACTGCTCCAATCGCCACTACTCCTGACGACCTGCGCGTGCACAGTGCCTTGCGTACCGTCCAGCGGCTTCGTCTTGAGCGGACTGAGCGGATGGTGGATATACTCTCCGACAGGGAACTTGGGGCGCTGCACAGCAACCAAATCCTCGTCGTCGCCATCTCTGCCCTCAAGGGTAAGCCAGTCAAAGCGCTTGTCGCGCTTGTACTTATCACGCTTGATGAAGTTCCACCGCAGGATAAAGTGCTCGGCAATGTCATAGACGCAAGGCCCGATGACGCCCATGGCTACGTCGTGCCAAGGCATGCGGCCATAGTCGGCCTTGGAGAGCTCGTTCGACTTCCAATCCTCAACAGACTGGAAATCCATGATGCGGTTGTTGTTGAAGTCCTGACCGGGGAAGATTTCGTGCTGGACACCGCCGGGGTGCACGTCTGCCATCTGATGCTGCTTGTTGTCCCAACGACCAAAGCAAAGATCAAGACCGCCAATGAAAGCGAGATTGTAATCGATGACGATGAATTTCTCATGATGAGCCCAGTAAAACGTCATGTCGCCGAGATTCTCGAACATGTTGTGGTCGGGGTGGCGCATGACATGGATGTTGCCATGGCCGGGCGAGCCTTCAGGGCACAGGTTCCGCAAGGCGTGCTTGGTGTGCGCGCTGTTGCAGGTGA
This sequence comes from Lasiodiplodia sp. COLG20, assembly GCA_009801085.1. Classification (NCBI taxonomy): domain Eukaryota; kingdom Fungi; phylum Ascomycota; class Dothideomycetes; order Botryosphaeriales; family Botryosphaeriaceae; genus Lasiodiplodia; species Lasiodiplodia sp. COLG20. The sequence continues at coordinate 512,154 of VNWV01000010.1, read as the reverse complement.
GAGCCTGGTTGACTTCCTTGTACACAATGACATAGATCTTGACGCCAGCCTCGGCACGGCGCTTCAGCACCTGGTCGAGGCGCCATTCCTGATTGTAATAGGGCGGGCGGCGAAGGAACAGCTCGGGTGACAGCCACCAGTCCTCAATATAGATAGTCTCCTTTGCGCGCTCCAGAGCCACGGAAACAGCCCAGAAATAGTCGCGGCCGTCGACATACCACTTGATCAGATTGCCGTCGTGCTCGGGCGCAAAACTCTCGAAGCGATGGCTCTCGGCGATCTTCTTGCGCTTCTCGTCGGTGCGTTGCTCGTGCTCCTCGTCATGGCGGTGATTGGGGTTGATTAGGTTGCCGACCTTGCCGAGTTTGTGCTTGAGGTGCGTGGCCTCGACTTTCAGGTCGTACAGGTGCGTGTTCTTGAGCTTCTCGCGTAAGCCGGGGAACGGGTGTTTGAGGTGCCCCTTGATGCCGGTGGGATTGTGCGACTCCTCGTCGTGCTTCGCAGCATCTTTCTCGGCCGGCGACTTGCCTACATCCAGTGCAGGGGAGGTCATGGTGCAGTCAAGTGAGCGAAAGACACGAGCGGGTGGGGATGCGGAGTCAATTTGCGACGGAGAGCGGAGGGGGCCGCAGGATTTAAGGCAGAAGAGGCTCATGGCTGCGCTCGTGCCGGAAGCCGTCTTCGCGTTGCAAAAGCTGCCGCGATCCCTGCTCGGGTGCCCTGCCTTGGGCACAGCGTTCCTGCTTGATCCGCGACCGGCCCTGCTGGGCGCGTCTTATCGCCTGCCCCTCCATCGCGGGGCTGGCGATCTAACAAAGTCGTATGATGTCATGCTGCATTGGCGTGCCTCTATTTTCAACTGCGACTGCTCTGTCCCGGGGTATCACGCTATTTCTATGTGTCGCACATGCTGACGCCTCCCACGTCGCGACTCGCGCTCAGCTGAAATGGTCTCCGTGGTCGCCTTCTCCAAGTTTTTTCCCAGCCCGCCCACTCCGGAGCTTCCACCGCTGCCGCCGCTCCCTAGCCTCAGCTTCCCGCTCAAGCCTTGCGGCTTTCTTCCGCTCGTACACAGCCCTGACCGTGCGCCTGGTCTGCTCCTTGCCCTCCTCAAAGTTCGCCCGTGCCAATGCCACCACTTTTTCAATGTTGTCTGGTGTATACACAAAGTTCCAGGTCGACATGAAGTCTGACTTGCGCGGATCCACTCCCTCAACTTTCGGGTTTGCCAGGAAGGGGAAGTAGATGACTGCAATGCCAGAGTCTGGTCTCATCAGTTCCCAGTCCTCCTGCACTTGCTTGGCTGGTGATGGTGACGGTTCTTCCTCAGATACTCTTTGCCCCGTCGTGCCAATCCAAACGTTACAGTAGCCGAGATCACCGTGCTCCTTTCCCTTATCTTCTAAAAGCTGCTTCTCCTGCGCTTCAGCAAGCTTCTCGGCGGCCTGTCCCTCTGTCCCAGCCTGCGCTGCCTTCAGCTCTGCGCCAATCTGGTCTCTGGACTCGTCTGCAGGCGGCCAGCCAGCACCGACAGGCCAACCGACAATCCCGCGCTGCTTAGTATAGCCTTCCGCAACTTTGAGCCAGTTGTCAGTCCTGACATCAGCCGAAGCATCGAAGGCTATGATAATGTCCACATCGCGACCGGGGCGGAGAAGCGGGTAGATGGGCAGGTTGTTGCTCATGCCAGAGTCCATCAACTGCAAGTTCGACGCCGTGAACATGCTCTCCGGGCATGATTGAGGCAGATAGTCGCGTAATCCGAGGGCATAGTTAGGAATGACGGCAGGATCAATGGGATGCATCTTGACGAGGTCGTGATCGCGCTCCATGATCATCTGGTCGATCCCCATGAAACCGGCCAGTCCCTGCATCGCAGGCCGGATTTCCTTGTAGTAATGCGATAGTGTTGCACAGAAAGCGCTGCCCCAGATACCCAGGAAAAGCGGGATGCGAAGCTCCGGGAGGGCTAGGCCGTTTTCTCTCCATAGGCCTTTACCATCTTTAAATTCACGGCCAATAGCCCAGGTGGGAATGCCGGCGGCGAGCTCTTCGGACCACATCTCGTACGGTGTAAACCTATCGTAGTTAGCACGATGTGGGTCCAGGGACAATAGCGTTCACATACTCGAACCATTGGAACCAAGCATCGTTCTTTTTGTTGGCTTCATTAACATTTTCTTGAGTTTCGCCCCCCTCATGCGGTATTTCGTGTCTGACAGCAGTATAGATGGGCAGTGGGTTAACACCGTTATCAACGAACCGGCGCTGGTTTGACAGTTTCAAGTCACGGTCATCAAGGTCCAGCTCTCCTTTTGGCACCATGAGACGTGCAGCAAGGAGAAGACCGTAGATATCCACTATACCAAAATCTGCTCCCGGAACACCACGGAACTTCTCAACGACACCGCTGAGAAGAAATTTGTTTGTGGGAGCACTGTTGATCATTGTCAGTGCCGGAGGAGGGTAGGCAATGTGCACGCCAAGCCGATGCTTCAAATGATTGATCAGCCGTTCATGGCTCTGCCCTGCGATAGAAGAATAGTACAGCGTCTGAAGCCAACAGCTGCCGCTGACCCCAGCAGTATACGTAATGCAGTCAAACAACCCCGCTTCTTGAGCGGAAAGGTACGAGGATGAGCCGGCAACCAACGCTCGCAACCCGCCTCCGGAACCGCACATGGCAATGGTCGGCACGTCGTCTGGGTGGATGTCTTTCTCATCCAAACCTAGGTACTTGGCGAGAGCGCGGCGTACGTGCAATTTGCGCTTCCGCAAGAACGACTTTTCCTCATCGCACAGCTCATTGGAGATACGGACGCGCGCATCCCACAGAATCTCAGGATTGATCTCGGGATCGTTCGCTTCCTGCCAGATCTCATCTGCTAAGGATCCAGGTGCCATGGAAAGTTCCGTTTGAAGCTTGGACATAAACTGTGGCAATATTTTGACCCAATCCGGAACCAGGTAATCCGAAAGCGACCCGCCAAAGGATGAGAGGGTTTCCGGAATGGTGGATATGGACATCATAATTCCATCCCAGGTGGACTCGGGAGTTGCTTCTTTCTCGCCCTTTTCCGTAGCTATGCGAGACTGGGACGGCGGAGCCTGCTGCCCTGGCTTGCCCTCATCTTTGCCATACTGGCCCTTTTCCCCAGTGTCCCGGGTCTGGCGGCGCGGTGCGATCTCCGCGGGGCCTTTGGGCCATTCGGAGACGTCGGTGGAGCTATCATTGTGCAAATACCGGATGGGAATCCAACCAGGGTGCGTGCGATTCGAGTAACCGTATGCTGCGAGGCCTGCGATTGCTGAGCCGAGTGCGAGCGCGCTGAATGTGCGCTGAAAGGAGGGCCTACGGGTAACATGGGCGATGTGACGTCTCTGTAGCGCGCCGCTCTTCGGTCTGAAGCGAATTAGCGCCGCATTTGGTGTCGGATTCCTCTTTCAAACCTACAGGTAGCAGTAGAGTCCCGCGACCGAGCGCTTTGACAATTGAGACATGCGAGCCATGGCAATGGTCAGGATCGCGGGACGGTTCGGGATCGGTTTAGGGCATGTTCAGCGCGATTCTAGAGGCCGAGGGTGTTGTGTGAGGTGACATATGCTTAGCGCAACTGGAGGAATAGGAGAGTTTCTGCGATCCGGGGCGATGGAAGGTAGAAGAAGCGCATTGCGGGATAAACAGGAATTGTTGAACTCGGTCATAGCTACGTCGGTATTGGCGTCCGCGTTGGCTGCCCGCCGGCGCACGCCAGGGTTCCATGCCCGATCGACTAGTGCCCGCGCTCTTGGCTTCGGGCACCCAGCACTTCCGTCACCAGCTCCAGGCTCAGGCCCCACGATGCACAAAGCGATCACCCCCGTTGACACCGTCCCCGCCTAAACCCTCCCTTGCGCCGCGCTGGATGCTCGCTACTTCAGCCCTGCTCGCGCCCTCTCGTTCGCCTCGGACCGCATCTACACTTTCGTCGCCGTTGGGCTGATTCCGCGCCCGCCGCGCCCCCGCAGACACCATGGTGGGCGTCAAGAAAGCCGCGCTCGCCGAGGAGAGCGCCGAGGTCGAGGTGCTTTTTGCGAATATGGAGAAGCTGAAGGGCTTGACGAAGAAGATCCAAGGCTCGCTGAACCGGTTGGAAACCAGCGGCAAGAGTGTCCAGGAGGCCATTGGGCCCATCTACGGAAACACGCAGAAGCTGCAGACCACCAACTCCAGTATGCGTTCCGCGCCTCACCGCCTGCCTATACGTTCGCTGACTGTTGCGCAGATGTGGATCGGATTATAGAAGCCATCGACCGCATAAGGCAGCCTCTCGATCAGAGAGGCCGTGAAGAGCAGATCATCAACGCTGGGTGAGTAAACTATCCTCTCCTTCACTCTGCTGTATGCTGACCTCCTACAGTCCAAAGAAAGCAGGCCTCCCAGACTTCATAGCGTCCTTAGATCGCACTACACAGGCGCTCAGCGATCTCAAGCATTCGAACCTCCGCTCAAACCAGCAGGCTATAGGGGAGTTGAACTCGCTGCTGAAGAGAGGCACCAAACAATTAGAGGATGTTTTCAAAGAAATCCTCCGTGAGGATGCGCGTCCAGTCGAGCCGCTGCATTATATTACAAAACGTTGGTGCTATTCTTTCCGTAGGCCCGCTGTCATCTATGCTGACCCCTGAGCCAGAACTGCCATTTCCCACACTGCCCCAGGAGAAAACGTCGAACTTGCGAACCATTAACTCGCACATGACGGCCTCGGTTGCGCAAATGTCCCAGACTGGAGAAACGCCCTCGGCGAAGATCTATGCCGAAGTCCGCGGAGAGTACATAACGAACACCATGCGTAATCTGGCGGCTGCTTGTATGAACACCGCCAGAAAGACTACCGCTGATGCGATTTACCGCCAAGGCACCAATGGAATTGGAACTTATGCCTCTGGTCTGGAGGGTCTCTTCATCGCCGAATACGAGAACATCTGTCCAATCTTTGCGCGTGAGGATTGGGCTCGTGTTTACTCCCAAACGTGCCAGATGGCCCTCAACGAGTTTGCTAAGACGTTGCGAGAGCTCAACAATCACGTCAAGAGTAATCTGACTACCGATTGCTTCCTGGCGTACGAGATTATTGACATCGTCTCTAATCTCTCGCTGCGCCTGGAAAAGCAGACGGGAGAGTTGAAGCGGCCGATTGCTGATTCAGTCAAGCCTATACGCGAAACCGCGAAGACCTCGCTGCGAACGCTGTTGGAAGAGGCACGCAACAAGGTGGCCACGCTGATTGCCATTCCTATTGATGGCGGTGCCTCCAACACGACTAATGAGATGATGGCACGCCTTCAACAGATGACCCACTACCTTGATCCTCTCTCTTCGATTCTCATATCACTGGGAGATGGGGGCTGGTCGACAGCTTCTGCGTCGTCGTCGACAACTTCTCTCAGCAAGTCGTTTGACGTTGGAGCAGATGGCCGGCAACTCTTCGCTCACTATGCCATGGAAATGATCGAAACGCAATTGAAGGAGCTCGATGCCAAGGGTCGCATGTTACACAAGGGCAAGGCATTGCAGGGCGTCTTCATTGCGAACAACGTCGCCATCATCGACAGAATGATCCGTTCCTCTGATCTTTCCATACTGCTGGGCGGCTCGGCGAAGGTGATCGAGACATGGCGGAAACGGGCCACGCAGATGTACTTGGACGCTTGGAAAGAGCCATCCGGCTGTCTTCTTGACGTCCAGTATACAAACCGCGGGGGTCGGCCCCACTCGGGTGGCGCAGGATCCGTCGACTCGGCGGCGGTGGTCAAGAACCTCAGCTCCAAGGACAAGGACAACGTCAAGGAGAAGTGGAAGAGCTTCAACACGTCGTTTGACGAGCTGATCGCCAAGCACAAGAGCTACGCGATGGAGAAGGAGGTCAAGGCGCACCTGGCGCGCGAGGTGCAGACGATGATCGAGCCGCTGTACGGGCGCTTTTGGGACCGGTACCACGAGATCGACAAGGGTAAGGGCAAGTACGTCAAATATGACAAGTCGCAGCTGGCAGCGACGCTGTCGAGCCTGGCGTGAGGAGGCGAAGTGGGGTTTGTTCTGCAGCTGGGTTGTTCTGGGTATACCCTCTTGTGGCTATGGCGTACGGATGTTCACCGAACTACATTATCGCGGATAATACATGTACATATAATTTCGCAATCCCTGCCCGGGCGCTCACATTGGCAATGCTTGTTTCGCGGACGTCGCAAGGCGGGCGGGTAGTGAGGCTCAGGCTACGAAGCCGGAGAATTGATGCGGTCGTGATACGTGGGCGGGCAGCAACGAACGGGCGGTTCGCAAGATGCGCGCGTGATTGGTTCGCGCGAGGCAAGTTGTCGTGGCACGACGACGACGCGATAGGCAATTTCCCCTGCGGACACGCTGACGGGCTGCGCAGGCGGGCAAGGGAGGTGCGACCGCGGGTGCCGGCAGGCAGGCCACGACCGAGACTCCGCTGCGACCGCGCATCCCCAACCTGCACACCCTCAATCGCAGCGTGCGGCTCTCGTCACCTCTGCTGTCGTTGCAAGCTCGACTCTGTGCGCGGACGCTCTGCACAACGCTCGTCCCCCGTTATTTGACCCCAGCGGCGCCAAGACCAATCAAGTTAATCCCTGCCCCAAGGACCCCTTTCCACGATCAGACTTTCAGTACTACACCTGCCCCCAGCCCGCTCAGCCAGCACCCAACAAGCAGCAGCGGTCGGCGATTGTTGACAACACCCTGCCTCCGTCCCGCCGTCCTCTGGCACTGTTTCTCCCCTAGCTTTAGCATAGCTAGACTGACTGGTATGTTGCGCGCCCTGCTCCGTCTGCCACCCGAGGCTGTCTCCGCTCCAGCGCCATCCGCTGGCCTCTGTCCAATCCTCCGCCGCCTTCGCGCGCCGTCGCAGCTTCCTGTACTGATGCTGGGGCCTCTTCAACAGTAGTCTCTCGTTTCTGAAGTCCACCGTCGACGTTTACCTCCACTTCGCCATGGGTGAGCTCTCTCCGACCCCTACCCCGTATCCATTCTCGCTGGGTGGCGCTGTTGACGCGCAGCTTTCGCGACAATGCCCCCGCCCCAGCGCAGCGATGCGGCCACGGTGGATCGCTGTCCTTGTCTGCGCACAATTGGCGCTAACTGCCACCTGGCCGCCGCGTTGATGCCCATCGGATGACATTGGCCAGAACTCGTGGGACACGCAAGCTAACGCGAACCTTTCTACAGCAACCAACGGTGCTCCTATCCCGGCCGCTCCCACGCGCGCCTCGCCCGTCCCTTCGGCTTCTTCTCCCACGCCCAACGGCAAGCCCTCGTCACCCGGCGGCAGCGACGTCAAGTCGAGTAACATGATGGCCGGCAAGGAAGGCAGCTCTCCCCAGACTGTCTCCTCGAAGGACCCCAAGGCCGCCGCTCAGGCCGCTACCGACATGCGCAACATCGTGAGAAGGAAGCTGACGGGCTACGTCGGTTTCGCCAACCTGCCTAACCAGTGGCACCGCAAGAGTGTCCGCAAGGGCTTCAACTTCAACGTCATGGTCGTCGGTGCGTAGGACCCTAACATTTGACGTTGACAGACCAAAACTGACACCGGAACGTGCAGGCGAGTCCGGACTCGGAAAGTCGACTCTTGTCAACACGCTCTTTAACACTTCTCTCTACCCGCCCAAGGAGCGCAAGCCCCCGTCGCTCGACATCATTCCCAAGACGGTTGCCATCCAGTCGATCAGCGCCGACATTGAGGAGAACGGCGTCAGGCTCCGCTTGACTGTCGTTGACACTCCCGGTTTCGGTGACTTTGTCAACAACGATGACTCCTGGCGCCCGATCGTCGAGAACATTGAGCAGCGTTTCGATGCTTATCTCGACGCGGAGAACAAGGTCAACCGCATGAACATCGTTGACAACCGCATCCACGCTTGCGTCTATTTCATCCAGCCCACCGGCCACTCGCTCAAGCCCCTGGATGTCGAGGTTATGCGCAGGCTCCACACCAAGGTCAACTTGATTCCCGTTATCGCCAAGTCTGACACTCTGACCGACGATGAGATCAACGCTTTTAAGCAGAGGGTAGGATCCACGTGAGATTTCCACAGTTACGCTTTTCTGACAGTGCACCACAGATTCTCGCCGATATCTCCCACCACGGTATCCAGATTTTCGAGGGTCCCCGCTACGAAATGGATGACGAGGAAACGATCGCCGAGAACCAGGAGATCATGTCCAAGGTTCCTTTCGCCGTGGTTGGCGCCAACACTGACGTCACCACTTCGGATGGCCGGACGGTCCGCGGTCGCCGCTACCCTTGGGGCGTCATCGAGGTGGACAACGAGGAGCACTGCGATTTCGTCAAGCTCCGCCAGATGCTCATCCGCACCCACATGGAGGAGCTCAAGGAGCACACCAACAACACGCTGTACGAGAACTACCGCTCGGACAAGCTTATCTCGATGGGTGTGTCGCAGGACCCGAGCGTCTTCAAGGAGGTCAACCCTGCCGTCAAGCAGGAGGAGGAGCGCACGCTGCACGAGCAGAAGCTCCAGAAGATGGAGCAGGAAATGAAGATGGTGTTCCAGCAGAAGGTCGCAGAGAAGGAGAGCAAGCTGCGGCAGAGCGAGGAGGAGCTGTACGCCCGGCACCGGGAGATGAAGGAGCAGCTCGAGAAGCAGCGGCAAGACCTCGAGGAGAAGAAGGCGCGGATCGAGAGTGGCAGGCCGCTCGAGGAGAAGGGCAAGAGAAAGGGTTTCTCTCTGCGCTAAGCCCAGCAGCATGCGCGCATAGGGCGATCCCGCTCACCCCTGGCTTCGAGGCGGATTGTCTCACACTCACCAACCACTGGACCAAAAGCCCTCTCTTTGTCTCACTATCATATTCTACGAACGCTCATTAAACCCGTTTTCCGTCTTCCGACACTTTGGGGTAACCGTAGGGACCACTTAATTCAACGACTGGCGATGCGAGTTGGGGATTCGAGCGCGTCGGGGGGTTTCATTGGACTGGCTCAATTATTTTCTGTTCTTACGCTTGCGGTCCCCTTTTCCTCTTTGCTCTTTTTTTCCTTTTGCGTCTGCTTGATTGATACCTCCAGCATTGCAATCTCCTTGACGTCGACAGCTATTCACATAAGTAGATCGCATTGTGGAGGGCAGTAGGTGGCAGGGGCTACAGATTGCTTCTTCCCATGTATTCTACTACACCGACATGTCCAGTATTCAATTTAATCTCCTTGTCAGAAGTAGCCCATATTAGTAGCAATGCAGGATTGAAGCTAGAACGCACGGCGGGACGAGCCGCGAGAGCGAGCAATGTGCGTCTGAGCCGCGGCCTTTGCGATGGTGGCGCCGTGCTATCTTTGGCCCGCGCTGCACGTGACACCCAGCTGGAAGGAGCGAGCTGAGCTCAAGCTAGGGCGCGGCACTTTCGTCACCGGCAGCGCGCTGCCCTGATCTCGGCCTGGGCTCTGCTCGTTCACGTCAGAGATCACCATAAAACCTCACCGCGACCTCCACGCTCCAGGTCCCCGTTGCGATCCCCTCCCAAGACCGCGAGACCCTTGCTGTAAGTCACAATGCTTGCCTGCGCCCTCGTGAGAGCTCCGCCGGCGCTACGCGGCTGCTGCCTCTGCGCTGCGCCGGCCCAGCCACCTTTTCCGCCAGGTGTTCTCTGTGCGCATGTGCCAGGCGGCGGCCGCGAGCCGAAGTTCACTATCGCGCTTCCCCTCCCACTGCCGTCCGTCACTCTACACACACCACGCCACCCGTTCCCACCGCTCCTCCGCACGAACTGACCCGTTGCAGACCCGCTTCAGCTATCTCACGCGACTACCTCTCTCGACGCAGCCATGGCTCCCCCGCCCCCCGCGTCCATGCCTCTCCAGCAGAGGCTTCTGCAGCTGGCGCAGACGCTGCAGTTTGCCTGGTTCGGCGGCCACTTGACGCTGCTGTTCTGCACTCTGCGCTACAGCCTGTCGTGGCTCACGTTTAACTACTACTCGCGCATGGCCCGTTTCTCGTACCGCCTGGCTTTCGTCGCTGCCGCGGTTACGTACGGTATCGTGGTTTACAAGGCATACCGCGCGCGCGTCAGGGCCGGCAAGCAGGGCGGTGCGCTCAGCATGATCGCCGATGAGAACGTTCAGTACCTGAGTGCGTCCAGGCCCGACCCCGTTGGCAATGGCTATTTTTGATCCTAACTAGTTTTACCCCACAGTCATGGCTCTCCTCTGGCTGTACAACGTGCTCCAGATCCCGCTTGCCCTTCTTCCTTTCGCCGTTTACTCCGTGTTCCACGTGCTCACGTACACCCGCACCAACCTGCTGCCTGTTCTTCAGCCGCAGCCTCCGGCCGCTGAGGGCGCTAAGCCCAACCAGTCCGCCCTGTCCAACACCATCGGCCGCTTTGTCAAGGAGTACTACGATACCAGCATGACTCTGGTCGCTGTCCTCGAGATTGCGCTGTGGTTCCGCGTTCTTGGCTCGGCTCTCCTCTTCCAGCGTGGCTCCTGGGCCCTGCTGATTTTCTACACCGCTTTCTTCCGCGCTCGCGTCTCGCAGAGCACCTTCGTCCAGTCGGCCATCCAGCAGCTCACCGCCCGCGCCGACGCCCTCGTCCAGCAGCAGAGCACCCCTCCGCCTGCCCGCCAGGCTTGGGAGACGGCCAAGGGCTTCGCCAAGCAGGCTTTTGACGCGACCGACCTGAACAAGTACGCCGGTGGTGCTGCCGGCCCCAAGAAGGCCCAGTAAGCGCTTTCCGAAGCATCCCACCTGGCAAGTTCTGCGGTTGCTTGGAAACAAGGGGGGGTGATACACAGCCTGATCACACATCCTATGCTTATTGCTACAAATACACATGGTGAGAAAGGCGGATGGTGCAACCAGCGCGCGCTCAACGGAACGAGCGGTAGAGGGGGGTCTTGGGATCTTGAGGATACACCCTCGGGCCGTTCTTCATACGTGGCGCATGGACAGAAAGTATCAATGATGTAGGATTTATGAGGTAGCCTGGAAAGGTTTAGATCGGCCAGACACCAAACATTTACGCGATGGCGCAAGGTGGTTAGACACCGGCAAACGAACGATAACGCGGCGGAACAAAAGAAACTTCATTATTCATCCATCTGACTCTTTCTGTGCTTCTTTTTTTTTTCTCGTTTTTTTTGTCTCTTGGTATAGCTTCAGCGATCTTTCATGTAACTTTGATGATGAAGCGCGAGGTGCTCCTTTCGATTGTCTTCCCATCTTTTCCTCCTTGGAGTGAGTGTCAGTTGGCTTCCACCACCACAACTCTCATCTCCCAAAGGCGTCTTTGTCATCGTGGTGGTGTCGTGCTCACTCTGGGAACGTCCATATTTCGGTGTTCTTGTGATGGCTAGTCAAATTATTATGGCATTATACGTACATTGCCTCCCTCTTTTGTGATACATCAAGTTTCACGGCGAGATATCCCCTCGAGAGTAGGAGGTTTGTGACTTGACTCTTTTCTTCTTTATACTCAAGGAGAAAGGCTAAAGCTGCAGGGTTGGAGTCAAGCATCGGTCTGCCTCCCGGCGGCCTTCAGCATTCCAGGTATGCCACTGATCTTCTCCAAAGGCCCAACGATCCAAAACTCCTGCCACATGCGCGGCTCATAATACGCCAGCCATCGGCCGTCTTAACCGATCGATCTACATACGCGCCGTGCGTCTGGAACATCATCGGCTTCCCGTCTACGTCCTTGAGGCCGCTGGGGTTGATGGTCTTGACCTTCATCATCGCGTTCTGCCCGTCTCTTCGGAGAAATCGATCTGGATGCTGGTGACGGACGTGGGAAGGCTCAGGGGGAACAGCTTGTCAGTTAAGACGGGGTTCGGTCCTTTTTTTTTTGTATCTCTTGGGAAAATGGAATTTTATAAAGGATGTTCTGGCCTCCTGAATATACGACAGATGTTTTCTCGACGTGGAAATGACTGGCCCATTTCAGCTGGTACAAGTCATAACTGGGGCACCCGCTCACGGATCTGGCAGAGTATCTTCCCAAGAATAGCAGATACCAGAATACGGATCTTATAGCATCCGAGAGAATAAAGTTGCCGTGCGGTTCGGTGATTTCATGTCCACTATCACGTGAAAGCGCGCTTACGCGTACCCTCTTCGTCACCAGCCAGGCAGTATCTAGGTCATGGCTTGATTTGTAGTTAAATTGCACAGCCTTTCGTGAAACTTTTGATTGAGAACTCTACCTGAGGACAACTAAATGCCGACACTTCGTAAAAATAGAGTGCCATTTCAAACATACTAGCGCGAAAAACGAAAGGCCCTAAATTTAGGGGCTGGAGAAAGGTAATTAGTAACTTCTAGCTGTTATCTATACGGTGCCTTTCTTTTTCCTTCTATTCACCAAGTTCTAGAGCTTAAGTCTCCGTATAGTCCGTATTGCAGGTACTATGATCGCCAGTGTGCGATATCGGTGATTATCACAGTCATATTGGCTAGCCTACCCTTACAATTTCACATGAATCCCCAGCCCAACGATATTACGAACCATGGCCATGGCCTGAAAGGTTGGCGCGGTGGAGGTGGGCATGGTCCCAGCCATGAAGCAATGGTTCAGTAGGCCGTAAGATGCAGCAATTATCAAACACCTATTTCGCTTAGCTCCGATCATGAGGCTGGTACGAGTGGCTGGAGAGTGTCAAAAAGGTAAGGCGAGCGATGCAATTAAAAGGCGACGAAGATCGCAAGAGATTGTGGGCTGTTTTGCCGCAAGGCGTGGATCGGGATACCCCGGCCCCGGGTGGCTTGTGATTGTGTTGTGTGTGTGTGGCTGAGAAGGCCGACGTGCCAACAACGGCTCCTGGTCGACGCTCGGGAAACCCGCTAGCGCCAGCCCAATTGAAATGAAAGCGTATCTTGATCGGATGGCTGGTTTGGGCAAATGGGAGGAGGCTGTACATACATACATGGTCACGTCATCATTCGCCCGGGCAACACCCAACCGCCATCGGGTTTCGTTGATATGACTTGTGTATACATACTATTCTTTCCTAGGTATCCCAGGCATTCGATCCTAGCGATTCCCTGGTTCGGTTAAGCCCAATGACATCTTTGGTGGTGCGAGAACAAGATAGAATCGCTGTGTGCCGTTCCAGGTACTCCGTCTTGGAACGCGTCGTGACGTCCTTTTGCATTCCGGGTCGATCCCCACCATCCCTTTCTTCCAACGTGCTTTGGTTACACCGCGCGGGGAAGGGGTGAGCTTGTCACGCTTGTTTGTCCTGCTTCTTTTGGTTCGGTACCGAACCGTAGCTACTTGGTTTTTTAGCTTTCTCCAACTCCATGGATGAGATGACAAGATGACATCACGAGGAAATGCAAAAAAAAAAAAAACAATCAAGAAAGATCGCCTTTCGCTCGGCTCCAGGCACCACTATTAGCAGGAGCGGAGCCGCGGCGGTAACACGGGAACAGTAGGTCGGTCGGCACGTTGGGCTCCCTTTCGGGCTCGGTCGTCGTGGGCGCGGGTGTTGTTGTTCTTGGGGTCACCCTGCTTGCGTCGGCCGGTGGGTATCGTCTGCGCCATTCTCCCCACAGAAGGATGGAGAAAGGATTGGCAGCCTCCCGAACAGCACATCTAAGTAAATCCAAATCTCAAAACAGAGTCCCGCGGAAACACCGGCCCCGCAGATGCCTATTCACGATGAGACGTTTCGTTCAATCAGTTTGAGGTAGTAGTGCCGACCGGCCTTATTGTCAGCCGCCCCCCGCTTCCTTCGCTTGTGCTTTTTTTTCTCTCTCGCACAGCCTTAACCGTATTGTTGGCAGGTTTCACCGCGTCTCAGCCTCTCACATCCGCGGGGAAACTGCCGCAATTTTTTCATTCTCTTGCGGGATTGGGGCTGGGGGGCGGGAAATGGGCGGGCGGACGTAACATCAGACCACCTTTCCTGCAAGGGGACAATCACCATTCACATTCCCTTGCGTGCGAGACAATCGTATTCTCGTATCTTGGCTTTTTTTTCTAGCGTACTTCACAGTCTCCGGTTCAACGCTGGCGCGTGGTTGGTTGGATAGGGATCGTTTCAGAGCGTTCAGCCTTACCGCTTGGCTGAGCCGGGGCAGATCTCGTATTCTCGTCTCCTCCCGTGTTCGTGCGATACGGAAAAGAGGAAGGCAGGTTTCTCCGATACAGCGACGTTCATGATAATAATTGATGAGTCGGGGTTCCCGCTTTTTTCACTCCCTAAGCCCTACCGATTGTCGATCTGTCCTCGTGCTTGCGGCGGTGTCGTGCCGGTCGTTACGGTGATAGGCAAGAAGAACGAGGATGAACAGGGTCCAAGTGCGCTGCTCAGCGCAGAGAAGGCGGAAAGAAAACGAGATGTGGTTCCGCGTTGCTGTGGCAGTGCAAGGCCAATGGCTCTGCTCGGCGTTTCTCGCTCGTCATCGCAACAGTGCGCCGCGAGTCGGCAGTCGGCCGCGGCGACGGGAGAAAACGGCTGCGTGTCTTATACCCGTGGGAATTGTCTGACTTTCATTATGGTTGCGCGAGGTGCGGTTATTGGTCGCCTAGGCTAGCCTGATTTTGTGCAGGCCTGAGGTGTTTATGCAGGGCAGGCGAGACATACATACGCCGGTCAGATGCGGGTGGGAGCGGGATAGACGGTACTCACCGCGATGATATTAAAGATGCGCCATCTGGAGCCGAGAGGTGGCCTGGCTGGGCCAAAAGGGGTGGGGATGAGGATGGGGATGCGCAGAAAGATGTGGCCGCTGCTTCGGAGCGACAGACGGATTCAGAGCTAGCGAAGCATCCAAGAATAGTGGAATGATGGGAGTGGCCAGTGACAATATCGATTGCCGCCTATCGATACGTTTTGGAGTAGGTCAGTTCATAGAAAAGGCTGAACTGATATTGTAAGGGGCGCGGCGGGAGCACCAGGGCCGTAGGCCGGCCTGCACCTACGGGTGAGGTCTGCGGTCAGGGACTACTTGGTGACACCCGAAGATGAGACGAGATAGCCTGCTGCTCCTCTAGGGGATGATAGGCAGGCGGTCGAGCGAGTTGCACAGGCGGCCTGCAGCTTCTAGACTGCTTCGACGGCAGGACGGAGCTCGGGACGAGGGCGGTACAGAGATCGCGGATCTTTGCCATCGGCCACGCCAAACGCGTATGTGGTGTGCGCGTCTGTATGAGCTTCTTCCCAATTCTGCTACAGAGTAGTAGTTAATTTGTGCACCGGCGCGGCCGGCATGAGGCGCTCTGCGCGCCGGCAGCAGCGGACCTTGGCCGTGCCGGAGCCGAGAGCAGAGCAGCAAGCATCACAGCCGGATGAGAATCCTCAGGAGCCAAGCAGGCACAAGCCGCTTCTCCACTCGCGCCCGTGCCCCAGCCTATGGAGCAGGCCCGGTCCGGGAGGAGGCTGAGCCCATAGTGAGGGGTTGCCTCAGGCAAGCTTGATGTCAATCTATTTGGCGAGGACATGGGCTAGCCCATGACAAGCAAGCACGGAGCGGTGAAAGCTGCCGCCGGGCGCGGTCGACCTCTGCTGAGCCCACGGGCTGCTGACGGTGCGGGTCGCGGTGGAAATTGGCATCTGACAACTGTGGACTTGTGGACTTGGTGGTATTGAGAGCTCGTGGTCTTCATGCAGTGCCACCCGGTCGGTGTGCGCGACCGTCACTAGGGCTTGTCGGCGATGAAACAGGCCGCTGCTTCGGCGCGAGCGATGGTGAGCTGAGAGAAGAAAACGGCATCGCACATGGCCAGAAGCACCCACGATGCACGCAGCTCGTGTCGTCGGGCCTGCGGCTGCAAAGATGATCCCCATCCGGCGGGGTCAGCGTCGACATCACCCTACACGGCTGCGGGTGCCGTGCATGATGCACGCCGCAGGAGGAGGAGAGGCTGAAGGCGATCGAGTCAGGCGCCGGCGGGCAGCGATCGGGCGGCGGAGCGGGCGGCGTTGCTTGGGGGTTGAGCGAGCGGCTCACGGCGCGCTGGTACGCGCTGGCGCTGGCGCGAATGACGAGAGTGCAGCGCCTTTTTCGCTCGTGTGGCTCGCGTGCCTGGCGGTCCTGCAAGCAGGCGCAAGTGGAGCAGCGTACCCATGTCTGTTTCGCAGGCCGTCCTTGGCCGCTTGGCGCGCCCGAGCTGTCGCGATGAACCTGGCCTCGGATCATGGGTGTCACGTCAGCCCAAGCTCCGCGAACGGCTAGGCAGGAGGTCGCAAGAGCCACAGGAGGGTCCCGTGCAAACGGGGTTCGGCGGTCCTGCTAGGGGTGCGCGAGCTCAGCGCGCTGACCTTCTATATAACTCCCGCGGCCGCCCAGCCGCCGACCACGCCCATGTCGAGCATTGTCCCAGAGCCGGAGAGCGTCGCTGCCGTCGTCCCACGCAATTGCCCCCAAGAAGACCTCAAGCAGCAATAATAATGGAGAGCCCACCTCTGTCCGTCGGCAGCCGCCGCGGCTCTGTTGATTCGGTCGATTTCGATGCCTATCTGGCAAACTACGTGCCGCTGTCCAATCTGCCCACCCCTCCGCCTGCTCAGGCCGGCGCGTCCTGGGCCGAGTCGCCCAGGAGCCTGCCTGGCCGTTTGGTGGACGAGGGCGATCTGCGGGGTGAGTTTGCTGCGGCTGGCCTGGCGCAATTGGAGCACATACTGACGCGAAATTCAGGACCCGCGTCACACCTCGCCAAGATGGTTCCCTCAAACGCTTGCAGCCGTCGTCCGTCCGTCAGCACCATCCAGGACTATCTGGAACGCTCCAGTCTGCCCTTCGAGATCCTCGGCCTGACGGCGTGCATCCTCGATGCTCTGAGCATGCGCTTCGCCAAAAAGTGGCGGCACGCCCTAACCCTCAACGAGTCTACTCCCGCCGCCTCACCGCTCCTCGAGGCCGCAAAAGCCCCCGTTTCTCCTCCTGCCTCGCCCACTCTCATGTCCGCTGCTCCCGTGCTGAGCTCTCCCATCAAGAGCTGCGCCGACCCCGAGCTGCTGGTGCTGGCTGCTCTGGCCCTCGCGACCTCCTACCTTGACGACCACCAAGTGTCGCTGCAGCACTGGGCGAAGCGCATCTCGTGCGGAGTCTACTCCGCTCGGCAGCTGTCCACCACCCAGCGCTGCATGCTCATTGACCTGGACTATGACTTGCACTCGTTCACTCTCGAGTTCATCCGCGACGCCATCGAGGATATGCACCGAGAGAGCCTCCGCAACCGCCAAAAGGCCGCCGCCGCCGCCGCCGCCGCTACTCCCGCCATTAAGGCCGTTGCTGACGAGCCGTATGCGGCGGCCGGTGAAAAGAACCGGCCAGCGCCGCTCTCGCTGCATGGCTCGGCGACGTGGTTCAAGGGCGTTGCGACACCGGAGCCGAGCCCGAGTGTCATGGCTCTCGATCATGCTTGGGATTGAAAAGCATCCCTTGCCTCATTTTCTTATCCCTATTATCTGGAAGCGGGCGTTTATGGACTGGTTACTGCTCAGAGATACCCCTTTGTAGCTGTACGCTTTCGCGCACAGCATTTGATCATGTCATTGCAGAATTGGAACAGAGGAGAAAAGCAACTTACAGCTAATGTTTGGACGGCCATCTCAACCCAGGAAGGTCGGTAATGAATGGAACCGCGATTACGGATTGGCTCATGGAGGAGAGCACGACCATATGACAGCAGCCTAATCGAAGTGTCTCTAATTCTATAACTCTAATCCTTTGTACACTTTTCCTGCTGTGTGTGCGCGTGCCTCGTTTCCTTCTCCACTCCCGGCCCGCCGTGGCTTGAATCAGGCGAAAAACAGGTTGCTCGTGTTGATAGCATCGCCTATCAGGGATACGAACGCATCCCAGCCCTTATTCCAAGCCCAAGGCAGGGTACGGCACGAGTACGGATTCAAGCAATTGCGATGCTACAGAGCGACCGCAGCGCCGTTGATCCGTCATGTCTCTGGGGTGCATGCGCTAATCAAGCATGCGGAGAAGCAAAAAGTAAGTTTCGCAGAGATTGCCAGCAGCAAAAACACGTGCACAGCTTGCAGCTCCACCGATCATCGATCCCATCGGCGCTTAGCAAGTACATAAATGGTAAGGTAGTACGATGCGGCGAGGTCGGCATGTCATGACATCCCACAGGGACGGTCGGCACTGGGGACAACAGGATGAGGAACGGCGGAAGATGCAGCGATGCGCGCGAGCCTCATGCACGGGAAGTGGCTTGAGATAGGCGTTAATGGCGTTGGCATCGTTGAGTGCGGCGGCCGGGACGAAGGCACTTCCCCGCTCAGCTAACCCCGGTGCTGGCCCGCGCTCTGGAGCTCACCCCGGTCGCTGCTTCCCATCAGTCCACCGCGCATCAGCCCAGAGCGTGTTGGCAGCTTGGTCGCGTCCCACCGCGCGTTGTACGTCTACACACCTACATAAGCCCCGCTGCTGCCGCCACCGCTGCTTCTCTGCTTGTTCTCACTCTCAATTTCCCCCTTCCAAAGCCAATTGAACTGCCGCCATGTCGACCCGCGAGCGCCGGCCCTCGATGAGTGCCCCACTTTCTGATCTACAGGGCCCCATTGGTCCTGGCTTCAGCAGGCCAAAGCACAAGAGAACCGCCACTGGTTTCGGCCCAGAAGAGATCAAAGCGGTCGAGGCCGCCATTCCTGAGCCGGCAAGGCAGGCGTAAGGTCCCAATTGACCCTCTGGTGCGCGGATAGGGCTGACGATCACGCTGCAGATGGACCAAGAACGTGAGCCCCGCACCCCCCACCATCCGGAGCTTGCGGGACGCGGGAGCTGATGAACATCATTGCAGACGCCCAAGGCCTTTGAAACAACCGAAGAATTCGAGGTTTGCTGATCCAGCTGCTTACCGCACGCTTCTGCCGCTGACACCGTGCAGAGAGAGACCATCCGCCACATCGAGACGACCCTCGCCCGCTCGCTGTACAACTGCGATGACTTGTAAGGCCTCAACCATGCATGGGACACACGGATAAGAGCTCATGCAGTGCAGTGCCACCTATGCGGGCACATCCCTGGCCTTCCGGGATCGTCTGATCCTCGACTGGAACAAGACGCAGCAGGAGCAGACCTGGGCTGATCAGAAGCGAGTTTACTGTGCGGCATACCTGGAGATCTGTTGGCGTAGATGCTGATGTGCAGGCAGATCTCTCCCTGGAATTTCTCATGGGCAGGGCACTTGACAATGCCATGCTCAACGTCGGCAAGAAGGATGTGGCAAAGCGTGAGCAGATCGCCATTTCCGCATTTCGCCCCAGCTGACCACACACCACCACAGAGGGCCTTGAGGATCTTGGCTTCCGCATTGAGGACGTGATCGGCCAGGAGCATGACGCTGCTCTTGGAAATGGCGGTCTCGGTCGCCTAGCTGCCTGCTTCCTCGACAGCATGGCCTCCCTGAACTATCCCGCCTGGGGTTATGGTCTGCGCTACCGTTACGGTATCTTCAAGCAGGAGATCGTCGACGGCTACCAGGTCGAGGTTCCCGATTACTGGCTGGACTTCAACCCGTGGGAGTTCTGTAGGCACGATGTTACGGTCGACATCCAGTTCTACGGCCATGTCCGCAAATACACGTAAGGTCACCAATGCACGGACTTCTCTGATGATGGCTAACTAGCGGAGCAGCGACGAAAGCGGTAAGCAGAAGTCGGTCTGGGAAGGCGGGGAAATTGTGCAGGCCGTGGCCTATGACGTCCCGAGTAGGTACACTGCCAGTGAATGTGCAACCCAACTGCTTACGTGAGGAATAGTTCCCGGGTACAGCACATCGACCACCAACAACCTTCGTCTGTGGGGTAGCAAGGCAGCTTCGGGTGAATTCGACTTCCAGAAATTCAACTCGGGAGAGTATGAAAGCTCGGTTGCCGACCAGCAGCGGGCTGAGACCATCTCGGCCGTCCTGTACCCCAACGACAAGTACGTGCGCTCCAATCTTAGACTCGTATGTTGCTAATAGCTCTGGCAGCCTGGACCGTGGTAAGGAGCTTCGCTTGAAGCAGCAGTACTTCTGGTGTGCTGCATCTCTGTATGACATTGTCCGCCGCTTCAAGAAGACCAAGAGGGCTTGGAAGGACTTCCCCTCCCAGGTCGCCATCCAGCTCAATGACACGCACCCGACCATGGCGATTCCTGAGCTGCAGAGAATTCTCGTCGATGTGGAAGGTCTTGACTGGGATGATGCTTGGAACATCGTGAGCAAGACCTTCGGCTACACCAACCACACCGTCCTGCCCGAGGCTCTCGAGAAGTGGTCCGTTCCGCTTTTCCAGCACCTGCTGCCCCGTCACCTGCAGATCATCTACGACATCAACCTGCAGTTCTTGCAGTTCGTTGAGCGCACCTTCCCGAAGGAGCGCGACATGCTCGGACGTGTGTCCATCATTGAGGAGTCGCAGCCCAAGATGGTTCGCATGGCATATCTCGCCGTCATTGGTTCGCACAAGGTCAATGGTGTCGCCGAGCTGCACTCGGATCTGATCAAGACGACCATTTTCAAGGACTTCGTACAAATCTACGGCCCGGACAAGTTCACCAATGTTACCAACGGCATTACTCCCCGTCGTTGGCTTCACCAGGCTAACCCTCGCCTGTCGGAGCTCATTGCCTCAAAGCTTGGCGGCTACGAGTATCTGAAGGATCTCACGCTTTTGCACAAGATTGAGGCATTCGTCGACGATGCCGACTTCCGCAAGGAGTTCCAGGAGATCAAGTACGCAAACAAGGTCCGCCTTGCCAAGTACATCAAGGATTCTCAGGGAGTCAGTGTCAACCCTAAAGCGCTTTTTGATGTGCAAGTGAAGCGTATCCACGAGTACAAGCGTCAGCAACTGAACATCTTCGGCGTCATTCACCGCTACCTTGCCATCAAGAAGATGTCTCCAGAGCAGCGCCAGAAGCTCCAGCCGCGTGTCTCTATTTTTGGAGGCAAGGCTGCTCCCGGCTACTGGATGGCGAAGACCGTCATCCACCTGATCTGCCAAGTTGGAAAGGTCGTGAACTCCGATCCTGACGTTGGAGATCTCCTCAAGGTTATCTTCTTGGACGACTACAATGTCAGCAAGGCGGAGATCATCTGCCCGGCTTCCGACATCAGCGAGCACATCTCCACCGCTGGTACTGAGGCTAGTGGTACAAGTAACATGAAGTTCGTGCTGAATGGTGGCCTGATCATCGGCACTTGTGACGGTGCAAACGTAAGTTGTCTCACCAACCATGTCAATAATTTATGCTTACTGATCCTCTCCAACAGATCGAGATCACGCGCGAGGTCGGTGAGAATAACATCTTCCTCTTCGGTAACCTGGCAGAGGATGTTGAGGATCTTCGCCATGCGCACGTCTACGGCCAATACAAGCTCGACCCGGAGCTCGCAACAGTGTTTGATGCGATCAAGAGTGGAATGTTCGGTGACGCTGGCTCGTTCTCCGCTCTGATCAACGGCATTGTCGACCACGGTGACTACTACCTGGTCTCGGATGACTTCTCGTCGTACTGCAAGACGCACGACCTCATCGACGAGTCGTACCGCAACCAGGAAGAGTGGCTCACCAAGGCCATCACCAGCGTCGCCCGCATGGGCTTCTTCTCCAGTGACCGCTGCATCGATGAATATGCGGAGTCGATCTGGAACGTTGAGCCTTTGGTTCCTAAGCCTTAGGCTGCCCTGCATCAGTTTCAGAACTGGGTTTAGTGTGGGTTCGCATTGGCCGAGGTCGGTTGAGTCTAAAAGGCTGGCTTGGTTTTCGGGTCTCTCGGACGTGGCAAGAGTCGAGAGAACTCTTGCAATTCTTGCTAGGGCTTTACGATCATTGATGGTTACGAAATTCTCTTTTCTTCTTGCTCTTGGCGCCATCATTAGCCCTTTTCCTTTTTTTGAGTATAGGAGACGGCTTGGTCAGATAAGGGTCGTAGATCAGACTCGACTTCAAACTGCTAATTATATTGGTTGGTTTTTGGCTACTTTGCTTCCGGTATACTGTGACTATGTCCCTTCGGATCTCGGTGTGTTTCTTGGTCTAAAGATGTGGCTTTTGCGCCGATATTCCCACCTTTCTTCACTACAGAGGGGTGCTGCAGCCGATGGCTAGCGCGAAGAATAGCAGGGCTCTAGAACATAGCGTAACCATGCCCTAGCTCTGCCTTGGAAAAATTAACATATGTAGGTAGTTGAAGCTATCGTCCGGACGTGTATGTATAATTTTAAATTCGACATTCTCGTCCGGACGATAGCTTCAACTACCCATGACATGAGCCAAAAAAAAAAAAACAAATCCAGGCTAGCCATCGGCTGCGAGAGAGGACTGTATCCACGAGTCTTTTCTTTAAAGATCCATGGATGGCACATGCCTTAACCACTTGTATGCTGTATGATTTGATCCATGGTCTGCCTGTTCTTGCATCGCAATAATCACATTGACGGCGTCGATAGTTCTCCAGGCTTAGCGGAAGCTCTTCAAAGTCTTGCGAGCACAGGAATCACGAAGGTCTCAAGAGAAGATTCCCATATTGATGAAGAGACTGGCATCCAGCCTCTGTATAAAAGAAAAAAGGACTGCATTGAGGAATGAACAAAAAAAAATCATTTTCCAAAAAAACAGCCCCTAAACTGACGAATTCACTTGCCCCCCACCCCAAACTCCTGCTATGCCTAATAGAAAAACCAAACTGATGACTGATGATTGATGATGATGATGATTGCTCCCCCAACGCCTCTTCCCTGATGCTCTCGTTTCACACACGCGGGTGGTATCCTTCGATCAATCCAGGATCGACTCGATGGAATAAGTTAAAGCTCTAGAATTGGGGGCCGCGCAAAGGCGGAAAATCGTGCGCGCGCGCAAGGCCCGATATTTGCGCAAGGAGGATGGATGGATGGATTACGAGGTAGTATTTCGGATAAAGGCGTGCCTTTTGCTCAGACCGCTGCCGGGCAAGCCAAGGTTCTCCCAAAAAAGGACGACGAAAGGGAAGTGATGTTTCCAAGAAAAACCATAAAAGGCTCACTTAGAAGAGCCACGCGAGGAATGGAAGCTCTGGTATTAGTTCGACTGCTGCCGTTGCGGCGGGGGGAACATTTCGCCGCTGTAGATGGCGGCGAAGTCCAACTGGTTGAGCTGGCCGTTGATCTGGTCGATTTCCTTGCTTAAGTCCTCGACGTTCTGCGCCAGCGAGCTGACCTCGTCGAACTTGCGGCGGCGGTTGGCGTCGGCGATCATCTCCTGGACGAAGAACTTCTGCTCCTCCAGCACGATGAGGCGCTCGCGCAGCTCCTTTTCCTCGGCTTCCATGGTGGAGATGGCGCTGCTGCTGCTCGCGACGCTGCTGCTTTCAAGGTCGTTGTACTTGATCGCGGCGAGGGCGCCGTTGGCGCGGCCGTTGGGCTTTGCTTGAGGGGCGCCGTTCGGCGAGGCGTGTTTGAGGATCTTTGGCAAGGACTTCAGAGGGAGCATGTGCAGGCTAAGGAAGTTGTACGCTTGCTGGTACACGGCTTTCTGCAGTCGGGCTTGCGTCGGAGATTCCGTGGGTAGGTCACGGATCCGGCGCGCGGCGGTGTCATACTGGGCAAAGGCATCCATCAGTCGT
Source organism: Lasiodiplodia sp. COLG20 (assembly GCA_009801085.1). Taxonomy (NCBI): domain Eukaryota; kingdom Fungi; phylum Ascomycota; class Dothideomycetes; order Botryosphaeriales; family Botryosphaeriaceae; genus Lasiodiplodia; species Lasiodiplodia sp. COLG20. The sequence continues at coordinate 488,580 of VNWV01000010.1, read as the reverse complement.
TTCCGGACCTTGGTGGCATCTTGGAGCTGGGCGGAAGATGGAGGGTTTTCGGGATCCCTGGCGTTTCTCAATTAGCTGAAGCTCTGCCATCTCAGGCCTGAACAGTGCGTGGCATACTGCAAAGCAGCAAGAAGCTTCTGAAATCTCGGAAGGAGTAGTCGAATGCCACGTTGAAATTGCACTAAGTTCTCGTATGACCGTGCGTCGCGGGGCTTGTCCGCAAGCTCTCGAGCAAAGTCGCTTTTGCTGAAAAGAGTATGTTTGCAATCTCGGCACATGCGCACGTCAACGCTCACTTGGCCAGTGAGTTTCTCTGAGGATCTGTTAGCTGCTAAAAGGGGATCAGTATCAGCCCTGCTCAGACCGCTCCTGATAGACTTACGCGCTGCAACGCTCAGCCCCACCTCCATAGAGCAGCTTGTCTTGGGGTCACCGCAAACAACACGGCCGCATAGACGGCAATGGTGACGCCTGAACGTATAACTCGTGAACTCCTGCTGGCAGAAAGGACACTGGAGGATGCTTGCATCATCTTCCCATGCAATTATTGACTGTTCCAAAGCGCGTTGGTGTGCCTTGGCATTGGATAGCGGCCAAATCAGGCTTCCAGCGCCGGATTGCTGCTCAGGGGGCGGGGGATCTGCAAGTAGCTGTGTGAGCTTGGTAAGACGCTTCTCCAGACGACCAATGTCCAGATTAGCCTTGTCGACGTGCTTTCTACGGATAGTGGTGAAGGCGGCGGTGTGATTACGCTCCGCGCCGTTGTGGTCGTTGTAGCCTTCCCTGGACTTGTAGCACGTCTCGCACACGCGGCACCAGATGCCTCGCACCGGCTCGTGCTGGGCGGATCGCGAAAGCTTCATTTGGTACATGGTGTGCTCCTCGCAAAACAGGCGGCCGCACTTCCTACAGTTGACGCTTCCGTTGGCGGCGCCGAGGCGGTTCCCGCATATTGGCTCGCTGCAGGCGTCGGAGTAGGACGGACGCTGCCAGTGGGTGCGCGTCACCAGTTCCTCTGGATCCAGCGGGCGCGCGGCTTCTTGTTGGGTATGGGCAGCGGAGGGTTGGGCGGGGGCGGGCAGAAAGGGTGAGTCGTTGGATTCGAAGACATCGAGGCCTTTGAGCTTCTGGTTCAGGACGGCGAGCGGCTGGAACTTCTTCGCCTTGACCATCTGGGTGCGGAACCAGGTCTGGATTTCGTCCTGCTCGACCTCCTCGATGTCCTGGTGCAGGTCGTCCAGATGGCGATTGAGTTGGAGCAATGTGACCATCTCCTCATTGCAGATGGGGCACACCAGGCGCGAGCTGGCCGAGGCGGCGGCGACATTGTCCGAGTGTTCGAGGTTCACGCGGGCGGTCAGGCTTTCGGGATCGATGGTGGAGGCGGGCGAGACGGACGACTGCGAGGCGAGGGAGACGGAGCTTTCGGATGGCGATAGCAAGCTGGAGTTGCGGTGATGTTGGTGCGGACGGGGGTCGGCGGCGGGCGACAGCGCTTTCGCGCTGCCCAAGGTGCGTCCGCCGCCCAGCGACCTGCCCGGGCGCGAGGTCATGATGGTGCTGAGCAGGGAGTCGCAACGGGCGCGGTCAGCATGCTGGGCGCGAGGCGGTGGTGGTGCAGCTGGGCGTGGGGCCTGACTAGTGGCAGCCCGGCGGAGCACTGAGGCGCGCGCAGCGGCTCTTCTGCACCGCTCTATGCCTGCATTCCACCCTCGCCCGCCCACCGCCCTGGCACGCAAGTCGCGCGCGCCCCTGCAGGTCCCGCCGGCCCGCCCTTTGGTCTGGTTTGCGTGCCGTCGCAATTGCGCGTCAGCGCGCGCTCTTCTCCCGACGCCGCGGGCGGCAACTTCGGCGGGTCTGGGCAGACCCCGGGACTGGAGCCACGGCTGTGGCTTGTGAGCGCCGGTGCTGATCTCATCAATCATGGATGTGTGAGCTGCTTTCTTCGCGCTACAACCCGCTCGCGTGCTCTATCCACTACACGATTGCTCGATCATGGCTGCTCGCTTCCCCGAGGTCCAGGGCGGTGGCTCGCTCATCCTTGCGTGGCAGGTGCGCAACAAGCGCGTCCTTGTCGTGGGCGGCGGCGAGGTAGGCACATGCTCACTTTTTTCCCCCGGTCCTTGCAGTGTTGACATTGACGGAAAGCCTAGGTCGCTGCCGGCCGCATCCTGAACGTCCTGAATGCCGACGCAAAGGTCACGGTAGTCTCGCCCGCCGACGGCCTGAACGACGAAGTAGCATACCGCATCGCCCAGAAGCAGGTCGACTATGTCGATCGCAAATTCGAGCCGTCCGACCTCGACGGCGTCGACATGGTCCTTACAGCCGTCGACGATCCCGAGGCCTCGACCCAGATCTACAAGCTATGCAAGGAGAGGAGGATAGCGGCGAACATTGCCGACGTGCCTCCCGAGTGCGATTTCTACTTTGGGAGCGTGCACCGCGACGGCCCGCTGCAGATAATGGTTAGCACCAACGGCAACGGGCCACGGCTGGCCAATATTGTGCGGAGGCAGATTGCGGCGACTCTGCCTCCCAATATCGGCGCCGCCATCCAGAAGGTTGGTCTGCTGCGGCGGAAGCTAAGGAAAATCGCGTCGCGCCAAGAAGAAGGTCCAAAGCGCATGCAATGGTGAGCCTCGCGAGTTCTGATGTGACCGGATCAATTTCGCTGACCACAGAAAAGGATGTCTAAGGTTTGCGAAACCTGGAGCTTGGATGACTTAGTGGAGATGGACGAAGGTGATATGGAAAAGCTCTTGGGATTCTACAAGCCAAATGCTGTTCCATCATTCCAAGAGATCAGATACGGCCAGCAGTCCAACACGGTGGGCTCCTTCGGCGCATTTGGCTGGTGGTGAGGAGATATTGGATGACAATCGGGATTGGCTTTTTGCTTTACTTTACGACTCGTAGGCGAATGAGGCGAATTCTACGGAAGGGCTATCGGCGGGGCGTTAGGGGGCAGTTTGTGCCGTGTAGGATTGGTCGTATGGTGGACTTGGAAAAGTGCTGAAGTATTGACTGTGTGTGCACAATTGTAGCCGAAGGACAGTCTTGGCCCCTTCCGCTATGCTGTGCAGTCTACGACATTAAGGCCGGCAAGTACGGCGTAGTGGCTATTATTCACATGAAGATATAGGGGTGTCTTGGATGCACACTCTAGTGCCATTCGCTCCCGAACCCTTGTCTCCTTCGCTTCAAGACCACGGTACACTTGCTTTACAGCAAATTTGAAGTGCATTGGCATCGAAGTGAAAGGTTCCCAGCATACTTTGTTCCTGCCTCTGAGCGTGGGGAGGGTGACGGGCAGCTGCCTCAGGCGCTCTTAACGAAATGGGATTTGCGCTGTGCACCCACCTAGCTCGCGGATCCTCCTTCAAACTTTGACACGGCGCCGCAAACCCTTACCGGGCAACCATGCTCCACGGAGAGGAAGACCCGGATCTGACTGAGATCCGCTCCTCGACCAAGGACAAGGTCGACTTCCACGACCCCCGCGCTGTCAGGTACGTTGTCGCGTCGCGTCGTGGTCAGTGCATCGCCGGGTACCTGGCTGACGATGACCCTGCAGACAGCTGACGGCGTCGCTGCTGAGACGAGACTTCGACCTCACTGTCGACCTTCCGCCCGACAGGCTGTGCCCTCCCGTAAGCTGCCCCGCACTGTGACCGACGTGACCCGCGCGAGTGGTGACTGACCTCCACGTTTCATTGTCCAGACATCCCGGTAAGTGCCGCTCTTCCTTCCCCTTCAGTCTGGCTTCACTGCCATCGCCCGTGCTGCTCCTCATCCTCTTGCAACTGCACCCGACCGGCCTGCGGCTATCCCTGCAAGGGTTCCGCGCCGCCATCTCTGTCCTGCTGCGTACACATGAATCTTGTACGCCTTGCAGCTGCACTACCTTTGCCATTTCGTGCTGCACTCATCTCGAACCTCCTCGCTCTTCAGAGAAACCGACCTGCTTGGATCTTTTACTGCGTCATAGCTATTTGGAACCAAGCCTCTGACCATGCCCTCAGATACCTCTACGTCCGCTGGATCCAGGACTTGGTCGAATCAATTAACCCGTCTTATTTTGATGATTTTGATATCACAGCCGACTCGCCACCTCCGAACCCGCACAAGGATCGCCAGGTAATAGGTTTAGATATGTACGTAACTTTGCTTCCAAGACCAAGTGTCCAATCTTACGTCCTTTCAGCGGCTGTGGAGCATCTTGCATATACACTCTTCTCGCGCTACGGACCCGGCCAAAATGGCGCATGAATGCCACCGACATAGATTTGCTGAACTTCTCGTACGCGCTTCGAAATGTCCAGGCGAACGGCTTCTCGGCACGCTGTCATGTTATGAAGACGAAGCGCGATGGTCCTCTAATTCCGCTGGCGGCACTTGAACTCGACCAGCTCGACTTCACCATCTGCAACCCCCCTTTCTTCTCCTCCGTTGCCGAGTGGAAGGCCTCCATCTCCGGAGAAGGTAAGGCCAAAGGCCCGAATTCCGTCTGCACTGGCTCCGAGGTGGAGATGGTAACAGAAGGGGGCGACCTGGGCTTCGTGCTACGAATGGTTGAAGAAAGCCGCGTGCTTGGACAGAAGGTCGCGTGGTACACGTCAATGCTTGGGAAACTATCAAGCACCATCAAGCTAGTAGAGAAACTGCGGGAGCTTGGCTGCAGAAACTGGGCCGTATGCTGCCTAGGTGCGCAACATAAAACCAGGAGATGGGCCGTCGGCTGGAGTTGGCGAGACCTACGACCAACAGCGGTACGTGGATCCGTCAGCGTACTCAACATCATTGGACCGCTGACCTTGGTACAGGAAATCGCTCGGCGGGACATGAACATCAAACACATCCTTCCGTTGCCGACAGACTACAAGCTCCCCATCTCCGATGTACCGATGGAGCGGTTTGCAAAAGCAATCGACGAGACGATGCACAATCTGGCGCTTCAGTGGAAGTGGAACGAGGAGCTACGCCTCGGATACGGTAGAGCAACGAAGAACGTCTGGTCACGATCCGCGCGGAGGAAGAGGAAAAGGGAAGAGGGAGGAAAGCAAGCGACTTTGGAGAAAGATGTGGAACTCAAGGATGAAAGTGATAATGAGATTGCGTTGGGGTTCGAAATAAGTGTTCAGACCGACGAGCTCCTCATAAGATGGGTTCAGGGGCAGGACCAGGTGCTATTCGAGAGTTTCTGCGGCATGATGAAGCAGACACTGCAGCCCATGCTCGCCAAGCCCCAGAAAGAAAAGAATATCAAAGAGGAACAATGAAAGCTGACGCTGCCTTGCCCCCGGAAGACAGGACTTGAAGAGGATCATCAGATTGTGGTAACTTATTGGTAGAGACAGCAGACTGCGAAAACAGGATCAAGAAATTTGCACAGAGAGAAGCCCGGAATTCTTCTCTTTTCCTCCTCTTCTCTCACTTTCACCTCTTACTACGAGGCCTTTCATTCCTTCGTCGTCTTCAAGAGCCACTCGACTCCTTCCTGGGTATCCTGCGGCCACTGCTTGCTCGCCTGCAGCTGCGGGAAGAAGCTCCAGAAGCTGTGCGGCAGGCCCGGGTACAGCTGCAGCTTGGTCGGCGTGCCGTGCTCGGTGCGCAGCTCGCGCTCGAGCACGAGCCCTTCGTCGCGCAGCGGATCCAGCCCGCACACCTGGAAGTAGACGGGCGGCAAGCCCGCACGAGTGCCGTTCGTCGTGTACAGGTTGAACAGCGGCGACTCCCGGTCGGGCGCGTAGGCGCCGAAGAAGGCGTCGATGCCCGCGCGGTCCAGCACGGGCGCGTTGGCGTTTTGCTCGAACGAGCGGAAGGACGACGCGAAGGCGGTGGGCGGGTCGTACGAGTTGAAGACGGGTGGGACGGACAAAAGGAGGCCTGTCAGAGGCGGCGAGAGCGCCGCGTCCCGCGCCAGAGTGCCGACGACGGCGGAGAGGTTGGCGCCCGCGGACACGCCGCCGACGATGAAGCCGGTTGCGGGGTTGGCGGGGTGCAGGGTGGGGGCGGAGGCGTTGGCGGCGGCCTGGTAAGGTGGAGTGGTTAGTTCTGGGTGCTGGGTTGGGTAGGTTGTGATTGTTATGTCTCGGTGAGCAGCAGTGGGGGGAGTGAATGCTACAAGGACTTTAACATGGTGTATATAAAGCCCTCCAGTAAGTTTCTCTGTCACTACAAACCCCGGTCAAGGGCGAGATTAGTGTACCATAGCGAAACCCCCGAACTAGTTGTGCCGGCTTCTTGGATGTTCAGACTGGGTTCCGGCCATATTGTAGCAACATCTCTCAAGGGTTTCGAGTTCGATTCCCCCATATTTTTTTTCTTTTTGGCCTTACGTATGCGGACACTTTCTACATTGCGGACGTAGGGAAGCAGGACATCAAAGAGAAAGAGTCGAAATGGAGAAGAGAGAAGAGAGAGCAGAGGAGGGGAAAAGAAGAAGCATGAACTCACCCACTGAACGACATCCCACGCGTCGTTGATGGCGGCGGGGAAAACGTGCTCGGGCGCTAGTCGGTAGTCGACATTGATAACGACGCAGCGTAGCGGCGGCGCCGCCAGCTTACGTGACAGCAGCTCCTCGTTTTCGATCCCGCCGAGGCAGAAGCCGCCGCCGTGGAAAAGAATGATCAAAGGGTGGCCGGAAGAAGAGTCGGCGGCGAGGGGCTTGTAGATCCGCACAGGGATCTGATAGCCGTCGCGGGCTGGTACCGTGGTGTCGGAGACGGAGATCTCGTCCAGATGCGCGTCGCCCTCCAGTTCGGCGTTCATCTCCTGCTTGGCGGCCGAGAGGTGGGTGCGCATCGTGGAGATGCCATAGGGGAGGACGTCAGACAGCGAAGGTGGTTCGGAAAGGGTTTGGAGTAACTGAGACGGTTCGTGAATTCCTGAATCATGGTTGTGGGGGTATATTAGGGTGTTCGTACCTGTTCAAACTCCGGGTCCATCTGGGAGAGGTGGGTCCAGTCTGTGACATCCGCCATTCTCGCTGATGTTCTTTCTTCAACACACGTTACGGGTTACGGAATGTGATTATAGTAGTATCTTTCTTCTTCCCTCTCTTTTCCTGGTGCTAGAGAAGAACTACGCTCAAGTGTTGACTGACGGATGAGATGTGCTGAAGTTTGGCCGATACTCGGCATAAGCCGAGCCGAGGCAACTGAAGGCTGCGATTCATCTTCAATAGTGGGGTACAACACCATAACCTCACTTCATCCTCATCCGACTGAAAATCTGAATCAAAAATATGCCATCAAAGTTCAGATTGAACGCTCGAATGCTCATGCCCAAGCTTGAGAGCTCAGCAACCAGGGTGTCAGATCATACGATCAGCAAACGACAGCTGCTGTCACAGCCTGCTGTTGGCCTGCAATCGCAGCTGCAGCCGCGCGACGCAGCAGATCCAAAATAGAAATCCATATCGACCAGGATGTCTGCCATAACCTCTTCTGATTGTCCGGTCAAAATTGAGCCCCAGTAATCGACGGAGCCGAGTGTCTGTCATACGTCGACCCATTCCGCTTCGTAGCCGCCCAGACGAGGTAGATCTGGATCGTCAGCCGCCAGGAACAAGCGAACGCCTGATCCAGAAAAGGATACGAGCACGGCGCTTCGAGTAGTACGATCGAAGGAGCGCCACATCATTATGTTCCGACCAGCCAGCTTTTGCTTTCTTTTTCTTCCCGCCTTCTCCACTCCACTCCGCCGCATGTCTGCCCTGCCCCTGCGCCGCCAAGACACTGCTGAATGCAGTCATGCATGTGCCAGTCGACAAGAAAGCAAGCAAGCCAACCAGCGTCTTAAAATATCAGGGCAGCGCAGGCGGGAGAACATATAAACCGCTTGCCTGCTAAGAATCTTGCCAGAGCTTGTTTCTCTGTCTTTACACCCACCATCACCATGCCCTCCTACATCTCACTCTTGCTGCTGCTTCTGCTCGCCACGGCGAGCGGCCTGTGCCAGAATTGCGGACCCAAGTACAACAATCAGATCTGCGCTGCCAACACTTGCTGTACGTACACTTCCAATTCAACGTTATCGCCTCCTCTAACCAATGTTCACTTGACAGGTAGCCAATATGGATGGGTGAGTCTCGCCAATTCTCGATTCGTTACTATCATCCTCGTTCCGATCCCAGCTGTCGTTTCTCTTTTCGTTACGAGTTCAGCCCTAAGAGACATGCCGCTGTCACCGCTGTGGCTGTTGTGCTACCTCCAACGCTTATTCTTTTTTTTTTTTTTTGGCTTTTCACTCTGCTGTGCAACGTAACCTCAGATATGCACCACGAGTATCTTGACTCTCGGCGAAGATTGAGCCGTGAGTTGTTTCGAGAGGCAGAGAAGTTACGCAGCGTTGCATGCGTCCGATACCCTTGAGCGTCATCACCAGTGCCAACCAAGGATATCCCGACTGACGTACATTCCTCGCTCTTCTCCAGTGCGATACCGGCGCCGACTACTGCGACCCAGCCACCTGTCTGAGCGTCTTCTCTGGCCCAGGCTCCAGCTGCGCTGTGAGTAAACCCTTCCCCATTCCTCTCCCCTTCACAAGCTCTCTCGCCTCCAGATCCAATTTGCTGACCCCCAATCCCTCTCTCGCCCCCAAACAGAAAAAGTCCAACAACAACAACGCCCTCACAACCACCAAGCCCACCACCACAACCAAGACCTCCTCCACCCGCACCACCACCACCGCCACCGCCACCAACACCAACACCTTCGCCGCCACCATCCCCGTCATCGACGTCTGCGGCCACGCGCAGGGCGGCGTCTCGTGCCCGGGCGCCGGCCCCGGCGGCTACTTCTACCGGTGCTGCTCGGCGGCGGGCCACTGCGGCCCCAAGAACGACATCCAGGACGCGGTCATGTACTGCGGCACGGGCTGCCAGGCCGGGTTCGGCAAGTGCGGCGTCGAGGGCGTCAGCAAGCCCGTGACTGTGCCGTCCGGGTCGACTGGGACTGCGGGCGAGGGCGAGACGTGCGGGCCCATCGTGAACAAGAGGTGCGCCGACGGGCTGTGCTGCAGCGGGAGCAACTTCTGCGGCGCGGGTGAGGATTTCTGTGGGGCCGCGAATTGGTGCCAGCCGTCGTGGGGGAGCTGCGCGGGGAAGAGGACGGTTTAAGGGGGGGACTGTGCTCGGGTAATTCTTGTGCGGATTTTGCGTGAGTGCGAGATTAAGTAGACTCTATGCTAAGTAATGTAATGATGTGAGATGAATGGTGGGCTTACCGTATTCTGCCTCCGCCACTGAAAGCATATGTGAAGTTGTAACAAAGTACTCTCACGAATAGATGCATGCGAAGAATGCGACTGACCTTGACTCCTTGAATGTCGTTTCACAAATAATGTACAATGATATATGAACCTCCCACCCAATCATGCAACGATTTTGTTCTACATGACGCCTCATACCAGAACCCAATGCCCTTTCGATGCGTTTACCGTCTCCTCAGGTACCAGTTGAAAGCCAGCTGGTTGGTCTCGTAGTGGAAAGGAGTGGGCACCTCAGCCATGCCGGGTCTTGCCACCGGGTGTCTGAGGTACACAGCAGCGCAGATGTTTTGGTTGACCTCGAGGTAACGGGGGATGAAAGCGAAAGCGGACATGAAGCTGCGAGGTCTCCAGGGGGTGAGGTACGGCTTGCTCGGGTCGAAGGGGTTCTCGCGCATTTTCTCCAGGGCTTGTTGGAGCAACTCCTCCTGTTCCTCGGTAAAGGCATCGACGGCGGTTGCTTCCTTCACCTGCTGCTTGGGAGCTTTGGCCTTGACGAGCTTGTTGGAGATTTCAGCCAGACGAGCTTCCAGGTCATCAGTGACGGAGGTTGAGACACCCCTGGCACGCGAGAGCATCTTGCGAAGGGCCTGACGGAAGCCGCGAAGATCTTGCTTGCGCTTCGCCGACAGCTCTTCGGAGTCGGCCATCATGGCCTCGGTCCGCTCCATCAAGGACTTCAGAGTGTTCTTCACTTCCTCCTCGTTAGTTTCAGGTTCTTTCTCCGCCTCCTCCTTTGCCTCCTCCGACTTGGCCTCAACATCCGTCTTTTCCGCGTCCGTCTCGGCAGTCGTTTCCTGTCCCTCCTCCTTGGCGGTATCTTGCGACTCAGCCTTTTCGGTCGGCTTCTTGCCCACGTTGATCATCTGGCGCTTCTCGTCTTTGCGGGCGCCGGTGGCCCACATGACACGCTCCGGGTCAACTTGGAACAGGTCGCCGGGATTCAGCATGTAGCCAGGATAGTTCATCTGCGGATGCATCATGTCAGAATGTGAGCATTATGGAGCTGAGACCAAGATTGATCGCACCTTCTTGCCGTTGACCTTAACCCATCCATGCACAACGAATTGGCGGGCCTGGCGAGCGCTCGAGGCAAACAGAGCACGCCAGACAGCCGTATCCAGGCGGCGTTCGACGGGATAGTAGGTCATGTGCATATAAGGAGTCATCTGCGGAGTGCGGCGCGAGGAGAAGTCGGTAGGCTCGTCTTCACCGGAGCCGCGACCGAGAGCTTGTTCGCTGCCGTCGTTCTGGGCGAGATACTTGTGGTCCATGGGCACGACTGCGGGCAAGGTGCGACGGAACATGCGTTGCCATTGCTTTTCGCGGATCTGTTCACCGTGGTAGGCACGGGTCAAGGCCTTGGCGTTCCATTTCTGCTGGAAGAAAGTCTTGCTGCCGGTGTTCGGAATGGTTGCGCGTGCGATGTTGTAGAGGTTTTCCTTAGACCAGTCGGCCCTGATTTTCTGGCAGCAGTGAGCAGGCGGACGTCAATGGGAAAGATGCAGAGAGGAGGCCGTACGGGCTTCTTGAGCCAGTGGAAACGCTTGCGCATGGCTGAGGGCTGGGTTGGGGATGGGCGATGGGAGTGATGGCTCGAGGCAGATTCACGACTTTCGCTGGAGTCGCGCCGCACTGCTGGGCCCGCAGCCAATCGGAGGCCTCACCCGCCGCGGGCGCACCTCGAAATCTTGGCGTGGTCCGAGCTCCCGCCTGCCCACCATCTTTGCGTCTTTGCGCGCGCTCTATCAGGAACTTTCTTCAGCGCCCGCCGCCACCGTCTCTTCGTCTCCAACTCCATTGCCCAGCCGTTGAACCGCCAGTCGCGGGTCGCTGCACCGTCTCCAATTCCCCGACCAACCGTGAGTCATTCTCGCCCAGTCATTGCCTCGTCGCATCCTTCCGAAATTTCACTTCTAACCGCTCTTGCCCCGCTAGGTAACGCGCTTTGCTCGACAGCGGCCTCCTCTATATTAGCCTCACACAACCACATTCTGCTCGCAAGCCAGAAGTCTATACTGTCACCATGTCCGATAACCAAGTTCAGCCCGCCGAGGCCGCTCCCGCCGTCACCGAGCCTACCACCGAGCAGACTGCTAGCGCGCCTGTCGAGAAGCCCGCTGAGGCTACCACTGAGGCTCCCGCTGAGGCTCCCGCTGAGGCTCCCGCTGAGGCTCCCGCTGAGGCTGCTACTGAAGCCGCCGCTGAGGCCACCACCGAGTCCAACAATGATGTGAAGGAGGCGGCCGAGTCCAAGAAGGACGAGAGTACGCTCACACACTCAATCACTGTAGCGCGCGCTGACTCACAACCGCAGCTACCGAGGACGCTAAGGACAACAAGAAGGATCACAGGGGCCCTCGCAAGTACCAGAAGTTCCAGAAGAAGTCGACCTACGCCGGCGAGGAGTCCAGCGATCCTGAGCAGATCAGGAAGCAGGCATGTAGACCGCTGATTTGCTAAGCACCTCAAACTTCCTAACTGTCAACCAGGTTGAGTTCTACTTCTCTGACTCTAACCTGCCCATGGACAAGTACCTCATGAACCAGGTTGCTGGCTATGAGAACAAGCCCGTTCCCCTCAAGGTCATCCACAACTTCAGCCGCATGCGCCGTTTCCAGCCCTATTCGGCCGTTGTCGAGGCTATCAAGACCAGCGAGGTCCTTGAGCTCACCGAGGGTGAGGAGGTGCGCCGCAAGGTTCCTCTCGACGAGAAGTTCGGCAACTCCTACGACGACAACCACGTCCGTGTCATCGATGACAAGACTCAGCCGCGCAGCATCTACGCCAAGGGCTTCCCCGAGGAGGATGAGATGTCCCAGTTCAATATCGAGAAGTTCTTCTTGAACTACGGCCCCTTCAAGTCCGTCCGTCTCCGCCGCACCTGGCCCGAGAAGAAGTTCAAGGGCAGCGTTTTCGTCGAGTTCGAGGACGAGGAGACCCAGAAGAACTTCCTCGCTCTTGACCCGAAGCCCAAGTTCGAGGGCAAGGAGCTGATCTACATGAGCAAGAAGGAATACGTCGACATGAAAGCCAAGGACATTGCTGAGGGCAAGATCAAGCCCCAGCCCACCCGCCCTCCGCACTACTCGACTGCTGACAGCCACCGCGGCCGCGGCCGTGGCCGTGGCGGCTTCCACCGTGGTGATCGCCGTGATGACAGGAAGGGCTCGGATGGTAACTGGAAGGAGGGCCGCGACAAGTTCCAGAAGGGCCGCGGCCGTGGCGGCCGTGGTCGTGGAGGCCGTGGTGGTGACAGGCGCGGCGGCGACCGCAACCGCGATCGTGATTCGAAGGAGAACAACGAGGAGAAGGCCGTCCCCAGGCAGAAGGTTGATGCTAGGTTAGTAACCTCTCTTTTGCTTGAAAGTCAACTTGATAGAACTAACATCTTGTTTAGGGGCATCCCGATCGTCGAAGCCAGCGAGGAGCCTAGCAAGAAGCGCCCTGCCGAGGATGACGCTGCCGGCAACGACGCGAAGAAGGCCAAGCCCGAGGAGGCCACTGCTTGATACCCTAACACCACGCATGATCCTCCACCTGTAGGCCGCAAAGCTTCAGGCCGAAAGGAGGTTCGGAACGCCAAAACTTGATGCCACAACTGAGGCAATGGCACTCTGCTTCACTGATTATTTCGATTCTGTTTTGCATATGGACTGGGCTCGCATCAAGTCACGTTGCATGCATGATGCGTGTGCCCTTTGGCGGGGTACCGGCGTCGGGTCTTTGCTGAGTACAGCAACAAAAAATGGGTGCTATGTTTTTTCTGCCTCTTTATCTCCTTTCTTCCATATTCTACGACTTCTCTTGGCGTCTTTTCCTGATTTTGTAAGGGATCGGCCGATTATTCTTTTTTCTCGCCCTGGAGTGGTGGCGACCTTGGAAGCGGTACTCTTAGATGGATGGGGGGGAGGGCACAGGAGATACCAATCAATCCAAAAAATTGACTTGAGGGAATTATTTTTTTCGGACTGCGGGACTTTTTTTCTGACGTTGCAATGCCGCTCGGGATGATGTTTTCTGACACGGCAGCCTTATCGTAGTGATGGTGTTCACGGAATTTGTCAGCGCGTGCTTACTGGTTTCTGCATGCAACCTTACTCTCACTTCCCTCCTCCCTCTCCCTTCCTCCTTTGGTGAGGTGGAAGGACGGACCTCCATCCCGTCTCACTGCTTCTCAACCCCTTTTTGGCCTACTTTCTCACGAGCGAATCAGAATGGAAAGAAATAAGATATACTATAGAGGTAGTAAGAAAGAAGGTCTCCGACAACGGAGGGAAAGAAAACCAACCAAAACAAGGGAAAAAAAAAAAAAAAACCAGCGCGGCACCCCACCACCATCCCGTGTTCCACCCGCTACTACCTAGCCAGCTAGCTTGTCTGCCAGCTACATAGCTCGCTTGCAAACCCCCCCATTTCCATCCAGTTCGGCGGAAGCGAAGCTACCGAGAAGTTTAGGTAATTGATTGTGATGCTGTGCTGGCTGGCTGACGGGGGCTGGGTTAGGTGCTACACTGCTAAGCGCTGTGTGGCAAGCGAGAAAGATACTTCTACGATGCATGGCTGGTGGATATCGCGGTAATGTTGTTGGTTGGCTGGCTGGCAAGCTGGTGGGACAGGTCAAGTTCCGCGGCCGCCGCGCTTTCCGACTACTCCCCACCAGCAGCAACCCGCGGGGCGGGAAGCGAGCAAACAAAAAAACAGCGCAGTTTCAAGTCCGGATTAAGGTAGAGGTGGAAGGAGGGAAAGGCAGGCGGAAAGAGGAGTGGGGTTTGCTGTGGGGGGTGGGAATGCAGCCTTCGGAGCGTCCGAGAGGAGGAAATGGTGAGAGCGGGGAGTCCGCTCTCGCCCCTCCCGTCGTCTCTCTTTGTCACTTCATCTCTTTATCTCTCTGTCGGACCGAGATAAGATGTGATATGACGGAGATGAGTGGGTGGTGGGGTGGGTGGGTGGAATATGGGTGGGTATGACTGCATATGCGAGGTCAGAGGTCTGGAGTTAAGATGCATGTTTTGTTTAAAGTAGCCCTCAGCTGGGAGCGCTTTCTCTTCTATGATACGAGGTTTGAACAAGGTGCGAGCCAGGTGGGGAATGTGGGTAGTAAGAAATGCCGAGCGGCGCTAGGCATTTCTGCAGAAAGTGCACATCACACACCGTAAGGAGTTAAGGAAAAAGCAGGGAATCAGGGAACCAAGTGGAGAGGGCTGGGATGGATAGAGCGGAACGGCGCGATGCGTGCCGGGGGCGGGAGCAGCAGATGGGGCGGAAGGAACGAGCCGAAAGGACAAGACTTCAAGCGAGGAGTGATTCTTGGACTTGGCACGTCTCACAATGGACCCATGCTCGGAGAGACGAAGTGGGCAGTGGAGAGCGGGAATTACGCGAATTGGGAGAGGGTTGCAGCACAGGAAAAGGAACTGAATGGAAGGACTTCATCCGGAGCGGGTTGTCTTACTCCGCCTGGCTGGGACACATTGGCCGCGGAGAACTGCGTACATGTATCTTGTAGATCCGGATAAAGCGTTTTCCTTGGCTACTCTTGTTGCAGAGATGGTCTTGGCTGCGTGACGGAAGCGAGGCATATGCTCGTATGCACGTTCTCGGGACCGTTCTCTGTGCTGGGCATGCCTGATGGGTGGGTCAGCATGTCTTGGCCGGCCCCAAGTGGAAGGGATAACATGGTGTTCACATTGGTTTGACTTTGGAGTGTACTTGAGCACAAAAGTTTGTAAACCAGCTGCGAGCAGCTGCATGTTTTTTTATGCTGTAGTTTGTCTAAGCAGCACTTCCAAAGAAGATGGAAGTGACAAAGAGTTGGTGAAGTTGGGATATCTGGTGAGAATATATCTGAAGAGAAGCAAGCAGAATGTGAAAAAGTTGCAGGAGAAGAAGGCGACCGTGACAAAAAAGATGGGGGTATAATAAAATATGTGAGTGTGAATAATAATCAAAAGACTTTTCCAACGCCGTCGCCTGGTGCGCAATTTTTTCTGAAGACTCTAAACGTCTAAAAATCATAAAACACTCCAACGCCTGCGCTAGCTACGAGTAAAATCGAGAGAAGAAACATGTCGCTTGCTTTTAGTTGATGAAGGATGAGAGGTCGAATGAAATGAAAGCAGAAACGATTGTCAGAGAAGTCAAGGTACCAGCACCCCGTAGCGTTCTCGTAAGATGTTCAAAAGAACATCGCAATTTGAAGGAAGTAGCCTGACGGCCAAAACTTTCTTTTGGCCATCACGAAAAGAACGTGCGGCCCGAGTGAGGCATAATGTTCCTGTCTCTGGCTCTCACTAGAGGGAAGTGAGTAGGCAGATGTGGAACAAGCAGCAGCTAGAAGTCGGCGTGCACCAGTTCCACTAAGGCAACTGTACTACCAATGTAGTCTCCACGCACATGACGATTTGTGCTTTGCTCTTCGCTGGTACCAGCCAGCAGAAGGGGTAGATGCTTGGTCACTGGTCTCCCCGTGTACCACATGGACCCGTGTTTCAGGGCGGAGAATCCTTCTCCATGGTATTTAAGTTTTGGCCCAAAGAATGGCCAGAAGTGTTGACTCAATCGCCCCAGAGGATCTGACTCAGGCCCACAGAGCTCTCAGCGGTCTCGGACGATCCAGGCTTCTTATTGATGCCACGGTTGCAAAGGAACATGAAGGTGACGACGGTCTTGCAGATGGCAACAAGGAGCAGCGAAAGAGCCGAGTGTGCGAAGCGATTCGCAATGGCACCGAGGAACGAACCGCCAAGGATACTGCCGATGAAGAACAGCTTGCGGTTGCGGCCTGGGTTGTGTTTGTGAAGGATCTTCTTGTCGTGCGAGAGCATGACCAAAGCGCCAGTAACCTGTTCGGCAAAGTTAGAAAAGCACAACTTGTGAATATTCATCAGCACGTACCATTGTAGTGTTCACCTCAGCCATGCCGACTGACAGTGCGAGCGAAATCTGGCCACCAGATGCGAATCCAAGCAGAGCAATGGCTGCGATAGCGAAGGGGTCAGGACCGGATTGTTCTCCATCGATGCCATTCTTGTCTACTGAGATCTTCCTAATGGCACAGGCGGCGATAACCAGGATGGATTGCAAGGCGTTGACAAAGATTAACCAGCCGCGACGCTTCTTTCCAATGAAGTTGTTGAAGTGACCAAACAAAGCTGCACCGGTGATGAAGGACACGAAAGAAGTGGCAATGTGAGTCTCGGTCTGAACCACAGCGTCGGAGTCCAAAGCGGAGAGGGCAATGGTGACGAGGTTCCCGGTTTGCTTGGAACAAAAGACGCCGTAGAAAGCGAAGGTCATGGCGTCCTGGATACCAGTAGCGAAACTCAACATGTAGAGCTCCAGCTCCAGAAGAGTATCGACGGCGATCTGCTGGTTGAGGTAGGCCCTCCAGCGTTTCGAGGGAGGGAGGGTGAGGAGCTCGGCGTCGAGGTCATATGTGGCTTCACCCTGAGCCTCAAGTGAGGCAGGCGTAACGGCTCGGCTCAAGCCTGTGGCGCATGTTAGCATGTTTGCCCAGACAAGTCGGCTCAGGACACTGACCAAAGTCGGGCGTTCTGACTTTCTCCTTCTCGAACTCAATAGTACCAGAGGTCGAAGGCCTGCGAGAGTCGCAGCTAGCGGGAGAGATGTGGTCGGCCATCTTGTGTTCGCATAATTTGGCGACGCTAGAAGGTCGCAAAGAAGAGAAAATCGAACAAAGGTCGAAGGCGGCAGATGGACGCTGGGCCTGGGCTCTTGACGGATCTTGATCCTTTAAGGACGCCAGCTGGACCCTCCACTGACAGGTTGGGTCAAAGTGCAACAGCGATCTCCTGGCGCGGATTCACGGTCGAGCCCAAAAAACAAGCATGGAATACGCTAGGGTGTGGTCATAGTGCCAAACAACTAAGCTTCCATGCCCGGGAGTGGCGCACGCGGCAGCGGCACTGCGACTTGTTTGCTTGGCGAGATAAGGGCACGCATTGCTGAGCGCCGATCGCAGAGTCATGGTGGACGTGCGGCATATGGTTGGAAGTAAGGGGAGAAGGCTTGCCGCCGGGTGCAGAGGGACCCACGGGCACACTAAGACGCACTCTCGTACCGAAACTCCATTTGGCAGCTTGTCGATGGCACAATAGACGCGGTAGGCGGGTAGCATGGTGTTGTGGAGCGGCGGAGGCGGGAGCGGTAGGCTGGCCGGTACTCCCGGTGGGCGGAGTCCGCGCATGCGTGGCGGAGGCTCAAATTAGGGCACTAAAAACGTCGTCTTCTCGGCGGAACTAGGCTACCTCATAGGCTGGTCTGTTCAGCGATCGGCTCCCGCTTGTTTCCCGCCATGTTCGAAAGGGGCAGGAGATGCAGCAGGGGGTGGAGAAGCAGTGTGTCGCAAATGAACGAAACACATGTATCGCCATCTACAGGCGGCTTGGCAGCCACACATCTGATGCCAAGAGGTTCCGCCGGTGTTGCGCGTTCGTGCATGGCCAGTATCCACAGAGCTCTTGGCAGGCGTCGGTGTGCAGAGTCCAGCTCGTACCGTGACGTTTCGCCCAGGCGGCGGCCGGGCTCCGCGGACGCGGTGGGCCCGAGCTGCACTGCCTCCAGCGTTGATGGGGATACCTTGGTGGTGGTGTTGGAGGCCGGCGCCGATCGCTTGTCGACACGGCGGGCGGCAGATCCGCACGGGACTCCCCCTCCCCCTGCCCGGGCCGCATCCTAAGCTGCTTCATCATCGCCCTGCCCTTTTCATCATCCGCATTCCCCGTCACGCAAGACCTTCTATTCCTGTGCGGTGTCAGAAATCTTGCAACACGAGCCGAGGGCAGCCTCTGGGCCACCCACTGCACACCTTCCCTACCTGCAGGCGTAAGCTCATTAAAGCGCTGGACCGATCTTCAGTGCCCAACCTCGCTTTACATGGTGCAGGTACCGCCCCCTTTCCGGTGCTGTGGTTAGCATGCTTAGAGCGGCCCTGTGCATGATGCCCTCAAATCTCTGGGCATGGTGATCGCTTCGCCCAACTAAAACCTCGAGTCCTTGGTGTAGTTGGCTTCTTCGACCCACAATGCCAAGTCGGAAGCATGCCGCTGTATCAGAATGCACTTTCTGCGCTGCTGCAAGCTCCGCCTCGCATTGCTGCCCAGAGCTGCAAGAGATAGTGCCTTCTTGGCTCGCGAGCATCGAGTCTCGGCCTGCGGAACCTACGCACAGTCGCGTCAGTGCCTCTAGCTAGGCGGGCCGCGTTTCCACCACTTGTGGCAAGAAGCATGCCGGCGGGAAACCTGTCTTCCGCTATTTCCGGTAGCCCCGGGTGTTCGGAAGGATCAGCTTCCCAAAAGTCGAGGCTGGTGCTACTACGCTTGGATGGACGTCATGCTCGTGCACTCGCAGTACGTCAACCCGTACTACCCGAATCTGGCGACGGTGATGAAATAGGCAACACGTGAATGGAGCGAAACAGATCGAGACATCGACGTCGTTTACACTGGCGCCGTCAGGTGATCGACCGAAAATCGTAATTGTTGCTGACGGCCCGTTTCCTCCTCTTCCCCAAGGGGATGTGCTGGATCGGCCGTTTCCACGTGGATTTCAAAATGCCATAAAACGCAACAAGCTTCGTCGACCCCTCTTCCCCGCTCTTCTCAGCATTGACGGGCTCTCCATTCCAAATCGTGAAGCCGGCGTTGGATGACTTGACCCCACAGTCGAGCTCGGAGCAGAGCTGCTTTGCCGTGTGGGGAAACCAATAAAAGCCATGCGGAGGGTTCAATCAGGGGCCAGTCGTGCGCATACCTCAACTTCTGAACTCAGAAAGCTGACATACCACACGAAGGAGGGGCTCGCAATTAGTTCGGAGTAGCTGTCGCTTGCAGCGTTGCTGAGCCATCAGGAATCTCGCTGGCCATGTCTTGCTTGCACGAATGTCATGAGCTGCAGGTTGGTAGGGTGGATCAAGGCAGTGGTGCCTGGGAATGGTTCGAAGTTGGACGTGGTGGACAGCGGAAGAGGAAGTGTCAAGGAAAGAAGGTGCGGCGTTCCTCAACGCCGTAGCGGGAGCTAGCCCCAAAGCGGAGCACGGATATCAACAAGCGGAAGGCACCCTTCGGATCGAGCCAGCATGAGCACGCGATCATTTTTCATCTCCTCCGGCATCTAACTTCGCGACATCTATTCCTGATGCCGCGGACGCGATGGCTCTCCGGGCGTTGTTGCATAGCGCCGTGCCACCGCCCGAACAAATACCCTACCGGATGCCGCACCACTCTCGGGCAAAGAAACTCTCTCCAATTACCTCACCCCTGTGCCAGCCTCACGTTCAGGTATCACAGTGCCTCTGTTCCCTCTCGCCATCCTCTTCCCCCTTTTCCATCCAATCACCGCAGAAGCCGCTCTGCCCCACCTACCACCTCCTTTCTCGCTCTATACAGCTCCTCTTGCGCCCTATGCTCCGCACAGTTCTTTCATCCAATCGTTTCCGGTGACACTGCTCCCTCCAAGCTTTCTACACTCATACCTATCCCGCCCCTTGGCAAGACAAGAAGTGGTCCGTCAACGAACTCATCCGCAGCCGCTCTCTTACCTGATCACAATCTTCCACCTTCCACTACAAATCTTCATACTCTATAGGGGAAGAGTGCCATTGCCTATTCTACCACGAGTCGTGCGGAGCCGTGCTACAATGAAGTTCAGCTGCTGCTGCGAGGGATAGGGAGTTGAAGCTATCGTCCAGACGAGATCACAAAGGCATAAAACCCACCTCTGCAAAGAACCTTTCTGTCCTAATGTCTTTCAATTTGAGATTGGAGTGCTACCCATTCGACGAACAGGGCGAGCTAGCTAATTTTTCCCTTTCTTCCCCAGTCTCCCCGAAGCCCAAATCAATCATCTCGTCATATATCATCCGTACCAACCCTTTTACCAAGATCAAGACTTTCTTTAGACACTACTACCATTTTCCAATATATGAAAACCGAACCGAGTCATCGATTATAGAGGGAAGACTCCAGAAGAGGGGAGAGTGACTGAGAGAGAAAAGTGGGAAAAAAAAAAAGAAAGGAATGAACCGTTAGGGAGGAAGGGAAAATTCCCTACCCATCTTTCACTCCAACACCAGCCGTACTTCCCATGCTCGCTGGACGATAAGGAAACGAAAGGAGAGAAACCGAATACCGTATAGAAGGAGATAAGAAAAGTAGTAAAAAGATGAAAGAGGAGATGCCAATACCGAAATCAAGTATAACTCCTCATGGCATCCTCGTACCCGGTGCCGCCCTTAAGGTCACGCTCGAAGCTCTCAGCCACAGCCAGCACGCGTTTGATGTGCTCCATGCTGAGCTTCTCGCCCATGTTGACGGCGAGCGCCTGCGCCGTGCGTACCGCGTTCTTGATCTGGCGCCCGTTGAGGTCGTTGCGCGCGAGCGTGTTGTAGTCGTCGTCCGAAAAGTCGGCCATCTCGGCCTTTTCCATCTCGCGCACGCGCTTGAGGAAGATCTGCCAGATGCCGCGCTTGGCCTTGTGGCCCAGCTCCTCGTAGCGCAGCCCCATGTGGATCCGGCTCTGGAACGCGTCGTCGAACGTCTCGACCCGGTTCGTCGTCAGGAAGAGGATGCCCTGGAAGTACTCGAGCAAGCGGAGGAAGATGGACACCAGCGCGTTGCGGTGGATGTCGTGTACCTGGCGCCGCTCGAGGAAGACGTCGGCTTCGTCGAGCAGCAGGATCGCGCCCCAGCTGTGGGCGATGTCCATGATCTTCTGCAGCTCTTGCTCCAGGCGCCAGCTGTCGGTGCCCAGCTCGCCGGCGCTGACTGCGTAGAGGGGGCATTTGAGGTAGTCGGCGATGCCCTCGGCAGTGAGCGTCTTTCCCACTCCAGGCGGGCCGTGCAGCACGAAGACCAAACCCTTGCCCTTGCCTTGAACAACGTCGTCAATCGTCTGCGCGGCGTGGAACTTGTGGCTCGACACGAGAGCTTTGACGATGGACTTCTGGTTCTCCGGAAGCACGAGGGACTCGAAAGCACCTTCATTCCACTCAATGTCTCGAACGGCAGAGAGCGAGAACTCCATCCAGCGCTTCTCGGAGAAAGCGAACCCCAGGACCACAGGCGAGGCAATCAGGAGCTCCTCCTCGGTGAACTCCTGCCTCGTCTTGTTTTCGTCATTGGCATCCTCACCATTCTCCGGCAGCTTCTCCAGGTTCTCCGTCTTGATCTCGTTGCCGTCATCGTCGACGGGGACTTGGACCAAGTGCGCTTCCTTCTTCTCGTCGTACACGACCTTGAACCTGTACCTCTGCCGCTCCTCCCCGTCGTCGCCGTAATTTTGAGGGCCCTCGTACGGTCTGTTTTCGTCATCAGAATCGTCATCGCTGCACCCGCAGCTGCCGAAGTCGTACAAATCATCCTGGTCCTTGGGCTTGATCACCGAAATGGGGTAGTTGGGGTTGATGCGGCGGAAGATTGCAGGATCGATCATGACGCGCCCGTTGATGTTGTGCTTCAGAACCATCTTTTTCCGCTTCTCGAACGCCAGGCCCTTGTGGAAGCGGTAGTTCATGCCGGTCATGGTGACAAAGCGCTTGCCGCGCTCGATAAGCTGCGTTCTGATGCCATCCGGATCCTTGTGGTAGCGCAGCGGGTAGGTAGACAGACTCGTGATCTTACGAGGGCCCTTGAAGGAATCGACGTTGATCTCAAGCTCTCCCAATCCGAAAGTCTTGCCGTCGTACTCGAGGTAACGTCCCTCGATGGAATACCAGTCTCCACGAATGAACGAAGACTCCTTAGTGGCGTAGTCGACCTTGAAGCAACGGGGATGCTCAACAGCTCCGTATGTCGTGGTGTAAGCGATAGTGTTTGGCTTGAAAAGTGCCCACAGAAGATCGAAAGTGATGTTCCCAGCCTCAAGCATGGGGTAGAGTGTCTTTTTGGTCTCGTCGTAGTCCTCGTCTAGATAACTGATCATGATCTTGCAGTGGGCAATCATCATCTTAATCCTCCGCTTGGTCTTCTTTTTCTTCTGCTTTTTTGCTCGCGCCTTCAGCGTCTTCTTGCTGAAACGGCGAAGCTCCTCAAGGTAGAGGAACAGCATGTTCGGGTCTATGCAAGGTTGCTCTTCCACGAGCGAGACGCCCTTCACATCCTTCATGACCTCTTGCAACGCTTCTTTCAGGAGCTTGGACTTGATGTCAACGACGGTATTCCTGTACTTGTTCTCCCAATCGAACCTCCTGCGCACGGTGAAAATGTAGGCGTTGAACTCGTCCGCAGGATCTTCGGCGCTCTCGGTGAGCTTGTAGTTATGGATCTTGCTATCCCACAGCTCGTCCACGCGCTTGAACTCCAGGGTGCTGGCACGCTTGCCGGATGAAGAAGACTTCCTTCCCTTCTTCTTACCCTTGTTCTTCTTCTTGAGCTTCTCCAACGCCTTGAGGCTACTGTGGAATTTCTGCAAGCTCGAAAGGTCCGGAAGATCAAGGGGATCCGGCGGGGCAAGTGCTCTTCTACGCTGCTGTTGCGCCTGTAGCTCCTGCTTCAGCAGCAACAACTGGTTCTGATCCTGAGGCGACAAGTCATCCGTCTGCGCCGACCCGTCGTCCGAGCCCTCCTCCGCCGTCACCGACGTGTCCGACTCGTCCGCCGCCTCCCTCGCAGCACGGCGCGCCTTCGCCGCCCTGTGGCGCCGGCGCGAGCGGCGCTTGGTGGTCTCCGACTCGGACTCGGACTCGGAGGTGGCCGAGCTCGAGTCGCTGTCTGAATCCGACTCGCTCGACGACGAATCCCCGGACGACGACGACGACGAAGACGAAGACGACGAGGCGTACTTCTTCGACTTCTTCCCGTGCTTCTTGGCCTTCTTCTTGCTCTTGCTCTTCGCCTTCGCCTTCCGCGCCTTCAAGGCCTTCTTCGCGGCGGCCTTTTTCCTCGACTTGAGCTGGTGCTGCTGCTTCTCGTCCTCATCGTCGCTACTCTCACTCGACGACTCCGACGCCGTCGACTCCCCCTCGTCGTCGGAGTCCTCGTCATCACTGTCCGCGGAATCAGACTCGTCGTCGTCGCTGACGTACTTCTTCTTGCCGTGGTGCTTGCTCCGCTTCTTCGTCCCGTGATGCTTGGTGTGGCGGCAGCAAGCGCCGGCCTTCTTCTTCTTCGCCGCTGCGGCCGCCTTTCCCTTCTTCCCCTTAGCCGCGGCCGCAGCCGACTTGTTGCCGCCCTCTTTGGTATTCGACTTGGGATCGGCAACGCCTCCTCCTCCGCCGCCACCGGCGTTAAGCTCGGCAGAGGAAGCCGGTGGCTGTGACGACGAAGACGGCGTGGCCGGCTCGGCCGAGGGCGACTTGATGTCTACGACGACATTCTCGTCGGCGCTCTTGTCTCGCGCGCTGTCCATGGTGGTGAGAGTCGACGGGTAGGCGTCGCGTGGACCGTTGGCGCACTGGTCAAAGAGTGATCCGGGCAGCCCGGTCTAAGATAACCTTCCCGAGTGGCGGGGCGGGTGCGCGGGTCGGGATTGATGATGATCGCTTGTGAATGTGTGGGGAAAAGCGTGGACGAGTGGAAAAGCGGAAAGTCGACCGAGTGGCGGGACGGCAGAACTCGTATTGAAGATGGGAGGACCCTGAACGGAGGGAAGGAAGAGTGGAAAGAAGGGAAAAGTGAAAGTCTTTTTTTAGAGCAGCGATGGACGCGCTTTCTTATTATGTTGGCGGAAAAAAGCCTCCAATAATGGGAGGATGACTGAAGCGGGTTTGCTCAAGTCATCAGACCAAGCGCGTGCAGGGTGGGTTGCGGCAGGGCTGGCGGCAGTGGCTGCTGACGGAGAAAACAACAATGGAGTTGAATGCAAGAACCCAGGCTGACCAGGTGATCCGATCAAGAGAGAAAACGAAAAGGGCGCCGGCGATAATGCAAGAAAGCTTGCTGGGGGCCCCCGCCGCTGGCAACGAGGGATTGTGTAACTCGAGAGTGACGGAGCTTGGCTTGCTGCGCTGGCTCCTGTAGTGCTTCGGAAAAGGCTGCGTACTGCATGAGCTTTGCGTGCTCATGCGAAGGCGTGGGTAACGGTGCTGCGAAAAGGGCGCCGCCGTCGTTAAATACATGCCTAAACCGAGAACCGGCTGCGCGTGCGCGAGGCTACAGGGCTGGCTGCTGCCTCGTGCGGACGCCGCACTCGACCGCTGCCTCCCGCGGCGTGCGTATGCATCGAGAGAGTTTCGCGGCCTGGCCAATCGCCGCCTGCTTACCGGCCCTGCGGTATTGCAGCCTTCCTTCCATTCCGGCTTCTTGACTCGACCTCTTTTCTCAGCCTCACCGACAACGCCGTAATATTGCCACTTGTAAGGCTGCCCGCGCGGCCTCTCCGACCGATATATCACATATTGACGGCCACTATGATCGTCCACTTGCCTCAAGTCTCCGCTCAGCGCTTGTTACAGATGCATATGCAACCATCTCGACAGCTGCAGTCAGAGATCGCCATTGAAACGAGAGATACATCTCCGAACGGGTCTGGCCCAAGTCACGCCGATCATGCTAGTCTCCAATTTGCCATCCATTCAGAGCAAGCAACACTGTCACACTCCAGACCCGCTTTGTTCTCAATGCTTCGCTTGCCGAACCAACCGGGGCCATTACTTCCCTTGCTTAAGCGCTTGCTTGATCGAGCAAGCGAGCGCGCGTAGAGAAAAAGAAATACACTAACGGGGGGCCTGCATTGGCACCATCTACTGTTTCCAATCGTCCCGACCTGCATCTACATGCCGCTGCCGCGCCTCCCCGTGCCGCTCCTCCGCATATCCCTCCGTCTAATTTGACAGGGCTCCCCTTCTACTGCGCCTCACGAGCTTGTCTCCGAATCTTTCTTGGACTTCATGTGGCCCAGTCCGTGCGGATGTGCCGTCTTCATTTCTTCTTCAGGTACTCCTCCCGGTAACGAGCCTGTCGAAACGTGCTCTTTCCCCTGGACAATTCCCGCCGTCGGTTCTGTCGATGGTGCGGCTGCCTGATCCTTGGCGGCGATCCCATTGCTCGCGAGCTCAGGGTTCGAGATGGTCGGAATCACCTGCGGCTTCTCAGTCCTGATAGGCGACGACTCTTCCGAGCTGCTGCTGGTAGCTTGCACGATTTGCTCGCCGTCGGGCCCATGCGTCTTCAAGCCCATGGTCTCGTTGATCGTGTCTTCCGTAGATACCATGCCTGAATTGTTTGCACTGTTCTGAGTCCTCACGCTGCTCGCCTTGGAGAGGCTAGGACTTCCGCCAGGAGGCGTCTCGGTGCGCAAGCCCAGCTCCTTTCCATTGCGCTCCGAGGGCTCCCCTCCTTTCCAGTCGGCGGCTTTGGACTGTGGAACTTCCTCTCCCACCTTCGGCTCCGTGATGACGACGTCGGGGTGGCCCGCTTCCGAATCTGGGATTGCTCTCCAAACAACCGCCACCTTGTCGAATGCTCTAGTGCCTTTACGGCTGCTGCCCTTGATGCCATCCATCTTACTCCATTCAAGCTCAAAGGTGCCAGAATCATCTGCCTTTCCTTTCTGCTCCGGACCGTTGCCTTCAAAGAATGTGTTGAACCAGACGTGCGCCACCGAAGTGACCATGGTGTAGCCGTACATGGCCTTATTCCGCCGTTCAAAATCGATATTGATATCACTGGTCGGGAGCACGACTCGCTTGGAGGGCCTGAATATGACATCGCCATACTCCGACGGGCTGTCGTCTGCGCCGCTCTCCTGCTCCTCTGGACTCAGCGGCAGCTCCTTGTTGGCCTTGCGGTCTACCGGAGTGGACGAGCCCGACGACGACTGGTCCTCCTTGACCACCTTCTCCAGCCTCCGCTGAGCGAGAACCTCGTTGACGACGTCGGCGAGGCCGCCGGAATCCTTGACGGTGCCGCGGATGATCTGCCGCTCGGCGCGGCTGAAGGTGTGGAACGTCTTGATCACCTTCCCCTCGTCGACGAAGCCGTCGATGCTGACCCTGACGCCGTTCCGGATGCCCCAGGCGTGGACCTCGAGGATCTCGATCTGGCGCTCGACGTAGACCTTGCCGCCCTTGGTCCAGCGATCGACGTAGCTCACCCAGCGCAGCTGGCTGGGAATCGACACGCCGGGGCCGAAGCTGGGGCGCATGCGGCGCTCGGTGAAGCGCTTCAGCGCGTCCTCGGCCTTCCAGCCCTCCTCGGCGATGAGGTAGGAGCACGAGACGGTGCCGGAGCGGCCCTTGCCGGCCTTGCAGTGCACGACGGCCACGTTGTCCTTGTCGGCGCGCAGCCAGTTGCGCATCGACGCCACGATGCGCGGCACCAGCGCGAACGGCGGCGGGTGGTGGTCCGGCCACGGGTAGTGCCAGATGCGCCCGTACACCTCCTCGTCTGGGTAGCCCGTCCCCTCGGCCCGGAACTCCCAGATCGCCCACCGCTGGCCGTGGTGCTTGTCCAGGAACTTGACCAACTGGTCCAGCGGGTTGCGGTACGCCCGCTGCGGGTACGTCCCCGACGGGCCCGACGTCGCGATGATCGAGTCCGTCACGTAGCACAGGTCGAGCCCGGCTTCCGGGTGCCGCGCGCGCGGGCCTGCGACGATTTGGCGGAGGAGAGAAGCCTGTTCGTTTCGCCGTGTTAGACTCTGAGGGATGCGATACGGGGGTTGAGGGCTGAAGGCTGAGGCTACGCACCATGACGCGGTCAAGGGCAAGATGGAATTCTTGAAGCTGGAATTCTTAAAGCTGGAACCGGAGGTTTAGTGGGGAGACGATGGTCATGCCGCGCGGCGTAGCTGGTTTGGTGTTGAAATGCACGCGGGCGGGCTCATGGCTCGGGTGGAGTGTAGGATACTGAGAGTCGCAGGCGTTGTCGACCGGAGCTTGTAGCTTGTTTGATAGGCGATGCGCCGTTCGGTACGTCATAACACCGGCCATCCATGTCATCAACACCACATCAAGCCGTGCCAAGACATTAGTAAATCTGCATTCTGTGCTTGTTGCCTCATCTATTCTGCAGCGTCATGCAATGTTGGGGCAAGTCATCGCAGGGGTCAAGTTCCGTCTTCATTGGTAGCTCCCTGCATCCATGTCTCAAACCCCTCTATCGCGTGAGCTCCGCGTCCTTCTCCGACGCCCGACCCCAATTCCTACTCAGCCAATCACTCATCACCTTGATGCTGTTTGAATCTACTTTGCACTCGTTCATCTCCTTCAACACTTCCCACGCCCGTGCATCCTGCGCTCGTGCACACCGACGCCCCATTGCAATAAATGTACCGGCTCGAGGTATCCACCCTCGGTTGCGCATCTCTTCGTAGTACCGGAATGCATCGTCGTAGTTGTCTTGCTCCGTGAGACAAACCAACAAGAGCCGATCGTACGTCAGAGCGTCCGGTTCCACTTTCCTCTCCACCATCTCGGCCGCCAGAAACATGGCCAGGTCCTTGCGGTGACGGCATCCCCGGAGGAGAGTGTTGAAAGTTGATGTCGAAGGTCCGTCCTCGCATAATGTATGCAGAGCCTTGTATATGTCCACGGCCGCATCGAAATCGTCGCGGAAAATTGCTGCCTCAATCAACACGTTGATTGCCGCGAGGGGAATCGTATGGCCGTCATCCTTCAACTTCCGTAGCTGGCCGAAAAGTTCGACTGGACGACCAGGCTCGGCGCGCGTCCACTGGAAAAGCTTCCTCGTCGAGTAGTCGTCAGGCGGCGCGCCACTGGTCTGCATGATGCATAACACCGAAAGGGCTGTTTGCATGTCACCAGCTTGAATGTACGTGTCCACGAGCATTTCATAGTGTTGTTGTGTAAACACCTCTTTCCGCTCGCTCAGCACACGAAAAACGTCTGTTGCCAGGTCGGTATCTCCAACTCGCGAAACGGCAGCAAGAATGTTGAAACAAATGCCGGATGATGGTTTGAGATGTCCGGGGCCAACCTGGCGTTTCCAAACATATTCTATTGCCGCAAGCTGGGAAATTGTCAGTTGAGAATTCCGCATTACTGTGGAAATGCAAGCTCACATGGTGCACACTGCTGGCAGCATCGAGCAAGCTGTACCACACCGGCTTCGAAATATTCTGCTCGCCAGTCTCGACCCGCCGCTGCATAATTTTGAGTGCTTCGTCCACCTCTTCAACGTCGCAGAGCGTGTAGATCGCCATGTCGTACAACCAGCTCTTGATCGGAATCCCTTCAGAGACCATGGTATCCATGTAACTCAGCGCCAGCTCCAATTGTGACTCTCGAAGAAGGCCCACGGCTATATCATGGCGGCCTTCGTCGGTAATATTGAACCATCTCTGGCGCATGTACTGGGTGATCGCGTCTCTGAGGAGATAGTCCGGATGGGCAGCGACAACCTGTTCTAGAATTAGTCATGCAGGGAAATGTTTATGCGTGGTGCCCGCACGTACCCTGAGTATGTCGTGGCATGTTCCTGCTGTCGGCTCCAGCCCGTTTTCTCCCATCTCCTTCAGCAGCACGGTAGCTCTCGCCGCCGAGCCCTTTTCCGCAGACACATTGGACAGGATAGCAGCATCGTAAAGGGCCACGTTCGGCTCCTCCCCTCTCTTTTGCAGCAGATACGATATTATGTGCTCAACCGCGTCAATGTCTCCGTCTGCCGCCAGTCGACGCAGGCGATGGTAGATTTGCGCCGTTTCGATGCCATCTAGCTCATCACCGGCGGTTGACTTTAGCCTCTCTTCATATCTCCGTTTCTGCTTCAATGCTAAGACTTCTCCGCCTTTGGTGGTTGCGCTCCCGGGTGCAATGAATCGAATGGGGGTCCCGGTGGTGCTCGAGTGTCGGGCGCATTGCACCGGCAGAGAAACATTTCTCGGGCGAGGAACGCTAGGGTGTTGGGTCGAAGTCCTCAGAAGGGTACGCCGGGTGCCGGCGGAGAGGCGCGCATATGCGGGGCAGAGCGAGTGCCAAAGCCGGTCAGCAATGAAGGGTGGCGTGGTCATTGATCAGGTTGCCTGTGGTGTTGTTGAAGCGCTCGAAGTTGGAGTTTGCGGAACATAGCGCGGAAGCTCTCCGCCCGCAACACTAGTTGCCGACGGCAAGCAAGCATTTCGATCGACAGGTACGTTCCAGTATGCTCATTGACATTGCGGGATAATTTCAAGACTAGGAAATCTGGTGAGCCAAGGGCAGCGGTGTTGCGACAATGCGCGCATTATGATATTGCAAAACTTCGTGACGACATTGACGGCTTTGGGATATGAGCGCCGAAATGTCTACGATTTTCCCTCCATGCTCAGCTCTTCAATGCTAGCTAAATCCAAGGCCGTGAATATGATTTTGCGCATGTGCGCATCCGCCACATCTCTTTCATGATCATTCAGGTCTCATTGACGCCAGCCCTTCCCACCAATGGGGCCCCTGTGGTATACACGAACGCCCAACCCATGATGTTTCACAAGCCCCTGCGCCCTAGCGTCCTGTTTTTCAAGGCCGGCTCGGAGATATCTTCCTATTGACTGCAACCGTAGAGGGCTCATGCGCCACGGCCACGGCCGCGGCCACCACGACCTCCGCGGCCCATTCCGCGACCCCTATCGCCCCGTCCGCTGTGGTCTCCACGTTGGTGGCCGCCGCCACGGCCGCCGCGGTTGGCCTGGTCGCGCTGCTGCTGCTCCTTCACCAAGTCGATGATCTCGTCGGGCACGCGCAGGTACTTGATCTGTTTCCAGGTTAGCGGCAGTCAGCCGGACAATCGGGTTTCAGGACAGCATACGTTGTTGCCGCGGATGTAGACCTCGGGTAGCCGCCAGAAGCGGTCGCCGTCGGGGCTCGTTTGCACAACCTCCTTCAGGGTCAGGTTCATCCAGTTGTCGCAGTTGACCAGATGGCCGTTTAGCGTCTCGCCGTTCTTGAGCTCGACGAGCATTGGGTGGCCCTGGGCGGCATTGAGGAGGCCTAGAGGCAGCTTGAAGACGTCAAGTCAGCGCCTGCATGTCCGCGTCATTCAATAGCAAGCTCGGCGGTGGCAGCTGCGGGGGTGGGCTCACCATTGCGAAGAGTGCGCTGTCGGGGTGCGGATGGGCGTATCAGAAGAAGTTCGACGTGGACGGCGGCAGCTGTGACAGCCGAGTGTGGGGAACGGTTGCGTAGGTTAGCGCGTGGGCGGGGGTGGAAGATCAGCGTGGTGGTGAATGGCTTCAAGTGCTGTGCACAAGGAACCTTAGCAAGCAGCGCGCCCGCGTCACAGCTAGCTTGCGGCTTGGCGGCCGATGATGAGCCTGCGGGCCGACGAGGCTCCGGTAGGTGGCCGGGGCCGTGCGGCCTGGCAGGTGGTGCCAGCCAATCTGCCGGGCCTGCCGGCGAAGAATCTCACCGTTTACAGGGTTCTCACGTGCCTCCATTCATCAGCTAGGTACGGCCCCTGGCTGGCGGTCCAGTGCTGCTGCTCACACTCGCAGCGCTCCTGCAGGCACCGCGCTGCTTGTCGCGCGACACTGCAACGAGCGACCATCTCCGCGACGCAACACGCGTGGCTCGCGCGCTGAGCTGGGCGTTCCGGGCGCATCGTCTGGTCGGCAGTGCTCGCAGCGCCAGTGGCCCGAGCGCTAAGGGCCTCTTGCAACAGCGCCTCGCCCCCCGAGGCTGACGCGGCATCTGGCGTTAAAAAGTGACAGCCCTACCCCGTGGAATCCTGCTGCCTGCTGCTCGACCGTCCGCTCCCTCAAGCTCCACTTGGCCTGTCGCTGTGCTACTGCTCGTGTGTTGATTGTCTTTGCGCCTTGGTTCAAATCTTCCCCGTGCCGGCTATCGCTCTCCACTGCGCGGGGATATCCTCCCTTCTGCCATGCGCGCTTCGTTCAAGCACGCTGTCGCCCTGCTGCCGGCCCTCGCCGCAGCCGCAGTGCTCCCGCCGACAACACACCGCCCACACCAACGCTCGTCTTCGCTCGATGACGTGAAGCCTGTCGTGCTCGAGCTCGGTATGCTTCCCTCTCCGCCTATCTCCACGATGCGCCTGCTTATGATCGCCAGATGCTCAAAACGCTCAGGCAACGTTCAGCGTACCGTGCCAAGGCTGCCTTGGCGCCTCCGATGACGAATCTCTCGTATGCTGCGCGCTCTTAAAACACGCCGTCGCCCTCGCTGACACTAGCCTCAGGTTTTCGACTTCCAAGTCTTTCCGTCCGACCAGCCGTGCGGCGAAGCAAACATCACTCTGAATGGCCACCAACTGATCCAGGAGTGGAATGGAATTCGCGCTGAAGGCAACGGCTCCATCTCGAGTGCTAACAAGGCCACTGCCGAACATGAGCCTGACCACGACATTACCTTATCTTGGGAAACTGCCTGTCTGTTTGAATCTCTTTCGGAACCCGACGCGAGCGAATACGGAGACGATGTCGCTCAACTCTTGACCGTGAACATCCAGAAGGTCGACGATAAGGCTGTCCACCATTCTGCTGGTTTCTCCGTCTCCTTTAAGCAAGCCGCTCGCAAGGTTGAGCTCCTGAGGCTTGCCACCAACCCCGTCCCCCTCCCCGACGCTCTTGACGGCCAGGACTGGCGCGACCCGCCCGCCGATCTGAGGCTCGTGTCTGTCGACTTCGAAGACCTCCCCGAGGGCTTCTTCCACCAAAGCGCATCCATTGAGGACGAGATTGAGATCCTCCGTCAGCTCGAGGCCGAGGAGAAGCGGATTCAGGAGCGCATCCGTGAACAGAAAGACGTGATCCAACGGCACATGAGAGATCATGCACACTCGCTGAAGGACGAATTGAAGACTTGCGACAACCTTTCTTGCATCTTCGGTGCTTTCCTCCACAAGGCCCACGGCGCTGTACGCGTTATTTACATCCACCTGCGCCCCGGTCCTCACCATCACGACGAAGACATGGACCGCCCGCATTTCCCTTACCACCACGGTCATCACGACCAAGCCTTCGCTGAAATCGACGCTATTCACGGCCCGCCTCACCCTGGACCCCTCGCGATGAAGTACGATCACCATTCCCATGGACCGCCGCCTTTCGGCGGACCTGGAGGATATGGCCCGCCCCCTCCTCCACCACCTCCTCCCTTCGGTGGCCCGCACGGACAGGGTCCTCCTCCCCCTCCTCCGCCGCCACCGCCGCATGGTTTCGATGGCCCGCCTCCGCCGCCCCCGCCGCCTCCTTTCGATGGTCCAGGTGGCCGCGGACCGCCCCCTCCTCCTCCTCCGCCTCACCACCACCATGGCCCTCGCCCCGTCCACGGTGTTCTGATGGCTTTCGCCTCTTTGACTGGTCTGGCCTGCATTTTCAGCTTCATCCGCCGCAACTGCTGCACCCTGCGCCAGCGCACTGAACGCCGTGCTACTCGCGAGGAGCGTCGCACCGCCAGGCAATACCGTCGCCTTGCTCGCCGCCACGCCTGGAAGAAATGGTGGAACGGAAGCGAGGATGACTGGGACCGCAGGGCCGATTACGAAGAAAAGAGAGCCCTGATTCTGGACCAGGAGGATAGGCTCGAGGAGGCCATGCAGGAGGAAATCAGAAACCTGAGGACTGCTCATGAGCTTGCTCATGACATTGTCCAGGCTGAGCAGGGAAGAGCTTCTCCGGCTTCCCCTGGCCCATCGACCTGTCCTTGTGTCAACGCTCACGCCCACACTCACGTCCATGCTCACCCTCAGATTCACCAATACCCGGCTCCTCACATGCAGCCGATGCCTCAACCTCATCACATGGGCCACGGAATGTACACTCCGCCCCCGCCGCACGACATGTCCCGTACCAGCAGCCTTCCTTCGTACAAGTCGGACCTTGGAAGCGTGGACACTGATGATGCTCCTCCGGCATACGAAGAGGATGCTGACAGCAGCGACATTGTCGTCGATGGGTTCCGCGAGTACACTCCTTCCGTCACTACCGTCTTCACTCCTGAAAGCAGCATTCCGGACGTCTCTCCGCGCCCGAGCTTCGACACCATGAGGGAGCCCGTGGAACCCGACACTGCCGAGTCTGCTGGTTTGGACCGTGACAGGAAGAACTAAGCCCTCCTCGCTTCAACCCAGGAGTATCTCCGAGAAACAGAGACACTCGAGGGTTGTTTCGGTCGACGAAGGCGATTCTCTAAAAATTCTTAACACTTCATTCTACACGTTTCAAGACGGGGGCGCACATTAGCATCACGGCGAAAAAGAGGAGAGACGACTAAGAGAGCCGGATATGGCCCACATCAGAGGCGACTGTGCAGTTCACGAGACCAATTGACGACTTGATTTCATGCACAAAATTTTTTTACTCTTCAATCAAACACTTCATCCGTAGGCACGCATATGCTCGGAATAGGTAAGTACGTCTGTATGTTTGGGACATGGATTTAAACGTTATGGCTTTTTTCACGGAGTTTCATGAGTTTGGGTGTGGCGTTATCTAGGAGTGGGTATTGGAAGGCCGCGTAAGCCTCGTTTCAAAGAGCAACAATCCACCAAGAGCTCTTCAGCCACAGACAACGCGCAGATGCATACGCGCGGGTGGCATAGCCATGGTTTTCTCTTCAATCTTCTTTCGTAATCTTGCATTAGCAGCAAGTAGCAAATGGCACGTAAAGTAAGATACAGACACACGACGTCCACATGCCTCGGCATGCGAGCTAGTCAACTAATATCATGATTAACCATTACGTTTTGCACCACACAACTGCATTTGGCTTCCGCAGTGCATTACCGTACCTCCCGCGGCCTTGGGGCTTCCCCTGATCTAGATTATGTTTCTCCTTTCATTGCCTGCACAGTAGTGCTGTTCCCTTACCCTTGACTTTCCCCGAAGCGACCAACGTCATTGTACACATACGGGCCTGTGTGATCCCAACACCTTCTTAAACCCGCTCGCGATTTCTTCTGTAAACGGAAACAAACCCAATAACAGATCCCTTCCAAAACAAATCTAAAACCAAAACGACTCTCTTTTTTTCCCCACCGCGCTACCAGCAACTTGCTGCGCCTCCTCCCCCCCGTTTTCCCAGAACCTCGGGACAAGCAGGCCACGAAAAAACGGCCGCATCATCATCATCAGCAATCCTTCACTCTCGTGACCATCCCTCCCAATGCACCACCCCCCTGTGTAGTGGAAGGCCTTGCCGGCCCGCCGGGAAGGCTAGCGAAGGCAAGCTAAGCCTCCCTCCTTGCCGTCATCAAGCATAAGAAGTACGTGGCCCAGCAGCGGCCGAATCGGGCGGGCGCTGTTTTGGGCGTTAGTTAGCAAATATGTGTGGCGTGGGGTTGCGCGGCCGCCTTCCGGGCATAGCGCCGCTGCTCTCACTTGCGAGTAAGTAGTGCGCCGCCGGGCTTCTAGAACGCTGTGTGCAATACATAGTGCTACTAGCTAGCCCCCCTCATCATCCGATGTCGACAGGCATTTATCCCCGAACGTCCGAAGCTTGTCGTGGCTTGTGTAAGGTGTGTCTCCGGTGGTATGGCTCGTCGCCCGCCGCCGCCGCTGTCGCCGCCCGGCCGCCGGCCCTACCGGTATTGACTCGCTGCACATACATAAGTCCGAGGGCGCTAAACATAGTACTAGTGTGATAATCGTCGTGCTTGTTTCTATCGATTATTGGCAAGAGGAAAGTAGCAAGGCTGGGGTGGGGTGGTTGATGATGAAGCTATCGACGAAAAAGGTGAAACTTGTCAGACAAACGTCGGAGAAGATTTCATGATTGTTGATCTCGTTGGCTGGGGATGAGCGAGTTTTGACGACGATGTAGATCCGCCATCGTCAGCCTGTTCGGTTCGACATGCCCCGGGTTTACGTGCACACCTCAATTGCCTGGCCTCATAGGTAAATGAGAGATAGAGATCGTGT
Source organism: Lasiodiplodia sp. COLG20 (assembly GCA_009801085.1). NCBI lineage: Eukaryota > Fungi > Ascomycota > Dothideomycetes > Botryosphaeriales > Botryosphaeriaceae > Lasiodiplodia > Lasiodiplodia sp. COLG20. The sequence goes on along the minus strand of VNWV01000010.1, from coordinate 453,534 downwards.
AGTCATTTTTTCAGATATGTCATCATCGTCATCAACAGCAAAGCATCACGCTGTCTTGGGCTCCACTTCCTTCCATCCATCCATCCAAACCCCCCCATCATCCAATGGCAAAGAGCCAGCCAGCCATCTCACACAAACCCAACTCAAGCCCCCAAATCCGTCGTGACAGGCGCGGCGTAATACCCATTCATCTCGAGCTTCAACAGCAGCCTATCGATCGTGTTCTCTTCCCCCTCGGTGCCCACCGCATCATCATCACGCGCCGCCCCGAGCAGCGCACTACCGCCGAACTTCTTCCTCGAAGATGAAGAAGCCTTGTCCCCACCATACGCGCCCCGCTTGCCCGTCAGCCCGCGACAGACGGTCATGAAGACGTTGACCTTGCTGCGGAAAAGCATGTACATCTCGCGCACCTCTTGCGCTTCTTCCGGCGAGACGGCGGTTGCCGTGACTCCTTCGCTGCTCGCAGCATTGTACCCACTCACACGCGTCGCGAACGCCAGCACCGTCTCGAAAATCTCCTCGAGCAGGCGCATCACCTGCGCCTGGCGGCGGCGCAGCAGCAGCGCGAACAGGATGCGATCGAGGCAGTCCTCGTGCGCCGCGCGCACGCTCTCCAAGCCCTCTGCCACCAACCGGCCGAAAGGAGATGAAGACTCTTCCTCCTCCTCCTCATCACCACGGCCATACTCATCCTCCGCCCGCATCCGCCGCTCCAGCCCGTCCAGCCTTGCCTCGAACGCGCGCCACGTCTCGCCGATGGCCTCGTCGAAGAAGTAGGCCGCGACGGCGCTGACGAAGTGGTGCGCCTCGTTGCGGAAGCACCTGCTCTCCCAGACGCCCGGGATGACGGCACCATCACCATCGCGCGGCAGTACTAGTTGGTGGTTGACGACGAATAGCATGCGGGCGATGCGTAGTAGTAGGCGGAAGGCGCGGTCGTACTTGTCGAGCGCGGCCGCCGTCATGACGAGGTGTAGCGGCGGCGGCGGCGCGTACTGCAGGCGCAGGAAATCGAGCGCCGCCAGCGAGTTCGGGTCCATGCACTGCTCGATCTCGGCGTTGGACAGGACGCGGATCGAGAAGCTGAGGTTGCCCGGCAGGTCGGGCGTCTCGCGGAGGCGCTTGTGATCTTGTCGCTTCCTGTGGGAAGAGGAGACGTGTTTCTTGTAGAGCCGGGACGAGTGGTAGCTCTCACTGAGGATGCCCATGAGCGCGAGACGCAGCTCCGAGCTGGCGGGCGGCCAGGTCGACCGTGAGCCCAGCTTTAGTCCCATGGGAGCGCCTGTCCGTACGGTGCCGCGCCTTCGTTCTGCTGTCTCGAGTTCCGGGCTGAACAAGGCTGAAGTCAGGCGGTACATGAACATGCCGTCGCCTAGGAGCTGGTATTGCCGTTGCACGGAAAGATGGAGACGTAAGTCGTGTGATCGGAAGAAGAGCCGAAGTGTTGTTGCGTTGACGAGACGGGCTTGTGCAAGAAACAACGGCGTCAGGGAGAGCGTTGGGGTTAGCGCTATAGGTGGAGCAAATGTATAGAGGCCTTCGTCCGAGTTTTGTGGGGATATAGATGAAAGGACGAGCGAGTGCAGCGTCGTTGCTGATCCACTCTCCTCGCTGGCGGGAATCTGGTCGAAAAGCTCTACCGTATCGTAGATGTTGCGCTCATAATCTGCTGGTTCGACATTTGGCCCGACGCCCATACCAACATCCGAAGACCTCCTGCCGAGGTGGTCGTCATCTACCAAAGTATGCTTGTACTTCCTGATGGCCTCGGCCAAACTTCTCTCATATTGCTTGGCTTTGGTGGCGATGCTTTCCATATCCTCCCAACCAAACTTCCAATCCAGCGACGGTGCTTGCAAGCCCACTTTGTGAGGTGCACATAGAGGATGGCCAGGATGGTGGACTTCGAGGAAGCGCAAGCTTTTTCCAGTTTCGAAGATAGTATGGCCATCCTCCTCGGGGATAAACGATGGCATGTTCTCCGGCCTGTAGAAGTGTTCTGGCAGCGGACGGGATTCATTCTGATCTTCGGGCGTCTCTTCGATGCCAACGAATGTGTGCTTGACGTCTTCGTTGGTGAAACCAGTCCGGAGGCCGCAACGAAGCCCGGTCCATTCAGCGGCAAATTCAAGCCAGGGGTTGCTGACGCTCTTGAGGATGTCCAGGAAGACGGACCTCAACCACGTGTCCTCTTGTTCCATGTCATGGACGTGCATGTACAGCATAGTGATCAGGTCCTCGTTCGTGGACAGAGACTTCACCGCCTCGGCAACGGCCTTGACTTTCAATAATATGTGATGAGGCCTGCGAAATAGCTGCTGAAGCTGCAGTAGGGTCGACACGGAACTCCTCTGATTGCCGAGGTGGTTTTCCATAGCAGATACGATAGTTCCGATTGCGGTCGCCAGAGCCACCTTGGAAGGAAACGCATTTTCGGCTCCGCAAGTTCGATCGGCAAATTCACGAAGGATCTTGAAAGTAGCACCGCCGTGGATGAAGTCGCGGATCAGGTTCTGGGCAGAAACCAGGGAGAAGCCAGACATTCTCTGGTCATGAATGGCCTGAGCGAAAGTATGCTCCATTTGCTCGTACCTGAACAGCACAGAAGAGCGACCAAGACCGAGATTGAAGAGCGACCCAAGCAGTATATCCGACCTCACGGTCCTGCCAGCTGGCTTGGAGGGGTCGGTCTCTTGCATCCTAAGCAGGGCGGCGTCGAAAGCCTCCGGGCCTGCCTCAGCGATGTAGGAATGGCTCGGTTCTTGAAAGCCTGGCTTCTCAAACGAGTCCCAAGTATGAAACCTCACACTATCCTTTATAGGCCCCTGAGTGGCCGCATCTTTCCACAAGTCGTCATCCTGGGCTTCGTCTTGAGGTTGCGATTGGGCAGGGACGGCGGAGACGGTGGACTCCTGGAGCAGGTCCAGGTCCTCGAGCGGGCCATACTGGAAGTTATCAAGGTCTGGAAGGCGTAGGTCTTGCTCGAGGCTCTTCGTAGGGGCGTAGGGGTTGTCGATTTTTATGTGGTTGACTTTGTCGCGTTAGGTGAGTCGCAAAACGCGTCGGGCTGGGACGACTCACTGTCGAGCTCCAGCTCTGGGAAGAGAGTCGCATCGCGCTGCTGGTCCGGGAGAGCGAAGCGCGAAGGGCGCCACAGGTCGCGGACGGCGAAGGCATCGGTGTGCTCTTCGATGTCTATGTCCATGATGCCATGAATGCGATGACGCTGCGCCGGGGGACGCGTCCCTTGTCCGAATGCGCGCTGCGCTTGGGCCACTCGTCGGGTCTCTGCGACGCGGTCGACACCCAGTCACGCTCCACCTGCCCTTGCATCTCTCTCGAACTGGCTATGTTGCATCGTCTCTTCTCAGACACATTCCAGAATGTGCCCTGTCTTTTGGTCTGCCATGCTGGTTTTTTTTTTTTTTGTTCTCGAAAAGATGCGTGAGCTGCCCTGGTTCGATGTTGGTCACTGCCTGTTCTTAGCTGAATGCCTTCGCTCTTGTATGCAACTCTGGTTATGACCAAAGACCTATCTATATATTGCTTATCATCATGGATCAGACCTGTTCTTTATCATAGACATGATTGATCCAAATGGATTCCCCGCGCATGTGCAACACGCATCCGAACCATGGCCTTCTTGGGATTGATTTTATGTAATCTCAACAAGCATGGTGCAAGCCGATTTGACTGGGGAAGAAGCCCTGATGTGGTGATCCCACTTTTTATCGGGCTGCCCCGCACTTGGGTGGATACGGAAAGTGGGATGTATCTCGGTCGTCATCCAAATCACACCGAGCTCTCCTCGACATCCCCCGCAGTCTGCCTCTGAGCTCTAACCTCACATCACGATTCATCATGGCCTCTACCTTCGACATTGCCAATGCGCGTTCCAAATTCCCTGCCTTGAACCAGAAGCAGGTCTTCTTCGACAATGCCGGCGGTAGTCAGGCCCTGGGCGATGTCATCAAATCGTGAGAGCGAAATAGCAAGGGAGAAATAAAACCGCAGGACTGACTCCATTTCAGCATCTCCGATTACCTCTCCACCAACAATGTCCAACTTGGTGCTTCATATCCCGTTGGTGCTGCTTCGACCAAGCATTTCAGCGACGGCCTTGTAGCTGGCGCCCAGTACATCAACGCCGAGAATGACGAAGTTGGTATGCCGTTTTCCAGCACTCATGATATTAAAACTGAAGACTGACTTTTTTCCAGTGATTGGCGGCTCCACCACCCAGCTTTTCCGCAACCTGTCCATCGCCATCAACTTCTCGCCCGGCGACGAGCTCGTCGTCTCCAACCTAGACCACGAAGCAAACATTGCTTCCTGGGTCGCCATCGCCAAGCAGAAGAACCTCACTCTGAAGTGGTGGACCGTCCCACCGACCACCAACCCCAAGCTCACGCCCGAGTCGCTCAAGCCGCTGCTCTCCCCCAAGACCAAGCTCGTGACCTGCACCCACGCCTCCAACATCCTCGGCACCATCCACGACATCCGCTCCCTCGCCGACACCGTCCACACCGTCCCCAGCGCCCTCTTCTGCGTCGACGGCGTGGCCTACGCTCCCGTAAGTCCAACCCACCCCACCCCTCTCCCAACCGCGCCCAAACTAACCCGCCCCACCCCACCCCCAGCACCGCCGCATCGACGTCAAAGCCCTCGGCGTCGACTTCTACAGCTTCTCCTGGTACAAAGTCTACGGGCCGCACATCAGCATGCTCTACGGCGCTCGCAGCGCCCAATCCTCCCTCACGCCCCTCTCGCACTACTTCAACCCGACCACGACCCTAACCGACAAGCTCGGCCTGGCCGCGTCCAACTACGAGCTAACCCAAACCCTCCCCATCCTCCTCACCTACCTCGGCGGGCCCTACGCCGCCGGCAACGCCGTGGCCGTCTCCTCCGCCATCGCCGCGCACGAGCAGCGCCTGCAGGCCGTGCTGCTCGACTACCTCGCGTCCAAGGGCGACTCCGTGACTATCTACGGCGAGCGCGATCCCGACGCCGCCAAGCGCGTGCCGACGGTGAGCTTCGGCGTGAAGGGCAAAAACGCGCGCGAGGTCGTCGAGGCCGTCGAGGCCGTGTCCGACTACGGCTTCCGCTGGGGCCACTTCTACAGCAAGAGGCTGTGCGACGAGGTGCTGCAGCTGGCGCCCGAGGGCGTCGTCCGCGTGAGCATGGTGCACTACAACACCGAGGACGAGATCAGGGGCTTCGTCGAGACGTTTGATCGCGTCATCTTTGGATCGAAGGCGTGAAGGAGAAGAAGAGTTAGGGATTGAGAGGGGGGGGGATGCGGTAGATATGGCCAACTTTCGTCTTCTTTCGGTTGTCTAGAAGTCAGAGAGATGCATGCCTCCATTTTTGGATTGGTAACAAAGTCATCTTATTGTTGCGTTTTGAAGGTTATTTCATCGGCATGCCGAGCTTCGATCTCCTCGAGCGTTCCAGTTATGCATTCAGGAGCCAGACCATATTCGAAAACCTATTCATCATCGTGTTCTCAAATAAGAACATTAAATACGTTCGGAAAATATTAGAATTTAGTGTCAAGTCTCGTATGCTCCCAAGTAAGAATCATGACCATGAGTACAGCGAGGAAGAAAACGAGTGGTATGCCAGATGAAAAGCAGAAACAAGGTAAGGTGAAGAGACAATAAGGAAAAGGATACGTGAAAAATGAAACGCAAAGGTCCAAGCCAAGGGAATCTCAGGAAGAGGAACAAATGAAAAGGAGAAGAGTACAGGAAAACCGCCACCCTCATCTCCTAAAACGACAAGAATACCCCCCAACCCAATCCAGACGTCAACCACCCACATCATCCATTAAACCATGAACAACCACCCGCACCCGCAATCCAATCCAAACGCCCTCACCCCCCTCAAGCACTCTCCACAATCCTCACCTCCTCCGCCTGCGCCAACCTCTCGCACTCCGTCTGGATAGCAAGCACCCAATGGTCCCTCTCCGCACGGCTGCGCGCCTTGAACACCATCGTATTCCCAGGCACGCCAAGCTGACTCACCAACTTCCACCTACTCCGCCTACCGCCCTCCTTCTCGAACACCTCCTTCTGCACCTCATCGTCACCGTGGCCCCTCCTAAACAAGCTCTTCTTGCGGCCGTGCCACAGCGCGAAGCACGTCATGTAGTCTTCGTCCGTGCTAGTCCAGCCGTCCTCGAGGTAGATGCGCGGCAGCGCCGTGTGGCCCGGGCGGTTGTTGTCGAAGGTGCGGTTCTGGTACAGCAGGTCCGCTTCGGTCAGCAGGCCCGAATACAGATAACAGTCGCGCAGGTCCAGCGTCGAGATGTGCTCGTGGTGGATGTGCGCTAGCTGCTTGCCCGTGCTCTTGCGCACCGAGTCCTGGAAGATCAGCAGCGTGCCCGCCGACAGGATGACCGAGCAGCGCGTGAAGGTCGCGTGGCGTCGCGGCTTGCGGAAGAGGACGCCGGAGATCTGCTATTAGGTTAGGAAACGAGACGGATTCATTGCTATGGATCGGTTTAAGGGTGGTGTGGCATACATGAATAGAACGACAGGCGGAAATTCCGCACATATTGTACAGTTCGGAGCTGGCGTGCGCATGCAAGACCTCCCACTTTCGTGCGAACTGTCCCACAATTGCTTCCGCCTCTTCGTCGATTTTGAGAAGTTCCAGGTTGTATTTCCGGATCGTTTTGTAGAGTTGAATGTCGGTTGCTGTGCGATACTTCCAGTACTTGACAAGCTTACGGAGACGGTGCATCCATTCCTTCTTCGTCATTTTGTCGAAAGCCTGTGCTTGTCAGTAACTAAAGCATTGCTGGGGGTTGTCAAACTCTTACTTGAAGACGAATGATAAGGCCATTTCTCAGGACCAGCTCAAACGTCCTTTCATCATCAAATTCATGAGTGATGCCATCGTCTTCCATTGAGTCATCCACATCCAGATCGAAATCAACATCAGACCCTTCATCCATATTCTCATCAGCCGCGGATGCACCGCGGTGTACTTTGCGGACTTTTTTGATGTTGCAGAGGTTGATGTAACCATCGCATTTCAGCAACAGGTTCGTCTTCCTCTCAGCTTCATCTTCAGCGTCCCGGTCACGGTAACGGATATTTTCTGATGAGCTCCCGTCGCCGCCTGCCAGCCATTCTATCTCTCCGTCCTTGACGGGATAAGGATTAACCTGCCCAAGGTTAGAGGTCATAGAGAAAGCTTCAAATCTCATAAACTTACAGCATACACCAAAGGTATTGCGTCGGTGATCTCCTTTGGTGTGGGTAGTCGCGAGCTGCCAATACATGGTAACTTCGGTGGCGGCGGTGGGACGGCCTTTGCAGGTCGGGAGAATACCAAATAGTTGTCGTGCGTCGAAAAATAAAGTCGTTTGAAAAACATACGGCCGAGCCTCTGATCGAGTCCCCTCTGGCTTGTCAGTCGGACCAAGAATCCTTCGACTGGGACAGGCTCTTCAATGATATTGTTCTTCTTGGTCCTTGCTTTGGTGGGATAATGCTCCTTGGGACGCAGCTCCAATTCGTGGGTTCGCGCCATGGCAATAGAACCGTACATTTTCTTCTCGTTGGGGCCATGTATCCACTCCAATCGGTCGTACCGCTTCCAAGCAAGTCCAATTCGTTCGGATGCGGTCCATTTCTTGACAACCTCAGAATATTCTTGGGTTTGGCTTAGCATCTCAATGGCACGGTTAATGATGTTTTTAGCAACAGCTTGCTCCTGTTGGACCGCCTTCACCATTGCTTCCTCATTCCCTTTGGCGGCTTCCTGTAGCTCCTTGGACGACTCCAGCTCCTGAAATGGGTTGTCCAGGCGGAGGCTCACATCCAGATCGGGCACGTTGACTTGTAGCTCCGAGGCTCGGTTCCATCCTAGGATATTCCTGAGGAAGGTATACCACTCAGCAGCGCTGGAGCCCGAACGCGGGCGCATGATGTAAATCTTCGTCCCTTTGCGCGCCGGCGTCCATATGACAACAGTCTTGTCCAGTGATGAATAGAGATTGACTCTAGTGTACTTAGGGCCGAGTCGAATTTCATGCTTTGCCTTCTTTTTATTTTTTGATCCTTCAACCGCTGCGATTACCTGTGTCGGTGGTCAGTCAAATTATAAACCAAAACCAATTCTCTCGCATACATCGATTTGAATCGAAATCAAGGAAAGCACCTACTCGTGATTTGTACATCTGGAGTACGAAAGGAAAATCCTCATCGGCTTCATGATTGTCGCGACACACGACCATGTACTCCCGCCATTTTTCACTGGTGCGTGATTCAATCTTGTGGGCTTCATTCTCGTCAAATTCTTCAGCAACTTCGGAGATTGTGAAATCCACGCGCACCAGCATCTTGTCCATTTTGACTATCTGGCCATCGCGAAGCTTGGTTTTCTTGAGACGGCGGCCTTTCTGGCCCAGGTGAGTCCTAGCAAGTTGTGCCTTTGCCTGGATCTCAGCCTTCATCGAATCTTCGGGTAAATCAAACTTCACCAAGGCGCGGCCAGTGTCTTGCCTGGTATTACTCGCCTCCTCAGGCTGCGTTGGCACAGGATCCGGGGGAGCAGTGTGGGCCTTTGGCAACAACGAAGAGGTAGAGCCGTCAACACGTGGAGACGAGGGGATCTGCAGGCTGCTCTCGGCCACGGAAATGGCGCGCGGCTCCTGGATTGAAGGCGGACGAATCTCTTCGCGGGCCGTGACATAAGAGCCTGTATTATCTCTTTTGTAATCCGGTCTTTTCAGCATCTCCACGCGGCTTTTTGCGGTGCTGGATCGTGATTGTGTCCTTCTGTGCCGTCTTGCCAGCTCCTCGTCGACTATCTCGGGGTCTGGCTCGCTCGCCCGCGGCACAACAACGATGGCGCCCGTGTCGGCGGCCCCATCTCCGTTGGCAAGAGCATGGTCGTCGTCGTCAATGTCGGCGGGTTGTGGAAAACTCGGGCGGAATGGTCTCGAGGTACGTGGCCCGTCGATGCCAGAGGTGCGGCGATCGTGGGTGATACGGAGGTCGGTTGAAAATGTGGCAGCGCGCGAGGAGTAATTGATGTGCAGATGGTGTTTGTACCAATCGTGGCGGTGCGACTTAAGCCAGCCCTCAGGAATCGGACCTATGAAGCAGCGGCGCGAGGTAAGATAGAGATGTTCGGGAGTAGCATGTTGCTTCGAGGCGGTCAGTAAAGCGGAGAAAGTGGACACGGTAGAAGACGACGGACCAGGCGCTGCGCAGTATAGGAGTTGGGATCAAGCGCACTCGCGTCCATAACTTGGGGCGAGGAGGCGTAAGACAGGCGCGCCGTGAGCGGCGACTGGAGCGGGGGATGGAGAGATGTGGTAGGGCGGGTCGCGGGCGGTGGACGCAAGGAAGAGGGGCACGTCACCCTACAAATCAAAATAGGCAAGCAGCATGGCGACAGGAGACATTAGACATTAATCAGGGCGCTCTTGCGAATTTGGAGTCGCGCACGCAGCTGGCCAGCAGGTGCCGTGGTCGCAGACAGCAGGCTGCCGCTACGGACGCGCCGAGTTGTGGCTAATGGTCCAGAGCCAGCCCCATTCCTTGCTGAACCCCTGTGCACATCATGCCCAGAGCCGCCTATGGGCCTGTGCTCCGCCGCCGTCTGTCGCATCGTCCCACTTTTTCCCTCTCGCCCTCCCGCTCTCCAGCATGCTCTTCTGCCGACTCTGACCTGCTTTCTACGGCCTAATTACGATCGGCTGGTCGGCTAGTCTGACGTTCGAGATCCAGCTCGCCGGAACCCTCGTAGCACGCCTTTACGAGCCCCTTTGGTGCCGTTTTCAACACTTTTGCGCTCTCTCACAGAATTGCTGCCCTACAGACACTTTTCAGAGCATGGGCCAGGAATGATGTCAGAGCTGATAGTCGATCATGAGGTACCTTGGTATGACAGCAATGATACACGTGCCGAATGCCGGATTCGACAAAATATCCTGGTGATTTTGCTGCATGATCTTCGGAAATGGCCAACCAGAAGCAAGGAACCTTGCCCCACCTGTCGTTGACTCTAGCTTGAGGATTTTCCTTGCATCCACGGAAATTCGGCTTGGAAAGGAATGATGAGATCTAGGGAAGAGTGATAGGCTAACCGATACCTATCAGCTACCAAACCTACTCTACAGCTGAACCCTGCATGGTGCATTAGCTTAGAAATAGTCCACAACAACACCTCAGTTGCATGTAAATCGATGTCTTCTCCAAAATTTCCAACCACCCAGCGGCTTTGAAAACGAAATCACCGAGTGATTTCCACCAGAAATACAAATGCTTATCCAGAGGCTCGTTAACTTTGCTTGCAGGAAATGCAACTTTCACGCGCGCAAGCCTTTAAAGGCGCATATACCTGGAGAAATTTCACCTTCTAATCTCAATGTAGCTTGTTATTGCTTATTATCCAGAGACAATACCAACTTCGCCTTTACGCCATCATATTGTTTGCTTTTCTACCTAACCAAGAGATCCCAGAGAACTACCGTACCAGAACATCACATGCCACATCTTCAGCCCCGATCGCACTATTGTTCAGTCATGCCTTCCTTCTACTTTCCATCGCGAATGCCCGACCACCCTTCTTGCTCCTCTGACACTACTACCGTCCCGATACCTCCAAACCTTACATCCCACAAAGCCCTTCATAATGTCACTCTCAGCATCCTCAACCCCCATAAGCATAAGCATGGATAGCAAAAGCACCACAGCCCGCTCCACCGTCGCCGTCGAGCTGCGCATATGGGACACCAACACCGCCACAACCACAGCCACGAGCACCACCCCGCGCATCCGTCACCTCAGCGGCGATATCAGCTGGGAGGTACGTGAGGCTCTACCTTCCGCCCCCCGAACCACCCAACTGACCATTTCCACCCTCCCACAGAAACTCCACCAAATCGCCTACACGACCTTCAGCGTCGACCGCGCCTCGCACACCGTCCACTTCCACCGCGACTCCTTCAGGGATGGCGCCTCGCCGACGAGCGGCAAGCCGCGCCTGAAGATGAGCCTCTGGGCCGCCGGCGTCTACCACGGCGTCGCGCTGCGCATCCGCGGCGACCGCAAGTTCGTCATCTACGCGCACTTCGTCAAGAAGGATGAGTATTGCAAGTGATGGGGTAGAGAGAGAGAGAGAGAGAGAGAGAGAGAGAGAGAGAGAGAGAATGGTGTTAACAGGGCGAGATTGGGTGAGGGTTTGACATAATCGGCTTTCAATGCTTCTATACTGAGGCGTTATGGAAATTTGGAGGTCCCCTTGGGATAGACTGCATTCAGGAGCATTCGGATGGAGACATGGACTGGTTAAAAGCAGCAGGAATTGGCGTTTTTGGGAAGTATGGTTGATTGGAAACATTGGTTTTGATAGGAAAACGGGAGCCATGACATCCAGTGCTCTGGGATCAGAATCAGCGCAGCGAGGATACCAAGCTGTATTGAAGAAAATCCACAACAGAACACACGTAATAAAAGGCATCAAATAAATTATACCCTTAGAAAGGGCATTTCCAAAAGACCTTGGCCGTGGTATAAAAAGCGGCCAGATAAGAACCCACCATCACAAACGCATAAACGCCGCAGCCCGTCTGAAGCCCATGCAGCACCTCTCCATGCAAGCTCATTCCCCCAACTCTACTGGTTCTTCTTATTCACATTGAACGGGCTCTCCCTCGCCGCCGCGAAAGCATCGAACGAGAACAACGTTATGACGTACAGCGCAACGAACCGCACCACCGTGTCCAACAGGCCGCCGCGCCTCTGCGTCAGGTTCCACGCCCAGTCTCCCGTCATACCCGAAGACGACGACGATGCACCACCGGCATTGCCGAGCACGTGTCCCTTCGACTGGAAAGCCGTGCTGGCCCGCCCAGGGCCCTTCGCCGCGTCGGCTGCGGCCTTGGTGACGGCAGCGCGCAGGGCGGCCGGGTTGGCGCCGCGGATGGTCTCGGTGACGGAGCCGTTCTTGAAGACGAGGAAAGTAGGCATACTAGAAACAATCGAATCCTCTCAATCAGCTTCCGAATTCCTCATATCGTTCGAAAGGAGGGGTCCGGGGGAAGGTAAAGGCAACGAGAACGTGGGAGAGACGTACGCAGAAACGCCGTATTTGCCGGAAACGCCCTGCTGGGCGTCGACGTCGACCTTGACGAACGACAGGCGGCCGGGCTTGGCCTCCTGCTGCGCCAGCTGCTCGAAGACGGGCGCGATCGCCTTGCACGGCCCGCACCAGTCGGCGTAGAAGTCGGCCACGACGTACGTGTTGGACGACAGGATGCTGTTCCACTGCGGCATCCCGCTGATGTGCGTGATCTTCGACATGGTGTGTGGGGTGGAGTGGGCGAGAGATGCAACAGGGCGGATGGCGGCAGTAGCGGCGGGTCGTCGCGATATGCAACAACTGAGATGATTGAGGATTGAGGAGCCGGTCGAAGCGGGTGTGTGCGTCAGTGGTCAGCGAGAGATGATTAGTCTGGCAAATTCTTGCGCGGCGAAAGGAATGGATTGCTTCCAGCTGGCGGACGTTAGGCAGCTGTCGTGGCGGAAACGAGGTGAAGTTGAAGGAAGGCGCAAGCTGGCTGGAGCTCATGCCCGCGCCGCACCGCCTCAGCCCTACGCCGAAACCCTTGTGAGGATCGTCATTGTCTCCCCCCACCATTCTCTGCCAACACTCATTTTCAAATGTACTTCGTAAAATATCCTCTTTGCAGGATTTTGTGATCGTTTAGGCTGAGGAAAAAAGGATAGCCCCAGATCCAAACAGTCCCAATAGCCGTGAAACTCCTAGGCAGTATGTACCCCTCGTAAAAAACAGCTCGCAAACCCTTGACTACTTAACAATGAACTCCGATGCTTTTTTGCGTACCCCTACGAATCTCCACACCCTTCTTACCGTGCTCTTCGCCTCACAATAGCTCCATTCCATGCTTGGATATCACTACTCTCCTCCAAAACCTCCTCCGTCCTTCTTGCAGCAGCCCTCCCACCCTCTCTCCGATCGCTCGTCCTCCTCCCCCGCTGCCGTCCTCTGCCCTGCCATTCATCGTCATCACTCGGCGTATCCAACAATCCCGCAAACGACGGCCGTCCGACCTGCCATTCGCTATGCCTCCCACCATCCCCCCGGAGATCAGCAGCAGCCTTCGAGTCCTGGCCCCTCCGATGATACGGCCGCCTCGACCTCGACCTCAGACCTCTGCCCAACCTCGACGCTCTGGAGGGGGATCGCGGCGCCACGGACGGTGCCCTCGACGCCAGCCTCGAGTTGGGAGGCGCGATGATGCCGCCGCCTCTACTAGCAGCTAGTAAGGCGGGTCTGCCGCGCGGCGGAGCGAGGCGGAGCGAGTCGACTCCGTTGCAGAGCTGGTCGATAAGGTCGGGTTCGTTTCGGACGCAGGAAGGGCAAGAGCAGGCTCCACTTCTGCTGGGCATTTCCCTCCTCATTTCTCTCTGATAGGGACGGCCGAAGCGCGGTGGGGGGGATGGCGGTGCGGCACGACGAGGTAGCGGCGGTAGCGGCGGTTGTGGACGCGACGAAAATGACTGGGGCGGAAGGTAAGGCGAATCAATGAACGACCCCCTCCTGTCGCGACCCCAGACGCCGTCGCCCCCCTCCCTCCATCTGCCATTTTCGTACGATCTGCCAAAGTAGTCCACAGGGCCGTCATATTTGACGTATGTGTAGGGATATTCTCTCCGTCGCTTCTCCTGGTCTTTCCGCTCGCTTCGAGGAGCGCTCTGGTAGATGTGGAGGCATGGCCACAACCAGCGCCAGCGACTGCACCTGCAACTGTGACTCAACGAGTGAGAGGGGGCAACGCGGCGGCGGACGGTGATGAGTCGCCGGCTCCGAATAGAGTCGAAGGGGGTCTGGTGATGCGTTTGGGAAGTTTGATGGTAGCCTGGTTGCTCATAGCAGGGGATCAGGCGCCGGTGCGTGCGCTCCCAACGGCGGTGATGTTTCGGGATAGCGTGATGGTGGTGAGCAGGAAAGTCCCAATGGGGTATAGGTGAGGAGTTTCGGCGGTGAAGAGTTATCGGCATGATGTTAAGGCGAGGGCCTTAAGGAGAGAAACCCGAAGTACGAGGATTCGACTTCGCCTGAGAAAAATAGAAAAGCAAATCCAGAAAGATAACCGGACAGCAGACGGAAGCAAGGAGATATCCAGTGAAACCTACCGGATATCACACCTATTTCTACCTACCGTAGCAGCTTGCGGGACGCGCAAAAGGCCTGGTATCCATGAACGTATGCTCTCTGTCCAAGTGTTTGTGACGAGAATGCACATAATAGTTGCCCATTTGTTATCCGGCAAATGCTTGCGTCTTTCCTTCAAACCAAGCTCAGAGGTGGTGATGCGGCATAATGTCAGTTCGCTTCGTGAAGCAAACCTGTAGTCAGCCGCATAAGGAAACTTGCAAGGACCAGATCTCAAACTTGAAGGCCTCCAATCAATCTTCCGGAAATTACCGATGAGGTATATCCGGACCTTCCGCTGTCCTCTTTTTGTATGCTGATGCAAATCTTTGTCGATTTCCCTGGTGCACGAGCGTCCCGCCATTTCTTGGTCGTACCCACTCTCAACAACGCATTCTCACCAAAATCGGACCGAAGACGATGATCAGGAGAAAGAAGGGAAACAGAGAAAGGTATGTAGCATTCCGGGGTATAACGAACCGATTAAACAAATATAAACAAGCAAAAGAGCAAGGGTCAGCCGTCATCAGCGCGCCACCCGCTCCACAATCCGGAGCGTACTAATGGCAAAAGTTAGCAGCCATGCCACTAACGCTAGTAATAAAACGGCCGTTAAGGATTTCTGCTGGTCGCACACGCTGGATTGGTAGCATGTCCGGACTTCCGGGTCGTCGCGCTCGGTGTTGTCCACACACGCCCAGCTTGAGTCTGTTAAGGATTGAAAAGCCTACGTCATTGTTAACTGTATTGTGCTTGACATGGATGCGGGACTATCTCACAATACTGAGGTTCGCAGAATCGAAAACAATAAAAAGTAGGTCAAGAAAGATCAGACGCAGCTTGGACTTGGGATTTCGCAAGCCAAGCGGTTGGGCCGTATACTCGTCATAGGTAATGTAGCAAAGGTAAACAATAGCAATCACATCCACGATAATGGCCATGTAGGTGGACGAGCCAGCGTCACAGTCGCTGCGGTTGGTAAGGTGGAAGATGCGGCCAGAAATTCCAAGTGCTGCAGCCGAAAAGGTGAGGACGACAAGACGAATGACAAGCGGAATGTAGGGGTTCCGCATAAGAATACGCTGCAAGCAATGTCAACAATCTGAAACACGCAGGAAGAGCCGGTCACGCAACGGCGGCGTCACACAAATCCAAAACTAGGAGGAAGCGAGGAAACATGCGAAACGTGACGGGTGTTTGGGTCGCAGCTCGGCCCGGGGAAAGTCTCACATGAATTTTGCGGAGGCGGCTCTTCCGCTTTGAGGGAGTGAACAGCCAGAATCCAGGCTGCTTTTCCAGATCCGCCTTCGTAGCTTCGTCCGGCTCCCACGGCGAGTCGAGATCGTTGAAGTTCTCACGGATCCATTCCGGCGAGGCGACCTCGCGTTGTGCGGACGTCTGCGGCGGATCGGGATATTTGGAAGCGAGCGCAAATGAGCGCCAGCGCGACGCTGTCTCGACTGGAGAGGTGTTGGGGAGTGGCGGGGCAGCATCGCGGGCGTGATCGAAGCGGCGGCCGGCGGGAGCGCCGGGACGAGGAGAGGGGTGTGAGTTGTGTGAGGCAGGGCGGGCGGTCTGTGGCGTCTTCGGCAGCAATAGCGGCGTCACCTGGGTATCGAGGCGGAGTTCGTCGGAGGAATCATTGTGGGCAGAGCGCACCCAAGCTGAGCGGGTGAAAGTGAGCACGCGAGTGCGATAGAGTTGAAGATGTACGGGGGCTTACGAGGAACCGTCCGGGGCGTCTCATGGTCCGAGGCCATAGCTTGGGCGACCGGCAGAGTGGTGAGAGCGGGCGCGAGGGCGAGTCGAGCGAGCGTGGTGGTTTTGGGCGGCTTTTGTGGAGGGAAGGCCTCCAGCTGCCGACGGGTGAGAAAAGACCGGCCTTGGGGGAGGCTGAGGATCTCCAATAACAGGCGGCTGGTGGCCGGAGCTGGGAGGATGTTGCCTGTGCAGATCGCGTCCGGGAGATTGCCTTGTCGCAGGGACCATGCAAATGACGTTAGGCTTAGCACCGCGGCCGCCGACCACAACGCCTGAGGCTGCCTCAGCTAAGCCTCCCAAAAAGAAATTCTCATCTCCCGACACTACATCCCGCGGCGTAAGAACGACACTCCCGCCGCGCAGTGTGTCCGCGGCGTAAAACGACCAACGGTCCCGGCCCGCCACCATGCGGTTATTCCTCCTTCCAATCTCCACCCGTCGCGCCCTCATCTACTGCGAACGTCGTTCCGCTGCGGCGGGAGAGAAGCCGTCGGTGCTCGACAAGGTCACAAACAAGGCAAACCAGACGTGGGCAGACTGGGAGAAGGTATCGGCCGAGGTGCCTTGGTACAAAGGTGGCTGGAAGAAAACCGTCACCGTTCAAGGCAACCGCGTACTGCGCCGGATCCCATACCAGGAATGGGGACTCAAGACGATACCTGCGCTGAGCAGTAGGCGTCGCGAGGCAGAGCTTGAGGGCAGCGAGGTGCTCGAGGTCAAATACCCGGGCCTGTTCCTCAAGTCGGAGCGCGTGTCGCCAATTCTGCAACAGCTGGCGACGGAGCGGCAGTCGCTGCATCGCAAACGCCTGTGGTGGAGTATCATTGGCATGCCGATTTCCGCACCGTTCGCCCTGGTGCCAATGTAAGTGGACCATGCGCCTGGGGATTGACCAAACTGACCCGCCTCCAGAATACCGAACATCCCCTTTTTCTACCTCGTCTTCCGCGCATATTCTCACTGGAAGGCCTTGTCCGGCTCGAAACACCTTGAATTTCTGCTTAAGAATAATCTTATAAAGCCGAAACCGTCTGATGAGCTCGATCAGCTATATGCTGCTGGCCTCATTCACCCTACCCGACAACTGTCGCGCGATGCTGCACCGCCTTCGAAAGAGCAGGCCGAGGCGGTCGCCGAGATTGTCAGGCGCCAGACAAACAACGAAACAGAAGATGTCATGGTTTTGCAAAAGTGGAATGGCAAGCTGTTAGCCGAAAGATATCATTTGCCGGAAATGGAGATCGAAATCGAGCGGGCGGTTGAACAGGTTGAAAGCTCCATAAAGGCAAAAGAAGAGCTCCACGAGGAAAAGCGGGAGATCGAAAAGGCAACGGCATACCCAGAGGAACCGAAGAAGTCCGAGAAATAATGCTGGTCGTTCACGGCGTCGGCGCTGGCGCAGGCGAGTAGTAAACGCGATGTACGATTGATGTTGTAAGTGGGAACGTTTCTGTGCAAATGTACGACTATCCACAACTCCAAATTCGACTAAATATGAGGAGATCTGATCATATACATTCTATATCGTCATTACATCATTACAGGGTGGTTATACATCAAACATGAACGTGAACGTGAAGATGAACAAATGAGAGGTCTAGAAAGTGGCGTTACCACTGTCGACCGAGACCGAGTTACCGGCCATCCAGCCGCTCTCTTCGGTGGCCAGCTGGACAACCATCTTGGCGACGTCTTCGGGCAGTTTCGCAATGGCCGCCAGCGCCTCCTCGGTCTCCAGCCCGTTCTCCGGCATCGACATCTTGGTATCTGCGCGCTGTCAGTTCGGGTTGCGTACTACGAGTCGTCGAGGGCAGTGCTTACAGCCAGGGGTGATGGCGTTGACGTGGATGTCGTGGTCGCGGAGCTCTTGGGCGATGGTTTGGGTCATGTCGGTGACCAGGGAGTGCTTCGAGGGGGACTCGCCCGCTGTGGAAATGTAAGTATTCGCAACACTTCTCGATGGTAGAGCTAGCGCTTACTTGAGCCGGTCTGAACGCCAGCGATGTTGATGATCCAGCCGCGGTCCATGCTGGGGAGCTTGTCCTGCTTCTTCATCTGGGCGCCAGCATACTTGCAGCCGAGGGAGGTGCCGCGAGCGTTGATGGCAAAATTCCTGTCCCAGGCCTCATTCGAGAGCATGATGCTGCCGTCCTGGCCAGTGACACCAGCGTTGTTGATGAAACTGTTTGTCACATGGTTAGCATGGACGATCCGATGACGACGACATCACCCGACAAGGGAATGCCAAGCAAGAGGGGGAAGAATAGTATCGGTGAAGAGGCCACCTCATAGGGAAGGTGCTTTCGAAAGAGATGGAAGACTCACATATCAATCCTGCCGAAGTGGCTCACCGCCTCTTTGACCAGCCTCTTCACGCTGTCGGCTCTGGTCACGTCTGTCTGGACGAAGATGGCCTTGCCGCCGGCTTTGTTGATTTGCTCGTGGGTGGGGACCTCAGTGTCGTCGCTGCCTTGTCTTCTCTCCTCGAGGTCGGCGCAGACGACCTGGGCGCCCTCGGTGTAGAGGGCAAAGGCAACGGCCTGGCCGATACCGGTGGAGGAGCCAGTGACGACGGCGGTCTTGCCAGCAAGACGAGCAAAAGACATGATGGCGGATTTGATGGGGGGGATGTGCGTTTAAGGTTGAGGTGATGCTGATCTTGATCCAGTCGAAGATACGCAGCGAGTCTCGAAGCTCTGCTTCTAAAGATAGGTGATGTGTGGTGGGCAAAGATGAAAGATGTGTGGTGATAGGAGAAGAGGGCGATAAGATGTAGCTGTTCTCACCGCAAGTTGTAGTCTGTTCCTGCAGTTGGAGCTAACCTCGAGAACTGCGAGCACCCCATTTATACGGGAGACTGGATTGCTCTGGAGCAAGTCGAAGCGGGTGTTGGCCTTGAGAGCTAAGGCAAGCATGGCATGGGCGTTGCGCGCGGCGCCGCTCCCGCGAACGGCGCGAAACATCGACACGGATGAGCGCTTGGCCCCTTCCCAGCGCCAGTTGGATCCACGAAAGCGCTTGCGTTGCAAAGGCTCGACGCAGGGACGGAGGGCGGGTGGGATGGCAGCATCCGGACCTCACCGGTGGACCTGTCCCCACGGACTCAAGCGTCTAGAACGGCGCTCTCCGCTGACACGACGTGTACGAATGAAGAACGGACCCACTGCCAGCTTGCACCAGTTCCGTGGTGGGATGGCATGAGCAGGTGGGGCAGCCAGCGCTCAGGGCGGGCGGTGCAATCGCCGAGGACGAGGTGTGAGTGGCGGACGGGCGTGTGGCTCGAGACGCTGGCCTAAAGGGGCTTGAGCAACGGTCGGTATGCCAGAACTGATGTAGGATCGCCGCAAATCGGGAGCAAGCGAGTGCGGGGGACAACGCAGGGCCCGGCCAGCGAAACAGAAACACTCCGCACCCTCGCTCGCAGCCAGTCACCGGCCGGCGCGCGCCTCTGGTTTCAGGAACACGCGCTTGCCAGGCGCCCAGTCTCTGTCCTGGAAGCTCTCGAAGCTGCCGTCAGTGGCTGAGGCTGTGCCCCTTAGAGCATGGCGCTTAAGGGCCCACCTCCCGCCACGCGGGAGCGGCAGCGTGCCTTCCGCCAGGGGAACACGGCAGCTAAGCTTGTTTGCATCCTGTCCATTTGCTCATAGCATCTTGAAGCTAAACTTACAGTCATCATGCTAAGTCCGTGACCATCTTCACACGCCTCACTTCTTGTCGCGCGTCACTGTCGCCGCCGCCACTGCCCGGTTTCCGATCTGCCCCGCCATCTTTTTTTGGTTCGCGCGCGCGACGCCGCTCCGTCATAGCCAATATCACACGTCAATGCCGTCAACCGTCACGCCCTTGTTCCATTCATACTGCATGACGCGCGCGACTTCGATCGCCGAGTCGTGCGACACCATGGCGCCGACGAGATACAGGCTGGCGTCCAAGCCCGTCGTGATGCCGCCGCTCGTGATGACACGGAGGCCGCCCAGGCGCAGGCTCGAGCGGCGCGCGACGCTCTCGCGGCGGCGGCCCTCCTTCCACGCATTGCTGCCCTTGCGCGCGATGCTCTTGCGCCGGCCGTCCGGGCGCGCCTTGAGAATGAAGGGGTTCTCGTCCTCGTTCTCGCCCAGTTCAAAGCGCGCGTTGTTGACCACGTAGCGCTCCTCCATCACGTTGGTCTGCTGGAGGTCGCCCTGCTGGGCCGCCTTCTGGCAGATGACCTCGAACTTTGTGTAGTAGTCGGGATGAGTTGTCGCCGACAGCCCCTGGAGCACGCCAGCCTGCGCGAGCAGCAGCGAGCCCGTGCACACGGACATGAGAGTGCGCTCTTTGGTCAGGTCCTTCTGCTGCAGCTCGGCGAAAGCCTTGATGAGCTTCATCGGCTCCTCGTTCTTCTCGAGCACGGGGTCGGTGCCGCCGCCCGGGACGATGAGGACGTCGAAGTCGTTGAGGTCCTCGTGCGCATCCTCGAAGTCCATGTGCGCGCGGAAGGATGCACCTTGCTCCGAGACCGTGTTCTCGGTGGCCGAGACAAACTTAATGTTGAAGGCTTTGCCGGCTATAGTAAGGCGACGTCATGTCAGCAGCCGCACGTGAGAAGAGGAGACGGCACGTTCCCGCTGGTTCGCCGTTCCCCGGTTTTCCTCAATTGATGTATGCAATCACTCACCAGGGTCGCTAGGGTTGTGCCTGGCCGTGTGGAGAACCTCGACGGGACCGGCGACGTCCAACGTGTCGAACCCAGGGTGGAGGGCGAAGAGCACCTGGATCGGAGGCGTCGGCCCACCGCTGGTCTCGGCAACCGCACTCATCTTGACGGTTCACAGTTGATGCACTCGGTGAAATTGGGAAATTGGGCAGAGGGTGGCGGGTTCTGAGCTCTGTGGGCCTTCCTGCAAACCACGGGTGAGGGGGAAGACTCGAACGAGGGAACAGGTGTCGAGAGCAGTGCGGGGTTTTTGTGGCATGTCAGCGCAGGAAGCCAGCCATCCTGTCTGGGGACAGCCTGAAAGGTCGAAGCAGCTCACCTGAGTTACCCCGCCTTCTCTAGTGCTAGCGCCCGTCTATCCCCCACACGCTAGCCGTTGATCAGCAACACCAAAATGCCCCTACCCATCCTAATTGCTCCTTCTACAATCCCTCTCGCAGCCGATGGCTAGCGTGGATTTGCTTTTTGCGCATATCATGGGTAGTCGAAGCTATAGTCCGACGCAAATGTCGAATTAACAAATATACATTCACGTCCGGACGATAGCTTCAACTACCCATGATATGTGCAAAAAAAAAACAAACTAACGCTACCCATCGGCTGCAATACCCCCTGTATGTACCTTCATTTCCCGGCAGTTGCTCCCTCCTTCTGCCACCACAGTGGGTGCCGAAAGATCTGAGCCATTGTAACTAATTATACATTCCCATCCGGACGATAGCTTCAACTACCCATGGCATGAGCGAAAATATTCACCCGTTGCATCACACACAAGATCTGCACATGAACACGATGCAATTTGTCCATCAACATGCATGCGGTTGTACATACAACATTACCGCCGACCGCCGCGTGGGCTAAAATAGCTGCTGACTCCCTGGATCATCCAGCATCACCTCCCCTGATCTCTCGCGTCGTGTCTCGCGTCGGATACTTCTTTTGGAACGAGGGAATAGTTCTACGGCATTTGGGTTGCGCCTGTATTGATAGAAGTGAGCATACACCGGTACTGTGGTGTTTCCAATCGCAAATGCCAGCAGGAACCGTGACTCAAATTGGGGGTGTGTCAACGGGCCAATGCAACTTCTGGTGTAATGAAAGTGGACATCCCAAGTTGCGGCATCCTTTCGGAAGAATCGATGAGCCAGCGGCTTGAGGTCCTGTTGACGACCTAATTAGCATAATAACGGTGAAAAAGAGCCTCTTTACTACCTCCAATCCCATGCCGATGATGCAATTCCATCTGGCAAAGGCTCGCTCTGTGTTGCCAGCGTCTACCAGCAGGAGGTTGAAGTGACCATCCCAGGGAGGTGGCAGGTCAAAGACGTCAATATAGGTATATTCGTCCCCATTTCCGTTCGGACGTTCGTCGTCGGAAGATGACGGATTGGATACGGTGGCGAAGTCACGGTGGGTATATCCGTTCACAAGTAGGCCGGGCATGGTTTGGGTCTCGTTGTAAAAGATATCGTCTGGTTCAGTCATGGCTTTGAACGAATGGAACAAATACGTTCGTAGTCGCTGTATCGGTACCCGTTGTGATGTGGATGCGTGGTGATGGGTGAAAGTTGAGGAGTGAAGAGGCTTTAAGAAGTCCCGGGCGCAAAGTCTTCCTTCTACAATGAATGTAGCCATCGCGACTGCTGCCTCCCAGCTCGGAAAGTGACGACCCGAAGCAAGCCGCGTAGAATAGTCAAGGTCGTTTCGGAAGCTACGTCTGGACGTTGTGTACGTGGTAGGATTCCGGCTTTAGAAAGATGCAGCTGGGTCATAAGCGTCGTCTGTGAGCGCTGTAAGTAGGCGTGAGGCTTGCATAAAGCTTATTGTTGAGCTGAAATAGAATTCTTGCAGCATTCATGACAATCAGGGACAAGTCAGAAAGGAGAATTGCCGGGCCCTTTAAGGCGTCTGCCGGCAACCCGCCTATTCATCTACTTTGAGGACCGCCCTGCCTTGCAGCTTCCCTTCAACAACAAGGTTGACGTACTTGTCAAGCTCACTTAGCTTACCCTTCGTCAAGATCGGATGTACGAGTCCTCTCGCTGTGAAGTCGAGCATCTCTTCGACTTCCTTCAGCGTGCCAGTCACACTTCCCACAATGTTGAGCTACGAGTTTGATTAGTCATATCCATGACACTGAAGTCAAAAAGGTCAAAATCCAAGAGCCATACCTTTCTCATCGCGACAACAGTAGGCGGCGCGCCAGCCATGACCGTCGAGTCTTTGGGAAAGCCTACAGCCACCATGGTTCCACCAGGGCGCAGCAGATAAGGAGCAACGTCATAGCTCTGCTTGTTGGGGGCGAACACAATTGCGCCATGAGCTTTTCACACTCGTCAGTATGAACGTCAAATTTGGGCAAACCAGGGAGTTTGTCACCTCCGTATGTCGTAATCTTCGTGACTTCCGCCGTCAAATCCTCGCACTTCAACGCGTCGATGTAGACCTCGGCGCCCAACTTCTTGCAGAGCTCCTCCTTCTCCGGACCCACATCAACGGCTATGCTCCGCATACCCATGACCCTAGCGTACTGCACGCCGAGCTGCAGCCAACACAGTCAGCGAACCACACAACCGAGACACAGAAAAAAAAGGTATCCACCACTCACATGGCCCAATCCACCACCAGCCCCGAGATGCACAATCCACTGCCCTGGCCGGACCCCGCTTCGCTTACACGCCACATAGGCCGTGACGCCTCCACACATGAGGGGGCCAGCTTCCTCATCCGCAACCGCGTCGGGCAGGCGCGTCGCGTAGCGCGCGTCGGTAGCGACGTACTGCTGGAAGGTTCCCGGCGTCGTCAGGCCCGAGTTGAGCTGGGCCGGGCAGTGCAGCTCGTCGGCGCCGTTGGAGCAGAACTCGCAGCGGCGGCACACGCTGGCGCACCACTTGATGCCCGCGCGCTCGCCGACGCGCCACAGGTCCGCGACGTCGGGCGCGACGGCGACGACGGCGCCCGCGCCCTCGTGCCCGCACACGCCGTTGGCCTTCTCCGCCACCAGCACGTCGCTGCCGAACGCCGGCCAGTAGTCGCGCAGGAAGCCGATGTCCGAGTGGCAGAGCCCCGTCCAGCTGATCTTGACGAGGATCTGGCCCGGCTGCAGCTCAGGCACCGCGATCTCCTTGATCGGCGCCGTCAGGCCGCTTTTGATGGCGGCTTTCTGCGTCGTGGGGATCTTGATTTCCGTTTGTGGTTGCTGTTCCTTGTCTTTTTGTTAGTCAGGTACCCCGAAGAGGGTGTGGGCCAGTACTTGTGCCATGATGGGTAGTGTAGACGAGGCAGGTCCTGCTGAGTGAGAAAGCTGCAGAAAAGCGGTACATAGACGGGGAACAAGAGATACTCTGTCTTATAAAGCCCGCTTGGTTGCCGGACGGAGACATGGAGGAACCTCGGTGCCCCGCATGAGGCTTTCTGACGCGGGGGAAGACCTCAGCCTCCTGCCTTCCTAGGTCCAGATATGGGGCATGGAATCTGACGATAGAGTGGGGTGGAGGAACGAATCGGAACAGGCTTCGTTGTGGCTCGCCGGATTGCCGCAGGCGACACAAAACGGCAGAAAAATCTGACACGAGGCAGCCATCAATAGACCCACACCAATCAGGTAAGAGAAGCAGAATTCACCAACAGAAGATACTCCTGAGGGGAAGAGGAAATCCCTGTAACAACGATTCTTCGCAATGACGTAAGACTTGAGAGTCGGGAGTGACAACGCCGCCCAATGCTTTGACTTGAATAAAAAAGACCCTCCGTCTAATAAAGGGAATGATACAACCTACTGTACAATATTCTCCGATCTATAACCCTGAACCCCCGTCCGCATGCCGAACCCAATCATGATAAGTCTTCAAATCTACAATTCCTCTTGAGAAACAAGCGGATGCCGTTCAAACCATCTGAGAAGAGTTTGGTAAAGGACCAACATGGTGCCACTCTGCACGCTCGTCCAGACCGCTCTTGGACCGACTCCACGGAACAGACCCCAAACACCCTCCGTCTTGTAAATCAGTCGCAAGCCCTTGATGATTGACGATGTATCGAGCGTGGCTGCCGAGTGTTGCTTGAGGGAGGTAGAAGGAGAGGATGTTGAGATAGGTCGCTTTGAGCCTTTAGGAGTTCCATGGCCTGGGCCGGGGCCGGGAGGAGTGCTGTGTTTTGACGAAGGTTTGGAGTTGGGCCTTGGTGAACTTGACGAGACATTTGACTTGTGTTTGGCGACCTTTGCATTAAACGCCGCTGCAGCCTCCGGACTCTGCTGCGTTTGGATTCTGGTCTTGACAACATCCAGGGGGCAAGTAATGGTTCCAGCCATGCCGCCAGCGGTGGCGCCTGTCAATATTTCCAGCGGGAGGCCGATATCCTTGGACCCAACCCAGCTCTTAGCCAGCTTCTGCTCCTGTTCGTAGAAAGCAAATTGTAGCGCCGAGAAGGGGAGGTCACGCGCCAGGGTAGCCTTGAATCCATGGAAAAGCGCATGCCATCCTTCCAAGCGCACAATAGTCCTCGCAGCGTGCCAGGTACCGCGATAGTTATAGCCAGACCGAAAATACGGGTTGTTGTAGCGACCTTGGAGCTGAAGCCGGGTCTTGAGGACTTCCGATGGGACGTAGAGGGGTGCAGCGAAAAGATCAGCTAATAGGCCTAGTTTGGATTTTAGCGTGAAATGGTTCCAGAGAGTGTGTGGAAGGGGTTCGCGAACCTCCGCTGAAGTATGCAATTGGCGGCGCGATGCCCGCGTCAACCATGAAGCGTTTGCTCCACTCATAAGTGCCAAAGAAAATGACAGTGCCGGAGAAAGACCCTAAAAATGCAGGAATAACTCCGCCATACAGCCCTCGCAAAAACCCCTCTTGGTGGAATATGGTTCGATACGTATTGCCCATGGAAGTATACTTGGGGGGAATGTGCGGATCACCCTGCTGGCGGGTCTTCACGGTGTCCAGGGAATGCATGAGCATGTCTCCGGTGAGACCGCCCAGGCCACCAGACAACATCGCCTAAACAGCGCCCGTCAGCCTGTGTATCTGCTATCGTTGCGCGGCGCGCTAGTCCAAGTGCCATCTCACATGGATGTAAGGCGGGCGCTTGGCCTCCAGGTCGACCTCCTCCTCCGCTTCTATCGCAGCGTCCATTGTTCCCGTGATGGGTGATGGGATTTCGAGTTGCCGGTCATCTTCTACCAATTGCGCCTTTGTCGAGTCGGAGGAAGAGAAAAAGCCGGCCACGCGGGCAAGTACCATGAAGGGTCAACGGTTGAGCGCGCTGCGCCGCGCGTTATGTCGGTGTACTCGCTCGATATCTGAGATGACGGGGTGGTGAGATGGCCCCAGAAAGGTCGTGGGCGCGGGGTGGGAGAAGCGGCGGAGGAGCGGGCGGATTGGAAATGTCGAAGATGCTGAGGGCTGGCCCTGGTGTTCCTGTCGGCGGCCAGTCGGCAGTCGATTTTTAGCTTCGCGCGTCATCGGCCGACCCACCCCCCGGCCTTCTCCCGCAGGCCCGTCAACACCAACCGCCTCCTGCTCCGCCACACCTCAGCCGAGAAGCACGCTTCACCCTTTTTCGCCCCTGACTCTGTCAAAGAACCTCTCGGAACAGATGCGATTGACTGGGCAGGGCACGGAACAAAGGAACTTGCAGATCACGGCAACTCCAAACTCCACTTATCCGAGGACGACATTATTGACCCCGGCTGGTGTGGATGAAAATAATCGGCATATTCTTCGCTGATGTTGCTGTAGTAGTTATTTTGCTCGTAATTTAGCGCGCCCATTGTCTGAAAATTTGGCTCTTGTCCTCTGCCGCCTGACAGGCAAATTATCCACACTCCTTCAATGTGAATTAGAGGTGAGTGTGCGGGAGGGGTATTGCAGTCAAAGGCCAGCCGAAGAATAGCAACACCCTCGAATCCAGGGTCACTATACCTCAGCTTGTTTTCTTTCTCTTAAAAAAAAATCAAACAACATATGGGTAGTTGAAGCTATCGTCCAGACAAGAATGTCGAATTAAAAATTCTACGTAAATGTCTGGACGATAGCTTCAACTGCCTATTGCGTGAGCGGAAAACAAATCAGCGCTAGCCCTCGGACGCAATACCCCTCTGTATGACTGGCGGTTCAAGACAGGATTTTCCAATATAATCGCTGACCATACATTCTGTATTACTACTCTGAGAGTTCGTTATGCACCAATAGCACTTGGCCAGCAGTCGCTTCTTAAGCTAGTCGGTGTCGTGGACCGGATGGCAGCACATTAGCACCACTATTCTTTTCTTCAAAATAATCTTCCTCAAGCTACCCCTTTCATATCAGTGAGCTCAGCTGCCCAGGAATTAAGTCTTTCTCGTTGATGAGGAAGACGTGAATAGGTAGCATGAGGCCGTGGCATGATTAGCTCCCGACAGCTATGGACGCTAGCTTAGGCGATCGCCTCAAGCGAACAACAGTCATTGATCTATGTTTATGAGATCGCGTCTGGCATTGATGAAAGCCGATGGACTTACAGCCGGAGGTCTGACTAGGAATCCAGCGTTGTTTTGGCTTGACTACCGGATGCGGTGCGGGGTTTCGCTTAGTTAGGTGGTGAGTTGTTTACCCAGCGACTTCGAAGCATCCCACCCGCGTACTCCAGCTCCACACTTACAACCAACACCCGCCCACCCTGTCCATCTGCGCACACCCTAATTTCTTTACCTCCATCACCACTGCATCGCATCGCTTAAGCTACGCGACCGCAATCATTTCATCACACTATCATGTCGTCCTGGCTACAGAAGCAGCGCAAGGCCGAGCTTGTCGTCCTGGCCGATGAGGCCGGCTTTACTGGGTACACAGCTAGCACCACCACGCGTCAGGAGCACGAGCGCATCCATTACTAACCGACCCAGATACGAGAACATGCTCAAGGATGACCTCGTCGCCGGCCTCGATGAGCATTTGAAGAATAATTCAACGCGCCTCGTCGGCAAGAGCTCCTTCGCCGAGTACTACGAGCGCAGCTCGTCGCCCGCGAAGAAGACACGCGCAAATCTGGAATCAGACAGCGAGCCTCGTGAGCCCCGCTCCACGCGCCCGCGTAGGCGCGTCACCAAGATCAAGCAGGAGCAGATCGAATCGCAGTAAGTCCGCGTGAATGGCGCGACGCGTACTCGGACTCGGGGACGCGTCCGATGCAACACAGAGCTAACAATTGCCTGGTGTAGAGATGAGGCAGAGGCTCAGGCTACTCCCGTGCAGACCAAGGCTCTTGCCACGCGTACTCCTCGAGCCGTTCAGCGCGTTGCTGCTCAGGTTCCGCTCCCGCCCTCTCCTGCTGTCGTCACCGACGCCATTGAGCGTCAGACTGCCATTGTCAAGACCAAGGTTGGAAATGCCTGGACAAACTCGGGGGTCACCGACTGGGCCGAGTATATTCGTGAGGTGCTGAGCTCGGTCGTTGGCGTCGAGGCTGCCGTCATCTTGGTTGAGGCGTTTTACCTCCAGAAGAAAGTCATGCCATGGCTGTACTTCTTCGACATTCCCGCTATCAGCGCGCTGGGCACCAATTCGTATTCTGTGCAAATCCCCGAGTTCTTCGCCCTCTTGACCAGCGCGTTCTGGAGCCCGTCTTTGCTTTGGGCCAACACCAGCTTGTTCATTCCACTTTTCTTCGCCTACTTCTTCAACATTACCGTCAAGGCCAAGGCCAATGGCAATGGCCGCCCAGCATCGAAGCCCGAGTATCAGGTCGATCCTCTGACCTTCAATCTTGCCAAGGCTCTGGTGTCGTACATGGTTTATGCCCAAGGGGTTCGTTTCAGTGGTTTGGTTGCCGACGAGACGGTCTTCACTGTTTCGGAGGCTTTGCCTGGCGGCCACAACGGTGTCTTCATCGGTGCAGGTATCGGTGCTATTGTTAGCATCTACGAGGCTGTGCTCAAGAGATGAGTTTGACGAAAGTGCGTCTTGGTTTGTGAATACTTGGTACTGCGCATCGTTCATTGGACTTTTGTCTTGGCGGTTTTTGAGGGGCCTTCAAAGGCGGTTGAAACTGGCGTCTATCATCGCGCTCATTGCGAGCCGCTGGCGGACTGGAAGGGAGGGCACATGTGGCGGCGTTGGACGGCGTTTGCGGAGTTGTCCCCTTGTCCCATCGTTCAGACTTCTCGAGAGACCTATGACCACTTCACTGCGGTCTGATTTTGGAGTGGATGTTGTCGAGTCCTTGTCAGACGTGTGCACATTCTTGGTGACTCGGATTGGCTTTGCTTGGGACAGCTTGGCCGCGGGACCCTTGCAAAGCCATATCGATACGGGGATGACGTAGACGCAATGCAATCATCATTGTCCCATGCACGCGGGCCTCGAAAGCGATTTCAGTCCGTTAGATTTTCGAACATTCCCATTATTTGCTTGCTATCGAGTACGAAGATCATCTTTTCACGATCATCCTTGCAGGTGCATCATCACTTTAGAAATGGCACTGAAAATTTCCTTAACGCCGCCGGCAAGCCTGAGAGTTAGCAAGCACCAAATTCCGGCGCACAGCCTTACTCCGAACACCAGCATCCAGCGAAAGCCGCTGCTTGTTTACCATTCGGCATTTGAACCCTCTACCGCGTCAGCCTCAGCCATAGAATCCCATCTCAGCGATGTCGACGTTGTGGTCCCGCAGTGGCGGTATACCATGTACTCTACGACGCATTTTCACAGCACAACTCACGAGGTTCTCTGCATCAGCAACGGCCGCGCAAGGCTCTGCTTTGGCGGCGAGGCCAACGACGGCCGAATCGAGCCTGTCGTTGAGAAGGGTGACGTGATCATCGTCCCAGCTGGCGTTGGCCATCGGCTCCTGGAAGATCAGGCTGGTGGCTTTGAGATGGTCGGGAGCTATCCCAAGGGCTGCAACTGGGATATGTGCTACGGAGAGAAGGGCGAGGAAGAGAAGGTCAAAGGGATCGAGAAGCTAAGCTGGTTCGAGAGGGATCCAATCTACGGCGAAATGGGCCCGGCGGTGGAAGCCTGAGACGGTGGGGAATGTGAGAGGCTGCTGCCTGAGTTTTGGCAGCCTAAGGTGGTGCCGGCGGCGATGCATTCAGCGGCGATGACGGAAGGACGGCGGCTTTTTTGGTGACGGCGCCGTGGCCGAGGTGAAAGGGGACATACGCCACCAGCGAGGTGAAATGTACCCAAAGGTTTGCCAAGACGGTTTCTTGCACCATGTAGTCTGGATGCGGATTGTGAAATGCTGTATTGCGCGTGACTCGGAGCTCGGTGGCTTGGGCGGAGGGGTTTGCGGCGAGCTGGGGTTTGCGGGCGGTAGGGCTGTGTAGGCGGCAACCTTGGCCGTTGAGTCGACACGCCTAGCCCGCTTGCCGCTTTGCACTTACAACTTCACCTCCACACCCTCCCCCTCTCTTCCACCGTCGACTTCCTCGACGCTTCTAATCAGTCCTCCGCCCTGATCTTCCGGTCGCCCGCCCTGCGCCCGCTGCGACAAGATCTTGCGCGAGCCGCCCCGATCCCGCGTGTCGCTTCCGAGCTGCGTCCTGCTACCACTTGCGCTGGACCGCCGGACACGCGCAGCTTAGTGCTTGCATTCGCCGAACCGCACCTTCTAGCGTCGGCGTTGACGTGCTGGAAGCCAACGCTTCGACAGCAAGGAGAACACCACCTCTCCTCTATCCTTGGCCGCCACCTTTGCGTCGCCCACCCTCCTACTCCACCGCGTCGATTGCGACTGTCCTGAGCGGCAGTCCGCCCCAAACCATCCACAATGCCATCTCCTATGCCGCCCATGCCCACCAAGGATGACTCCGCGGGCACGTATGTATTGTTGCTGCTCCGACCCTCCGTACCCTTGCTGACTTGCCTCGCTACAGGTGGGCATATCTTCAGGCCGGCGTGGACCGCATCATGACGGACCTGCGAGAGGGTATTGATATGAAAACATACATGGGATTGTACACTGCGATTCACAACTTCTGTACCGCTCAGAAGGCCGTTGGTAGCGGAGGCTTCGGGACTCCCAGTGGCGCTGGTGGCGTCAACAACCGGGGAGGAGGTAAGTCGGCTCATCCGCCCACTGTCTTAGACTAGCGATAATGACACACAGAAAGCACACCTGCTCGGTGAGGATCTCTACCATCACCTTATCGAGTACCTCAAGGTCCACCTCTCCGAAGTCTACCAGAAGTCCACCGAGCACGCCGACGAAGCCCTCCTAACATTCTACATTAAAGAATGGAATCGCTACACCACCGCTGGTCAATACAACAACCACCTGTTCCGGTACTTGAACCGTCACTGGGTCAAGCGAGAGATGGATGAGGGAAAGAAGAACATCTACGACATCTACACGTTGCACCTGGTGCGGTGGAAGGAGGACATGTTCATGGCTACGCAGGAGAACGTTATGAAGTCCGTGCTGCGGCTGGTAGAGAAGCAGAGGAATGGGGAGACGATCGAGCAGAGCCAAATCAAGAGTGTTGTGGACTCCTTTGTGTCCCTCGGCCTTGACGAATCGGACAGCACCAAGACCACCCTGGATGTGTACAAGGAATTCTTCGAGAAGCCGTTCCTCAACGCCACCGCCGAGTACTACAAGCAAGAGTCGAGTCGCTTCCTTGCGGACAACAGTGTTGTTGATTACATGAAGAAGGCCGAGGCACGCCTAGATGAGGAGAAGGAGCGCGTCCCGTTGTACCTGCTGGACGAAATCATGGCTCCCCTCATGAAGACGTGCGAGACGGTTCTGATTGCCGATCACTCACAAGCTCTTCGCGAGGAGTTCCAGCTTCTTCTGGACCAGGACCGTATCGACGATTTGGCACGGATGTACAAGCTTCTCGCTCGGATTCCCCAAGGCCTCGACCCTCTCAGGACCCGTTTCGAGAACCACGTCCGAAAGGCCGGCCTGTCTGCGGTCGAGAAGGTTGCTACGGATGATCTCGAGCCCAAGGTCTATGTCGAGGCACTGTTGGAAGTCCACACTCAGTACCAGGATCTGGTCAACAAGGCTTTCGCGGGCGAGTCGGAGTTTGTCAGATCGCTGGATAATGCATGCAGAGAGTTTGTCAACCGCAACAAGGTCTGCAAGTCGGGGTCTACCAAGTCGCCTGAGCTTCTGGCCAAGTACACCGACCAGCTGTTGAAGAAGTCCGGTGCCAAGATGTCTGAGGAAGATGACATGGAGAAGCAGTTGACACAGATCATGACCATCTTCAAGTACATCGAGGACAAGGATGTCTTCCAGAAGTTCTACTCGCGCATGCTTGCGAAGCGTCTGGTCAACACCAACTCGGCTTCCGATGATGCTGAAACTTCCATGATCGCCAAGCTGAAGGATGCCTGCGGTTTCGAATACACGAACAAGCTTCAACGTATGTTCCAGGACATGCAGATCTCCAAGGATCTGAACTCCTCCTATAGGGAGTGGATGTCCGGCCTCGACGACGACGTGAAGAAGGGGGCTATCGATGCTACCTACCACATTCTCGGTACCGGTTTCTGGCCGCTCAACCCTCCAACCACCCCATTCGCTCCTCCGCAGGTCATCGTCAAGACTTACGAGCGCTTCGGCTCCTTCTACGGCTCTAAGCACTCCGGCCGCAAGCTCACATGGCTGTGGCAGCTGTGCAAGGGTGAGATGCGCGCTAATTATATTAAGATTCCCGGCAGCAAGGCTTCTCCCATCTTCCAGGTTTCCACTTACCAGATGTCCATCTTGTTGCTTTTCAACGACTCAGAAACTCTAAACTACGAGGATATTGAGCAGGCAACGAAGCTTGATAGAGGAACCATGGATCCCAGCATCGCCGTCTTCCTCAAGGCGAAGGTGCTGACTATTAGCCCTGAGGGGTCTAAGCCTGAGCCTGGGACAAGCTTCACCCTCAACCACGGTTTCAAGACCAAGAAGCTGAAGGTCAACCTGAACATCGGTATCAAGAGCGAGCAGAAGCAGGAGGTCGAGGATACGCACAAGACGATCGAGGAGGACAGGAAGCTCCTCATGCAGGTAAGTTCGCTAGTCTCCATTGGCGCTGAACGCTCACTAACTTTGCTCTTAGTCGGCTATTGTGCGTATCATGAAGTCCAGGAAGAAGATGAAGCACCAGCAACTCGTTGGCGAGACGATCAACCAGATCCGCTCTCGCTTCACGCCCAAGGTCGCAGACATCAAGAAGTGCATTGACATTCTGCTAGAGAAGGAGTACCTAGAGCGTCTTGAGGGAGAGGAGAACGATCTCGGCTACTTGGCTTGAGTCGCCTGCAGGCGCTGTGTGCTTTTTTTTCTGTCAAGTATACTTTCAAATCTCAGCGGACAAGAGAAAGCCGAGAGAGCACTAGAAAAGTCGCACCGCGACGCAAGCTCGGCTCGTCTTGTCCCGTCTGCAGCTGCTACGACCAACGACCTTCTTCTGGCGCTGGCGTTCGTACATTGTGCACATTCATGGGCAGGCGTCAGTGGGAGACGGGGAAACTTCTTTCATGGATAATGCTGATGGGAAGGGAAATGGGTGGGGTGGGATGTGGGGTCAATGCATTATTCCTTGCATTTGAAGGGGAAGAGAGAGAGAGAAAGGCCTTCTCGAGCTTTCCTTCCTGCTGTTTCAACGATGACTACCTACTACGAAAATAAGCATTTGACCACCCCTCTCCTTTTTCTTTTGCTGCTTTCTCCTTATTTCCCCTTCGGATTCTTCTCCTCTTCCCTTTTTTTTGTTTTGTTTTTTGTCTCTCTCGGGCTTCGGCTTTGGGGGGAACGGGATGGGCGGTTAGTGTGGCTTTTCAAACACACACGAGCGATTGTACATGGGTCTCTCTGGGTAGAATATGATGGGTGATCGGAACGGCCGATATGATCTGTGGAGGGAATGAGTGAGTGAGTGGGTGAGAGTAGATGGGAAGCTGGGTTGGGACTGGGCTGTGGGCTAGGTTGAATGGATGGCTGATAATGCTCCTCGACTTCCCCTCGCCCTCTAAAAATTCAATTCCTCTTTTTTTTTTTTTTTTTTTTTTTTTTTTTTTTTTTTTTTTTTTTTTTTTTTTTTTTTTTTTTTTTTTTTTTTTTTTTTGTTTTTTTTTTTTTTTAGAAGTTGGGCGTTCGCTATGATAACATAGAGATTCAGGGAAGCCGGGGCTGGACTGGGTTGGGGTTTCTGGGCTACTGGAATACATGATTTTTTTTTCCTCTTTCTCGCACAGTTTGTTCCAGCGTGTTTTTGTTTTCGTTTCGATGTTGATCGGGAGTCGCGGTGCGTGTGTGGGGAGGTGAATGGGGACAAAAAAAATTGACACCAGCGGAGTTGCGAAGACAAGACAGAGTCTGAGGTGGATGGGGAGGAGGTGGAGGCTGAAGGGAGGGGTGGTGTGGGGTGGAAAACAAACGGAAAGCAAGGGAGTAGTACCCGACAAAAAACGAGGCCAGGACGGAGAAAGCCGGGCGTCCGGGTATACATAGAAACAAGTGATTCTGCTGGTGGTGGTGCAGGCGTTACGCGTGTGTTTTGTGCTACTTGGGAGAGTACATACGTGCCCTTTGGTGTATTTTGGCCAGAGAGAGGGGGCATTTTTGGCGAAGGGAAGGGATGCGGTTGATTTAGGTGTGTGTGTGTGTGTTCTTCATGCTGGGGTTACGCCTTTGTTCTGGTTGTGTTTGATGTTCAACGCAGGAGTTGCGAGAGAGCATCGTGTGTCGTTTCGAGGCTGTGGCCGGTAGGTGCGTTGTTGTGGTGTTAGACCAGTTGTTGTGGAGTGTCCAAAGGCATTTGTTTGTTACTGCTGAAATACGTGTCTTGAAAGCGGGATACAGTTATGTATTTCTTCCTGAAAAAGCTAAGCATGAAGGACAGAGGATACAAGAGAGCGTGCATTTGCGCACATCTGCTCAACGCCCTCTGGAGTGGCGTCACTACGTTGCCCATATCACTGGTTTACCAGCCATCACTGACTACTCAGGGGATGCAATCTGTACAATTGATGTGAATGCTATTGTTGAAACCCCACTCAGCGCGGCAAACCCGAACCGCATCCACGTCCCGCTTCGAGAGTGAGAGAAAAGGGGATAGAGAATGTTTCCTGCGTTATCTCTTTTCCCGATCGTCCAAACCTTTGGGTTCGGATTTGGTTCCGAGTCTTTTGCTATTGGACGAATAAACCAATCGCTCGCTCTACGGTAGTCGCCCAATGCCGCTTGTTTGTGAGGGAGAAGTTGGCAGCCATGGCCTGCGGCGCAGCAGGGGGCCTGAAAGGGCCTGCGTGAGGCTCCCGGAAAGGCAATGTTATGCCATGGCCTGGCACTTTGCATAACTAGCAGGGATTTACGGCTAGCTACAGTAGAGCGGAGGTGGCGGCGAACGACGCAGCCATTTGCCTGAAGGGGTGAGGCTGAGAGGCAACCAACGTGTATGTACGATCTAGACCTGGCTGGAAGACAAAGGCTACTGAAAGGCAGTAACTAACCACTTGCGTGCGACAGAGTATCTGCACCAACACACGGATGTGAGGGACATCGACAATGGATCGCACATTCTATCTACTGCTCTACGACGGCTCGCAAACCCCTTGCCGTGGGGTACGTGTTGGCTGGTGTGGGTGTTGTATGGGTACGAGTATGTGATGCAGGCAAGAAAGTTCGTTAGCGTTGGAGGTTCTGGCTGTCTTCGTCAACATACATACATGGTCATCCTTGTTGGCTCAGCGCGTAATCCGCGCGATGAGCACGGCGTGGAAGTTTGTGGGAGCTGAGCTGCGCCATGGAAAGCGTGCAAGCTGACAAGGGGTGCAGATAGGATGCCTGCGTAGCCATAGACACCGAACAGTTGCCTTACGCTCTACGGGCTGCCAAACGTCTCTCGTTCACTTTCACATCCATACCCGCTTCCCTACTCTCTTTCAGATAGCCCATACTGTCCCATAATCCTGCTGATCATGCCAGTTGTCACTGCAATAGGGTCGCCTTTCAATCACGGTAGTTGGGTGCTTTGCCCCTGAATGTATGTGCGCCCAAAGACTTTAGTGGATGCGGAAGTTGAATCTCGTCATGCATGACGCGGCTACTGCAATGCAGATAGACTCGTTCCAGATGTTGAAGGCTGAAGTTAATGGCTGAATATGAGCAGTAGGGGGGGGGGGGTGCCAATGGCAATCACTGTGGGTTGGTTGGTGGATGAGCGTTTCTGACATGCAAGACGCAAGCGTCAAGGGAAACCTGAATCCGAGCTGTGACTCACTTCAAGGTACTGTACAACGCACCCAAGTACGTTGCCGACAGAGGTCTGCGAGGAGAGTGGGTCAGGCGGAGGTGGATCGTGGTTGCCAAGGACACTGACGCTACTAGCAGCAGGTGAGGTTGGTACGGAAAGTTGCGGTGAGTAGAAGTATCGTGAGTCTTCTTGGAATCGGGTGGGCCTTTGGTGGAGAGCGGACGTTATGGTATGCGGTGGAACTGACACGTAGTGATAGAAAGCTGCGGAACTGTCGGATGGTGAGTGCTTCCTCCAATGCAGTCTTCCGTGATCTTGGCATATGTGTAGAACTGAGTGGTCACGATAGGAAAGAATTTCCGCACAGCGGCAAGAATCCTAGGTTCTATGGTATGGAGGAAGTGAAGTGAGCGGTTAGACTGGCACTAGGATTGGGGGAGGGAGTCGAGTAAGCGCAAAGGAGCCCCCGACTTCGGAACTGCGGAAGACAAGGGCACACGATGTTCGCACTCTATCAGTCAGAAGCACGGAGACTTAGGGCCCAAGGGAGGTTGCACTAATTGCGAGCATCGATGACGGGTATATGATCGAGCTGGAGGCAGTCCCCATCAATTTCCAGATCGTCGGGCCGCTACTTTTCGTTTGGGAGGCGCTTCTGGTCCAATGCGGCCTGACAAAAAAGTCGATTGGGCTTCTCCACGAGGGAATGAGATGGCAGTGCAGCCATCGTGCATTTGCTATAATCAACTCAAAGGTCGCCTGTTGCAGCTTCTAAGCGCGAAGCCGATCCGCCACATGATTTGCCGGCCAATCGGTGTCGCTCAGCGCGTAATTAAGCGATTCTGGGGTGTTTTACCATTGGGCGGGGAGCACGGCCCGGTGGCTGCCTAGATCAAGATGCTGGTGAGCTGCAGGGTTGGAAGTTTCCCATGATAAATCCGCTCGTCCGAATTCGTAGAAAGCGGAAGTTATGAATCCGAAAATGCCAATCGTGAACAACGAAGTCGGTCTCGTTCTTCAGAAGTAGCTGAATAGCGAGGCATTAGAGACTTGTAGCAGGCATATCCAACTAGTGGATACCTTCGAAATCGAATCGTCTATTCGGAAGCTGCTATGAGCAACATGGCTATCAAACTTCCCGTGGGGGGGTTCTGCGGGGGATCTCTTGCATTCGGAGGCTCGGGAAAGCCCTGGTTGCCAAGGAGGCGGTCAGCACACGCTTTCAGATGTGCCGTAAATATCGAACGTTATCTGCATAGATTCAAGACGAAGTGCCTTGCTTTCAAGTTAATTGGCCGCCTCCTCGGGCCGAACTAAGGCTATGTGAATGCAAATCGCGAATACGTGAGTGTAGATTCATGCATGTTTGTTGGTCAGGCAAATACCATACACTCGGTGGCGGCGATGACCTCCCCTGGTCATCTGCGTATCGAACAGGAAAGAAGTTGCGAGCTTCTGGTGGCTTTCACTTCAGAGCTATGTCAGATCATTAGGATGCAGCTTTCAGCTGTTCCAGCATTGAGAAGTGGCGGTCGGTACCTTGTCTGCCATGGAGAGATGAGCCGGGGGGCAACGAAGCGCCCCTCGGCGTCCCTTCGAAGGGAAGCCTCGACGTGACGGAAAAAGTGCGAACCACACGGTAAAGGCATTCGTGAAGTTTCACGCTATCTCTATCTGGGACAGAAAGCTGCTGGCTCTCCTGCAGGTCGTGCATTGAGTGCCGTCACATTGCCACTGCGGCACAGCAAGTGCGCTAATACCAGCCTCCTTACCAGGGTTCGTCAGCTGCCAAAGGACGTAGCGGTCAGATTGCGAAAAAGAGCCCAACAAACAAAATGTGATCATTCATCGTTTGTTGGCATTCTCGGACAGGCGCATGTTGCTGCTTGAGCATTGAACGGGCGGCTGAGTTGCTTGTAATCCCACATCACACAACTACCAACAAATTGCCTCCCGCATTTCTTTGTTATATCCAGCAAGAAGCAGAGTCTTGAAATCAGCAGGTCACCAGCGTGTTTGACCTTCAACGTTAGCTTTCGTAACAGTTCGACATGGCTTCACGGTAGTCTACAAACGTCAAGAAATACCCGGGCATATGGCAGGAGTTAACTCGGATTTTCCAGAGTGTGTCGTGTAACACTTACTATCGCCTTCTGACAGTGGCATGGTGTCCGAATCTAGCCAACTGAACCACGGAGCAGGCGCTGATTATCAGGGATACCCGGTGAAATTTCATTACAAAGACGTGTGTCGATCATGCGCAAGTATTATGGGGCCTGTTAAACTGCAGAAACGGCACCTGGTGTGCACCACGCGAGTGCAGGCAAAATTCCTGGCGTGTCTTGATGCCCAGGATCTAGAACCTTGGAGAAATATCTCGCGGTAAGGTAAGATGCATCACAAAGACGCCGCAAGGGTTACGCAGATCGGACGCAAGATATCGTGACCGGGGATGTTTTGCTCGACCCTCGGAAGGCATCCGGATTGACAACGCGCTCCCCTGCATCTTCCCGGTGCTACATGTCTTGTACGTGCTTCTCGAGGGGACGTGAGCAAGACGCACACGTCACACAACAGGCATACGCACATTGCTCGATTGATTGACAGACAAAGCCTCAGAAGATGCTGGGGGGTGAAGTGAAGGCGCCTTGCTTCTAGCGCATGAAGCGCGATGCAGTCTCGTAGTGTAACAATAGCCACTTCCGCGCTTCTGTGTCAAAAATTGATAGGCTGTGGCAATGGCGCCAAGGATTCAGCCGCGCTTGTTACCTGTACCAGTCGGGATCGACTTGCCTTCGCAAGGTAAGCGTGTCGTGGACTCCTTGCGCGCTTCGTGGGGGCCTCGGTGGGTGCTCTGCCATCAAGTCCACCGGAGATCTGGTGCCGACTCAGTATCCTTTGGTTTACAGCTAGGGGCGATTCCCAGCGCAATCATGGATGCGGTGGAATACTTAAAGCGTGCGGATTCTGTGGAGAGACTCGCATCTGAATCTCATAGTCTTTCGACATAGAGGCTCAATCGTTTTTTGTTGTCCAGAAGGAAGACGCACATTCCAGGAGTCCATCATCAGTGAGCATCCAGATATTGACCTCAATCACCTTGAGTCAGCCAAGATTTTCCATGTCATATTCAAG
Source organism: Lasiodiplodia sp. COLG20 (assembly GCA_009801085.1). Taxonomy (NCBI): domain Eukaryota; kingdom Fungi; phylum Ascomycota; class Dothideomycetes; order Botryosphaeriales; family Botryosphaeriaceae; genus Lasiodiplodia; species Lasiodiplodia sp. COLG20. Next base: position 414,550 of record VNWV01000010.1, on the reverse strand, counting down.
AGGCACTGACCTTGATCCTAGGCAAATCGAGATATTCAAGTATGACGACGTTGTCGAACCTTCCAGTCGAACTTCGAGATGCAGTTTGCGAGTTCGTGGAGAAAAAGGATCTCCACAACGTGCGATTTGTTTCCCGTGCCTTTGGGATAACGGCCGCCAGGTATGCTTCCCCTCGAGGCGTCAGCAGAGTTAATCAGTTGTTGATATATGCAGATTTTTATTTAACCGTGTTTACCTTTCTCACCATCCGCACGACATCGACGCTTTCGAGCGGGTCACCAGCCATCCTAAGTTCAGAGAACACGCTAAGGAACTGGTATTCGATACAAGCACATTTAACCAGGATCTCCTTGATTTCGACTGTTTTTTCGATTTAACGGCTCAGCATTCACCAGGATGTTTTCGTGACGATCTAAACTTCCACGGCCACATCGTTGACTCTGAAAGGAGTAGACAGTGGTATAAAACCACGACCACAGAATGCGGCGGGGACGTTAATTTGGTTACCACCCGACGGATGGAAGCCGTAAAAGAGTTCTTTCAATGGTTTCAACCACTTGCCCAGAAACACATCCAAAACCGGAGAACAAACCGAGCCATCCAGGCTCTTCGAAAAGCCCTTATGTCAGGATGGAAAGTCAACCGCATCATTATAACCAACCTGACTCCCAGACTGAAAAACGAGGATGGACTGAAAAACGAGGATGGACTGAAAAACGAGGATGCTCCTGACGGCCATCGTCCCGACAGACTCTATCAGCTACCAACCCGTTCGTGGAGCGTGAGAGAATGGGAAAGAAAAATAAACGATGACCCGGGTGTACCAGGTCTGATTCCTCTAGAAGAGATTTTTCCGAGAGTAGCCTGGATGAATTTGGAAGAGGAGTTACCGGAAATTCTGGAAATGGCAAACTCTGGCCACAGCCTCGACGTAAGTTTGCTCCGATAATTTAAAGGTACCGTCTCCGAAAGCTAATGCCTTCTAGCAGTGGTGGACAGGGTTCTCGGTTAGGCCTGGCATGCCCTGTTTCCACCCCTTACCCTTGAAGTATCCGTTTCGGGAACTGTGTACGATTCTTCGGACCCTCGACGAAACGAACACGCTTAAAGAAGTGTCTGAATTCTCCGTAATCCCGGGCGGCAGAATTCACTCGATGTGCTGCGATTGCGGAGAAGGGATATCGTCAGCAATCTTTCTGACGAATGGTCCCGACATGGCGCGGCTGAAAGAACTTTCGAAAAACCTGAAAGTCCTTCGCCTAGTTCCTGAAGCGGTGACTCACGCCGATGGTACGGAGTTCGACTATCAAGGGTTAAATGACTTCCTCCGGTGTGGACGTGACTCATTGCAGGAATTATACCTGGAGTTTGTCCACCACCAAAGGATGTCATCTGGATGCCACCTGCTGCGAGACCTCGCTTTCAAGCAGCTGCGAAAAGTCCAACTTTACGATATCCAATTTGGTGACCTAGAACTGTTTAGTTTCTTATCCAGAAACAAACACTGTCTTCGAAAGGTCATTCTTTGTTCTTGTTTTATGGTTGGCGAGGGTTTTTTAATACTCGACGAAGAAGGCAATGCCCGGAGCGCATCTTGGTGGTGGGCGGTCCTTGATGAGCTTCGGAGTAGGGGATGCCTTCGAGAAATGGAGCTGTACATAGATTCGGTTTGCCAAGAATACCCTGGGATAGCGGGAGAAACATTGCAGATGGAAGGGAACCCAGGGCTGGAAAAGGGTATGGCGAGGTGGAAGGCGTGGACTGCTGGGGGTGATGGATTTCCCTTACAGCAGCTTCCCGCGTCGGAGGGAGGGCTAATTCCCGCCTCGGGAGGAAAGATTCCAGCCGAATATCGGGAGTGGTTGCGCTCAGCACAGTAAATACGCCGGGAGTAATGCCGACCGAGTGGCCTGGATTGGATGAAGTTCCTGAGGTGGAGGCGAGCGAGTGAGCTTTCTCCCGGATGGAGAGGGAAGGCGTGAAAATGGGCAATGCGTATGTAGATCAGTAGCATAACCCGGCAATGAAGAACTGTAAATGATCCGAGACTGAGTGGACAACGGGGGATGTGTGAGTGTGTGGCGTGGGCAGGGCAGCTGGTGCCTGAATGAAACGGCGGGAGCCTTGCTCCTCTCGGATTAGTCGTTGCCGCGACTACCGCCATCTCTTCCTTCGGCTCCTTCTCTCTTGTGACTTCCTTCCAGATGTCAACGTCATGCCCGCATTGTCCGTTTCCATTCTCTCCCGATGCTCTTTCGTCGCTCGAATTCGACCACTTTGATTCCAGACTACCTCGATAATCACTACCAACCCGCCCCACTTATTCAAGTCGATCCACTCTTTCGATGCGCCCACAGCTTGGATCGAACATCGCCGGTTGGCTGCTGCTGATCGGGACTGTGCAGTTCGTAGTCAGACGCCAACACCGTTGTATCCGTTGCCGCGCCTAGCCGCCTACCACCAATTTGCCTGATGACCCAATTCGAAGGCAGACTCGTGCAGGGCCTCGTTGCAATCTCTTTCTCAAACCACCTCTTAGACACGCCGAGAGCATTTAGGAAACATCGATTGTGAGCCCTTCTATGCCTGGAGCCAAGGATGGAGCGTGAGAACCAAAACTTTGCGCGGAAGCGTTTTTGCAAGCGACCAAATTCGAGCAATCATGCCAATAGGCTCTCGGAACAAACCGAGGCCGCACGGTAGTCGAATCAAATCAACCCGCCGTCCACGTCTTCTCGCCTCTTCGACTAGGGCCTCTGGGAAAGCGCAATTGGAAAGGTTGTGACAGGGGCAGAGACAGGCAGGATCTACTGGACAACCACAGCCTCGCAGCAATAGTCACCACCCAAGACTTCTGCGCAAGTAGTAGAGCTGCCGCTCTGCTCATTCTTTGGTCGCTAAACTTTTGCGCTGTTCGCTCTTGTCCTGCTTACTTTGGTCCCCTAGGCCATTGCTACCTAGCTTAGACCCTCTGAACCGCTCTGGCACAGGAGGAGGGGTTGCGAGCTTCGCAACATTCGCAGAAATCGCTGTTCATTTCCTTGAACCCCTGTCAACTCCCAGAACGTCCAGATTTTCCAGGAGTTTGGAGCAACCTAACTCTGTATCCTCCTATTCCGATTTTGCACATGCCTTCAAGAGCCTGCGATCGTGCAGCGACAAGAATTTGGCAAGTAACCACGTTGCTTTTCATTAAGAGAACAAGGCTAACACGATGCTGATATTACAGCTTGCCCGGGTCACCATGGCCGTTGATGAAAGCTCAAGCCTAGCATCCTAGCCCCGCGAACCTTCCACACCCGTTGTGCTCAGGACCCGGTGACACGATTCAATGAGCCGGAAACACTCGAGAGGGACAATTGGAGGTAAATGGTCAGTGGCACAAAGGAGGAAGGCCTTGAGTTTTGGACAGCTAGGAGACTTGCGCTCTCCCCAATGGCTGGGCCCTGCACGAGAACGAGCTTTCCCGGCACTGGATCACTGAGCAACAGGCATGTTATTGGAGAATGCTCTTGGAAGACTATATCTGTGATCGGGACGACCCAACGGTCCGCACGGCTTGGTCAAGCATGGCTCGTTCGATTGTGAAGACCGGCCTGAGAACCCAAAAGGCACTGTAAATCATCAATTTGCAGCCTTAGCCTTCAACAGTGCCATTCAGCCATGCCCAACCAGTCCGACCGAGGAAATCTCGTAATCTTGTCATGTCCTAGAGTCCGCACATCGCCAGCAGGACCCTCTCACCCTCCTCCTCCGAGTTCACGTCGCCAATATATCCAACCATACCTTCGCCCACATCGGCCCACGCCACGGGCGTCTCGTCTCTTCTTGCTTGGTCGGGTTGTAGCGGCCTCGTCTGCCGGCTTCGGGGTCTCCCATCAGCTTGAAATAGTCGGTGAGGGCGGCATCGGCGATCAGGATGGCGGACGGCTTGACGGCCGGCGCGGCGAGGTGGGCGTAGGCGGTGGCTGGGTTGTTGGCGCAGAGGACGCGCGCGTTGTCGATGAGGATGTCGGGGACCTCCCGTTCCTCTATGTCTTTGATGGTGTCCTCGGTGAAGCAGAGGAAGAGGATGGTGCGCTTGTGGGCCGTCTCGTCGGAGGCTGGAGTGGATGCCATGGTGGTGGTGTGCTGGGCTGTTGGGTCCTCACCTGTGGGTTGTCAGCAAGGTAAGAGAGGGTTGTGAGGTGCGCTGTCGGGGCTGAGGAAACGTACTTGCGGGTTCCTCGGTCATGGGTGGCGGAGGTGGAGAAGGAAGATGGGGTGCGGCTCGGAAGGACTGGGTATAAAAAGTGCTTGGATGGTAGGGAAGCACGCGCGCACGGGCATGGCCTGCATCGCCAGGGTCCACGGCTGCAAGCAGGTGAGTTGCTACAGGAAGGTGCTCGGCGGGTCTGTGTTATCATGGCCAAAGGATGGAATCAATCAGACACGGCCAGAAGGCACGTTTGACTGCGAATCGGCGAGCGGGCTAGCAAGCTTGCTTTGATTTCCCAAAGCTGCAGGATTGCCACGGCTTGCTACTATGTCTGGTACCTTTGTTCCTCTCCGATAAGCCTCAGCTTGAATCCATGGCGGGTATATCCTACTACAGTTCGCGGCATTCACTAATTAGTCAAAAGTATATTACCGACCTTGCGTGGGTTGTTGAAGCTATCGTCCGGACGTATTCGTAGATTTTTAAAAGCTTACACTTACAGCCATATTGGCGTGATGTCTATTTCCTGCTCGAGCAGGAAATAGGCCCAGGGTAACGTTAGCCTCTTGGTGCTAACGTTACCATCCCTGGTCCTTAGCGCTATATCTTCCCTCGTAGTTGCTTAGGTAGAAGATCGAACGTCTTGGTTGAAACTGTATCTACACCGCTGCATTGGCAACACGGACAATAGCTTCACCTGCGCCAAAATGATCACAATAGTAGACGCTTTCACGTGCCAAGGCAACCAGGCAGGCGCCCACCCAATACATTCACAATAGCAGCTGAATGCTATTGTTATTGTTCACAATAGACAACATCGTTTAGTGGAGGGTATATATATTCCGTCTCTTCTGCTCCGCGGCCGCTCTTCCGCCATTTCCGCCAATTTCCTTACTCCTCTGCCCACCATGCCCGTACTCACCAACGAAGAAATCCTGAAGTTCGGACGCCGCCTCGCGGAAGACATGGACTTCCTCAGGGAGGCCATCGAGCACAATTGGAATCAGACAGGCAATGATTCGCCCGTCTTCGAGGTAAATTTGCTCATATATATATTTTAAACGCAGTTCGCTGAGCATCAATTAGGAGTACTATACCATGATAACCGACTTGTACCACGGCAAGATCAAGATCGACAGGCACCTGGAGAATCTCAAGATTGCCTATAACGGCAACGCTGAAAGCGGCAACGAGAAAGACAATGTCGACGATAACAGTTCGACCACCTTGCCCGAAGAAGAAGTCCACGACAAGCCTGATTCTCAAAATGAGCCGACCACCCCCGACTTCCAACCACCTTCTCCAAGCTACGTGCCGACATCCCCCAACTACACGCCTCCCGAACAAGACGAGCTCCCCGTTATCTCGCTGGACGAGAAGGAGAAGGAGAAGGATGAGGAGGAGGAGGTCCAGTACCTGGGAAGCCGCAAGCGCCGCCGCCTGGCCTAAAAAAATCAATCAAATAGCCCATCTCCAAAAAATTCTATCATAACTTTTTGTGCCTCACAGCGATTCCTTTTTCCCAAATACAACAAGTGACCACCGCTACTCTCAATCAATACACCCCCATAATCTTCCTCCCCCCCTCCGACACCTTCGCCCTCAACACCACCCCGGGATACACCCTTCCATCCCGCCCACCATTCCACGCCGGCTGGTACATCAGCTGATTCACGTTGACGTACAACCACCCGTCCTCGCCCACGCTGGCCGAGTCGGGCCAGAGTATGCGCGGATCCCGCACGAAGGCGTGCGTCTGCAGGTCGCGCGGGTCGTAGTAGTACACCGCGTTGTGCTCGGGCACCAGCTGGTAGACCAGCCCGTTCGAGTCGCCCTCGAAGCCGTTGGCGTTGCCGCCGCGTTGGCCGAGATTGGACACTGCGTTTTTGGCTGCGCGCTCGGCCAGCGCGTCACGCCGCAGGAGGTTGGCGGTCGGGATGGAGTAGAGGTAGTTGCCGGTTAGCGGCGAGTAGTAGATGGTGCGGCCGTCTGGAGAAATTTGAAGGCCGTCGAGTCCTTCGCGGAGGTGCCCGAGTGGTTGGCCGGGGCTGCGCTGGTAGAAGGGCTGCCCCTGGTAGCTCGGCACGTCGCTGTCGACGCGCAGGACGGACGGGTCTTGTGTTAGGCGCCGCCAGGACTGCCCCGTGCCGAGGTCGAGGACGATGAAGCCGGGGCGTCCTTCGTCGCTGGAGTCGACGATGTAGGCTACGCCGCCGCCGGAGGTGGTCGTGTTCGCGCGGAGGTCGAAGCGGAGGTCGTTCATGTAGCTGTCCGGGTAGTGGACGTCGGGCGGGAAGGTGAAGGTCTCGTAGATGGAGTCGTTGGCGAGGGATATGGCGACCAGCTTCGGGCCGCCGGGCTGGGCGTAGGGGACGGTGACTGCGCCGGTTTGCGGGTTCGTTGTGAGGGATGGCCGGCCCGTGTCGAGGGCCCAGAGGGTCTCGTCGCGGGTGGCGGTTTTGGGCGTGATGTAGAGCGCCTGCACGCTGATGAGGCCGCTGGAATCGGCGCTGCCGAAGGGGATGCCGTTGTAGCTTGTGTTGAGGGCGGAGACGGGGAGGTTGAGCTCCGCGGATGGGTAAGGGGCTTCTGCGGTTTTGTTCACTGCTTCTCCGAGCGTGTAGGCGTATTGGCCGCGCGTGTAGCAGACGAATAGCCTGCCTGTGCTTGAGACGGCAAGGCCGATGGGCCATTGGTCGTAGTAGTAATGAAACTCCTCCAGAGGCGGGCCATATGTCCCGTTGTCCGTGCGTAGAATGGTATCAGAGGCGTCCTGGTAGGTGACTTGGCCATAGACGAGGGAAAGTATCGAAGCAAGCGCGAAGAATTTCATGGTCTCGTTTGGGCAGACGGAAAACGGACGAGGAGGAATGAATTGCTTGGGATACAACTGTGCTGCCGCCGTAGAGCGACACCAATTGCTCTTGTATGCGTCCACCATTACGACCTTACCGATTCGCTGTGTAATGCACTAAGCGGCCTGCAACATGACGACATGACACCGCATTCGGGTCGATCCCCCTCGCCTTCTCCGCATCGTCAATCTTGGCACGCTCAAGCTTCCTGCTAAGCATCATGCCTTGAGCTTCTTGATGAGTGAGTGGCATGGTTTGCGATTCGAATTCCAGTGAATGCGTGAATGCTTCATGAAGGAGCACAAGACCTGATGCCTATTCACGTTGAGTATAGCATCCTTTTTTCGCGCATCCGGATACGAACGCCCCTCATTATTGGGTCCAGGGTTACCTTCGGAGACGGGTGGCAGCTCCAGCACTCATGGTGATGTACCGAAAAGCTGACAAATCGGCAGAGGGGTTCGGAAACAGTCCTACGAAGAAGATTCCCATGAGCGCTACAAGCGGGAAGTAGAGGCGAGGGGAACCTTCTTAGACAAGCCCAGATAGGCTCCATTTAGAAGTTTCGATGTCCTGCAAACCTCTCGGTGTTGATGATTGACTAGCTGTGATTATCGGTATGAGAGGTCAGAGCGGTTTATTGGGCGTCTGCAGACCTCAGTGGTCCAAGCTGCCCGCCACCCTCTGCAGACTCATCTTTCGTTCTTATCAGGCTGCTATTTTCTCCGCGTTTTGTCTGCAAGCTTGGTAGAGGTGGCGTGCTTGTTGAGGTATTGTTGAGTGTCGGCTCGCAGTGCAATCTCCGGTGTCATGCGCGGCGGCCAGTGCCACATTACACATTGTATGCGCGCTGATCAGGCCAAGCAGTGAAGTGTTTCAACTGTGGACGTGTAGTTGAGATTGTAGTTTGAGGGGCTGGAGGATTGCGGCCCTGGGAGAAAGTTGATCGGCGGGCGCCGGGAGTGGCGCGTCTTCCCGCAGACCAACGTCAGCGCGACGCGACGCGGAACTTCCATCTCTCTCAGCACTCCCTCGAAACCACATCCCATGCTCCGCACTTCGCGCCATGCGTTGAGAGGTATCGTCTACGGGCCCCGGTCCTGGAACAGGCTCATTGGCATCCGTCATGCCACGACTGCAGCCCGCGCTGTGCCCGCCGACGAACCTCCGGTCTCAGACTCGCCTGCGCCGCCGCCGCCGCCGCCGATAACGAGGTCCGGCATACAGTTGCGCGATTACCAGGAGGAATGCATTCAGAGCGTCCTCGCTTACCTAGAGAAAGGTCACAAGCGACTCGGCGTCTCGTTGGCAACCGGAAGTGGGAAGACGGTAAGCGCTGGCCCCGGGCTCCAATAGAGCGTCGCTGACGATGCGCAGGTCATTTTTACCCAGCTGATTGACCGGGTCCCGCCTCCGAACGATGATGTGACGCAGACACTCATTCTAGCCCACCGCCGAGAGCTTGTCGAACAAGCTGCTCGCCACTGCACAAATGCCTACCCGGAGAAGACGGTTGACATTGAGATGGGCAATGTCCATGCTTCAGGCGCAGCCGACATCACTGTAGCCTCGGTCCAGAGCATCATGTCTAGCGATCGAATTGAAAAGTTCGACCCGAAAAGATTCAAGCTCGTTCTGGTCGATGAAGCCCACCATATCGTGGCTAGGCAGTATTTGGAAGCCCTAGAATGGTTCGGGCTGAGACACAAGACAGAATCTAGCACTGCTCTGGTCGGAGTTTCAGCGACCTTTTCAAGATTCGATGGAAAGAAGCTGGGTGCCGTTATCGACCACGTTGTCTACCACAAGGATTATGTCCAGATGATTGAAGACAAGTGGCTGTCGGACGTAATCTTCACTACGGTTGCCTCAAAGGCCGACATTTCCAAAGTCAAGCTCGGAGCCAATGGTGACTTCCACACCGCTTCGCTGTCCGAAGCGATCAACACGAACGAGACGAACGAGATCACGGTCCGTTCATGGCTAGCGAAAGCCAGCGATAGGCATTCTACGCTGGTATTCTGCGTTGACTTGGCACATTTGTCAGATTTGACGGCAACTTTCCGCAGGCACGGCTTTGACGCAAGATTCGTCACCGGCGACACTCCCAATAAAATCCGAGCCGAACGCATTGATGCATTCAAGCGGCGGGAGTATCCGGTGCTCTTGAATTGCGGAGTCTTCACCGAGGGCACTGATATTCCGAATATCGACTGCGTCATCTTGGCCAGGCCGACGAGATCGCGGAACTTGCTCGTCCAGATGATTGGCAGAGGGATGCGTCTGCATTCCGGAAAGGAGAACTGCCATATCATAGACATGGTTGCGACGCTTGAAACGGGAATCATCACCACGCCTACTCTACTGGGGCTGGATCCCGACGTCGTGCTGGACCAAGCTTCTGCGGATGATGCCAAGAAGATTAAGGAGCGCAAGGAGGTAGAAAAGCTTCGCGAGCAAGAGCTTTCCCAGATCCGGCCGGGCACACCATCTGGCCCGACCGAGATAAGAAGTACCGTCACATTCACAGAGTACAGCTCTATCCACGACTTGCTTGACGACACTTCTGAAGATCGAATCGTACGGAAGATTAGCAATTACGCGTGGGTTTGCGTTGGGGAAGAGCGCTTCATGCTCACATGCAACCAAAGCGGCTATCTTCTAGTGGAGCGGAATGATGAGGGACTTTTCATCGTCAAGCATACCAAACCCATGCCTTTGTGGCAACGAAGGAATGGCTCGGTTCCATTCTACAAGCCGCAGGTCATCGCCGAGGCGGATACGCTAGAGCACGCGATTCACAGTGCCGACACGTTCGCAGGGGAAACCTTCCCCTTGGTGTTCATCGACAAGTGGGCAGGCTGGCGCAAGAAGCCGGCATCAGAGGCGCAGCTCGAGTTCCTCAACAAGCGGCGGGACAAGGACCACCAGTTGACGCAAGAGAACACGACCAAGGGCCGGGCGCAGGACATGATCACGCGCATCAAACACGGTGCCAAAGCACGGTTCGAGAAGATCCGGGTGCAGACTGCGAAGAGGGAGCGCGAGAAGGAGCGGGAGCGGCGGCAGCTGGAGAAGCTGAACCCCACGGTCAAGGTCGGGCCTCTGGCGCAGGATATGTGAGCGAGCAAGGGAAAGCAGCGAGGCTGGAGGACAGGAGGTAGCATCCCAGCTCAATAATTTCGACGAGATCGACCGGGATGGCGACCGGGATAAAAATAATGATGATCGGAAGCGACCAGGATTCGTGCAGCGCTGGCGGCTTGGGGGGCCACGCGTATTTTCTTGTCCTGCATCACCGTCGCCGTGCAACTCCAGTTTTGCGAGACAGCCGTATCAAGGCTCAACGGCGCGGGGTGCTGCGGCCGTGTGCTCCCTCCTGCGGCAGGTGGGTGACACGCAGGCGCACCGATCGCGATGGGCAGATGCATTGTCACACGCGCAGCAGGCGTCGCGGGGGAGCGACACCCACGGTTGGCGCGCTGCGGGCATGATGCGCGATGGCGAGCTTGTTCATCCATCCCCTACGGCCCACGGCCTAGGGGCGGTGCGCGGTGGGCCGGCGCAAAAATATCACTCTGCGGGTGGCCTCTGCTTGCTGGGGTGCGCGAGCGAGCGGTGGTAGGGGGCTTCGAGATGGCCGGAGATTGTGGCCGGTCTAATTTGGCTGGCCTCTCTCGCAGCGGAGGCGGCCGGGCAGCAGGCTGTTTGCGGGCGGAAAAGGAGCGGCAGCGCGCTGAAACAGGGCATGCGCGCCTTGAGGGAGCCGCGCGACCCGGACTAAAGCCGCGCCAGTCGTCGACCTGAGCAGGCAGAGTCGTCAGGACGTCCAGCCGTGCTGCGATTGGAGCTTGTCGCGCGCATTTCCCTTCGCACGGGCTCCGCACTGCAAGCACCGCAGCTGGGCCGTCCCTACGCGCTCGCTGCTCAGAAGGCACGAACAGACCTCCTCCACCTCCGGCCGCGACCCAGTCCCACGAGCGACCCTCCGACCGTCTTGTGCCCCGGAGACTGGCCGAGCCAGAGAGCTGCCACTCGTTTTCCCCAGAGTCCTGCGAGTCGTCCCCCAAAAACCCGCACCGCCGATTCCGGTCCCCGTCTTCACGCTGAGCGCCCGTCCCTCTTGGCTCCCCGGGCGATCGCTGCGACACCACGACCTGCTTAAATGAGGAGACGGTCGTCTGGCTCTGCGACCGACGAGGACGACGACAGCAGCGCCATTCCGGACGCCCCAGCTCCGCCAGCTCCTGCGTCGCGCTCGCCCGAGCATGGCGATAAGCGCCTCGACGACCTGACCACCTACACACCTCGCACCTCGACCGACGGCGTGGCCAAGGAGCGCCGCCGGAATAATGAGACTGTAGCCCGCGCTTCTCTGACAAAGTCGCGCGTCTGGTCCGAAGCCCACCCCGTCCCCGAGAAGGATCTCCAGCGCAAGATGCTGGACAAGGACATAATACCCGACGACATGGCCGAGGGCTACGCCCGCCGCCGCTCGCGATGGCGGAACCCGTGGTCCATTTCCACGCTGACCTTCGCCGTCACCGTCGCCGCCTTCGTCGTGCTCTTCGGCATCGTCCAGTCGTTTTTCACCCGCCAATTGGACCCCAAGGGCTGTGATATGTCTCGCATGTGGGCCGCCTTTGTCAAGTACGAGGATTTCGACACCGAGCACACTCGCTTCGCCAGCAAATACTCGTTGTACATGTACAGGGAAGGAGGAATCGATGAGGATACCAGGGTAGGCGTGTTTGCGGTGCAATGCCAGGTTGGAGCTGACGAATTGTAGGTCAAGGGAGTGCCCGTACTCTTCATCCCCGGCAATGCGGGCAGCTACAAGCAGGTCCGGTCCCTAGCCGCAGAGGCTGCCTACTACTACCACGACCACATCCAGAATGACCCCGACGCCCTCGCCGACGGAAAACGAGCATTGGACTTCTTCTCGGTCGATTTCAACGAAGATATCACAGCATTCCACGGACAGACGCTTCTGGACCAGGCCGAGTACTTGAACGATGCCGTGGCGTACATTCTCTCCTTGTACCATAACCCGTCGCGGTCGATGCGGAGCTCCGACTTTCCGGATCCGAGCTCGGTTATCATTGTTGGGCACTCAATGGGCGGTATCGTGGCACGGACGATGCTTACCATGCCGAATTACCAGGCGAACTCGGTCAACACCATTCTCACACTATCCGCTCCGCACGCCAGGCCCCCGGTTTCGTTCGATTCGGACATTGTCAGCACCTACAAGAACATCAACGATTACTGGCGCCAGGCATACTCGCAGCGTTGGGCCAATGACAACCCGCTATGGCACGTTACACTCATTTCGATTGCTGGGGGAGGTTTGGATACTGTGGTGCCTTCGGACTACGCAAGTATCGCCTCGCTGGTCCCGGAGACCCACGGATTCACAGTCTTTACGGCGTCGATTCCGCATGTATGGACAGGAATGGATCACTTGGCGATTACGTGGTGCGACCAATTCCGGAAGAGCGTCATACGTGCTTTGTATGATGTTGTGGACGTTTCACGTCCTACGCAGACAGTCCCCCGAGCAGAAAGAATGCGGAGCTTTAAGAAGTTTTTCTTGACCGGGCTCGAGGACATTGCCGAAAAAACTCTCCCGCACAAGGACCCCAGAACTCTTTTGACGTTGGAGGACAACTCGAATTCCATCATTTCCCAGGGCGAACGCCTGGTTCTGCGATCATTCGGACAGCAGCGGAAGCCAAAGGCCTATCTTCTCCCCGTCCCTCCCCAGGGTGCTCCAGAGGGAAGGAAATTCACCCTTATGACGGACCAGAAAATTGATGCAACCGGAGAAAATGGCAAGCTGGAGGTTCTTTTCTGCAGCGTTTTCCCTCTGCAGGCAGGGCAGTCGGCTGCGATTTTTTCGATGGATATGGATCTTTCTGGAGACAGTTCTGGATCTACGCGCCTTGCGTGCAAGAACGCAGCGAGCGATGTGATCCAGCTCCCAGCATCGACCAAGGCATCTCAATTCCCCTTTGACAAGGTGCAGCCGTTCTCATATCTTCAGTACGATTTAGAAGATCTTGCAGATCACCAATTCGTGGCGGTTGTGGACAAAGCAGTCGAGCACACCAATGGCTGGGTTTTGGCAGAGTTCAGTGCGCGATCTGAAGCTCTCATTAAGACTAAAATGGGACTCCGCAAGCTCTTGACCAACGGGCTCCATGTGAAACTGCCCGCGAAACGGCCAATGGTCATGGACATAAAAGTTCCGGCCCTCCACTCAAGCCTCTTGGCTTACAAGCTGAACATCAACCCTAATGCCAAGGGTTGTGGCCATGGCGGAGAGCTTTTCGCTCCGCTATTGCGGCAGTACATCCAGGAGGTCTATGAATCGAAGTTCTACGTCAATGCCAGAGAAGCTGACATCAACCTCCACGGAGTCGCGCCGTACATGCCACCGTCTTTCAAGCGTAACAAGTCCATGAGCGAGCTCAATGGCCTTTCTCTTCAGCTTTGGACTGACCCTACTTGCGAGGCATCAGTGAAGGTTGATTTGAATGTCGACTTTTTCGGCAGTCTAGGTAAACTCTGGATGCGGTACCGGACCGTTTTTGCGACTCTGCCTCTGGTGGCAGTAGCTTTGGTCCTGAGGAAGCAATTCAAGGTCTATGATGAGACAGGTATGACTGGCCAACTAAAAACAAAGAAGCTCTACTGACTGTTCTTCCAGGCATTTTCATGAGTTTTGCTGAAAGCATGAACCAATGTCTTCGCTCGTCTATCCCCGTGCTCTTCCTTGCTCTTACATTCTGCGGCTTGTCTCTTGCAAGCGCTAGTCAATCTTCGTCATCATCCCATGGTTCGCATTGGTTCCCGTCCCGCAATGGCAATGCTACTGAAACCCCATCAGACTTCACCAAGAACGATCTTTTGCTCGGCTCGCAGGACACCTTTTTCTGGTTTCTTGTTCCGCTGTTCGGCCTGATGTGCACCGGCGTCTGCGTTGCGATCAACTACGTTACTCTCATCATCCTTCATGTCTTTGGGCTGGTTTACACCTGGGTGAGACCCGCACTACGGTGCGATGAGGGAAGGTACGATTCGGATGATCCGTGCAGAGAGACTTCAGGGCTGATCGCTATTAGACGGTCTCCGACGGCGTTTGCGGTTAGTTCGACGAAGCAGCGTGTAATCACCACCGGCGTCCTCCTTTTGATGGTTTCGACTGCTATCCCGTACCACTTTGCGTACATGGTTCTTTGCGTTGTTCACATTGCAACGACGACGAGATCTCTTAGGATTGCAAGGGAGACGGTATGTTCTCTTTTCCTAATGGTTCACGTGAACGGAAGCACTGACCTACTATAGCACTCGGAAGCCAACTACAACTTCTTTAATTACTGCCAAACTATCTTAGTGCTAATGATCTGGATCCTGCCAATCAACATCCCCGTCCTAGTCGTCTGGGTTCGCAACCTGGCCGTTCATTGGTTGACACCATTCTCCTCCCATCACAACATCCTCTCCATCATGCCTTTCATCCTTCTGGTCGAGACCCTGAGTACCGGCCGGATGGTGCCCAGGGTGACCAACAGGTATGTTCATTGCTGGTCTTGTGATTGGTCCACAGCGCTGACGTCGACAAACAGGTTCCGCTACTTCACCAACATCCTCCTCTTCAGCCTGGCTGGCTACGCCGCCATCTATGGTGTCACCTACGCCTACCTCCTCCACCACATCGCCAACATTCTCTGCGCATGGTTGGTGGCGATCCACCTATCCTCGACCTCTCTCATCACCGTGTCTCGTAATTTCGGGCACCGATTCGATAGTAGTAGCAGCCGGCCGCCGAGAGAGGCACCGATTGGTGGTTTCCTCAAGAAGAGGCCTTAATTCAACTCTATGTTCATTTTCCTCCTCTTCTTCCTCCTCGTCCTCATCCGCCTCTTCTTGTTCTTCTTTTTCCGCGAACTTTCGAGCGTGCTTTTGGAATTCAATCAAACTCATGTGGGAATAGAAGTGCTACGAGTTTCCTTTTTTTTTTTTTTTCTATTTGGTTATTTTCTTCGTCTACGATGACAACACATCCTATCAGCATCGGTTCATACAGGGGGGTCTTAATATTTGTTTTCCCTCTGGTTATGGTTTTTTTTTTCTTCTCTTACTGTTCTTTTTCTTCGATGTTGGGTTGGAGAAGAAATGCGGACTGTTAAAGTCTGGAAAGAAAGGGAGGTGCTCTGACTTTTTTCTCTCTTCTTCTTCTTTCCCTCTTCTTTTTGCTTCTGTTACTTTTGAGTGGATGAAAGATGCACCATCATCCCAGTCGAAAGCAGACTTTACCTTTTTTGGGTGTGGTTTTGTTGGCTTCTTTTTTGTTTTTCTCTTGGGGGGATGGTTGGGGGGCTTTTGTTTTGGGACAAACTACTGGATAAAGGGAACTTGGTTAAATAGGATCGTTGGAAGGAAAGGCAGCAGCAGGAGCAGCAGCAGCATGAGCGATGAAGAGAGCAGCACGCGCGCACACGCGCACACGCGCACACGCGCGAAGCAGAGAGCAGGAAGAAAGACAGAAGTAGAAGAGTATCATCATTTTGACAACTCAAACGAACGGATGGACCTCTTTCTCCCTTCTTCTCCTTCTTTTTCAGGTGTTCTGCTGCGTTGGTTGTTGTCGTTGCGCTTTTCTTCTTGTGTGCGTTTGATGTCTGTCGTTTCGTCTCGTTCGTCTCGTGCCGCTCTTTCTTTTATCCTGCCTGCCTCCCCCTCTTCCTTCGTCACGTCGTCGCGTATTCGCTTCGTATAATAATTGGAACCATTGCTGTTGTTGTTGTCGTGGTTGGGAAAAGGAAAAGGAAAGGAAAAAGAGGTTATCACACATTGGGGAGGTTCGCGTTGCTTTTCTTTTCCCTCAACGCTGAAGGCAGAGAGGATGGTGGGTTCTTTCTTTCTGAGGACTGGACGGGGAAAATAATTTGTGTATATGGGCTTCCCTTCCCCTCCCTCCCACTCCTCCCACACACACTCTGGGCTGCGGACGGATGGATGGATGGATGGATGGATGGATGATAATGAAATGAAAGCGGCGATTGCATTACTATGTCTAATGTTTTGTTCTTAAGATGGGTGGTGGTAATGATGATGGTGATGAATACGTTGGTGGCGATATATGCGTTGGTAGTGGTAGTGGTGGTGGTAGTTAATGCGTTATTTAGTTGGTGGTTTTAGTGGTGATCTCGTCAGTAGCGATTTTCTAGTGGTAACTTGGTAGTTAAGGTTAGGGTTAGCAAGTTAATATTACTCTTAGATAAGGCTCAGGAACCCTGTGATTTAGGCGTGAAAAGATAGACAAAAGTGGATTTTTGAGAGGAAGTTGAAATCTGGATTTGGGGGAGTTAAATTCCAAATGGGCCGACGTTTTCAAATGGTCAGAACGACGTTTTAAAGGAAGGGAGAGCTGGTTCGTATCTAAGCAACGTAGGCGTTAGCGTTTCCTATAAATCCTTTTCTTTTTTTCATCTCTTCCTGTTCTTTAAGGGTATCTGTGTGCTGTCATTTACTGCCTTGTCAGCCGGTTGGCCAACAATCAGCCAAGGAGGCAGGCACGCTGCGGGGACTTCCAGGCGGAGGCATGCTAGAAGGTGGTTTTAATCGAGGCGAGAGAGAGAGAGAGAGAGAGCGTTGTAACGATGGCTTGCTTGCTTTTTTAGGGACTGGCTGGGAGCGATCGTGGCTAGGTATCAAGTTGTAAAGGCCAGGTCCTTGGTGGTGATTTGGCGCAACGGTTGTGGTTCTGAGTGCAATCGCTCCACTTACTTCATCCTCTCCTTCAACTCTTCCTCCCCTCCCCTCTTCCTCCTTTTCTTATTCCCATTTCCTCCCCCTCTTCCTCGCACAAAGTCATCACTTCTGCGAGAAAAAAAGACCCTGTTCCCTAAAGCCCTCCTCCATAAACCGTGGACTCGCTGACACACAGATAGGAGAGCCGCGCACATCTCAAACCACAGCTGTCCACAAAAGATCGAAAGAGGATGAGGAGAAAAAAAATTAAAAAAAAAAAAGAAAATATTGCATTGAACAGGGGCAAACGAGCCCAGCCCCGGTTTGCCTCTTGCCTTGCTTGCCTTACATTTCCTTTTTTTGCCCTTATGCCTCAAGTCCTAAGCCTCAAGTCTTGACATAACACCGATCAGTTCCACTCACTCCTTCTTATTCTTCCACCACCCAAACCACCCACTCCCCTCGTTCCTAACCCTGCGACCAGGCGGTCCACCCCCCTCCTTGAACCACCACCCACGCGTACCGCTAACCGTCGGCCTGTTCGTCGGCGGGCCCGTCCTGGTCGACGTGCTGACCAGCGTGACGACCGACTCCTGGCTCACGACCGTCGGCGCCGCGCCGCTGCCAGTGCCAGCCGTAATCGTCGACGTGCGCGTCGCGGTGCGCGTCAGCGTCTCGACCTCGGCCTCCTCGGTGGCCAGGCTGGTCAGCGTGACGGTGCCGGCGGCGCCGGTGGCGGTGCTGGTCAGCGTAACGACCTGGGTCTCGCCGCTGGCAGCCGTCTCGGTGCCGACGACGGTGCTGGTGCTGGTCGTGTCGCCACCGGCTTCGCTGCCGCCGTTGACGACGAGGACCGCGACGCACCAAGCGGGGATCTCGAGGTTGAAACCGCCGTTGCCGTCGGAGGAGGGGGTAGTCGTGACGGGGACGACGGCCTCGCCGTCCTCGATGGTGTTCTGGGCGTCCTCGGCGCCGGAGAGGGTGATGAGGGTGGCGCTGGAGGCGCCGTCGACGCGGGCGGTGACGCTTTGGGCGGCGCTGCCGTAGTTGGCGATCTTCAGGAACGTCTGGCCGCCCTCGGTCGCGGACGCGGCCCAGTAGAGGGGCCCGAAGCCGGCGTCGGCGTCGACGGCGCGCGTGGTGGTGCCCCAGTGCTTGGCGAAGAGCTGCTGGACGTAGTAGCTCGTCGTGCGCACCACGCCGCCCGGGTTCTGCGTGAAGGGGATCAGGTTGGGCGTCCACTGCGAGGCGTTGTACAGCTGGAGCAAGGGGGCGTAGGCGCCCATCATGATGACGTCGGCGTTGCGCTCGAAGCCGAGCATGTAGACGGCCTCGGCGACGCTGCCGCCCATGTAGGGATAGTGGTCGCGGTCGGCCGAGTCCTCCTCGGCCTGCGTGGCGTACGTCGTCGAGAACTCGCCGATGAAGATGGGCACGCTGCGGTCCGCCTGGTCGAACTGCGAGAAGTTGCTGACCAGGTCCGGCGCGTCGGCGTAGTTGTGGTAGTCGGCCCACGTGCCGGCCGGGAGCGTGGCGGGGAGGCAGTTCGGGTCGGCGGTCGACGTGATGATGGTGAGGGTCGGGTATTTGCCCGTGATGGCCTGGTGGAAGGCGTTGAAGCGCTCCGGGTACGACGCGCAGCCGCCGCCCAGGTTGTCTTCGTTGCCGATCTCGACGTGCTGCAGCTGGAAGGGCTCCGGGTAGCCGAGCGAGGCGCGGAGGGCGCCGTACTGCGTCGACTGGTCGCCGAGGATGAACTCGAGCTCGTCCAGGACGTCGTCGATGTACGGGGTCAGCGCGTTGCCGGTGATGGGCGTGTTGCCGCCGGAGCCGAGGGCGAAGCCGGCCCAGACGCCCAGGACGGGAGTGAGCTTCATGTCGATGCACCATTCGAAGTACTCGACCAGACCTGTCAGGGGGGAGTCAGCCAAGCCCGAGAAGAGTCATGGGGGTTACTTACCAAGCGCATCCGTGTTCGGGTAAGTCCAGGTACCTGATCGATATTAGCACATGTGATTGCACATCAGAAGGGGGATGCGTACCCTGACGGCCCGGGCGGTTCTGAAGCGGTCCAAGTGTCTCGTTCCACTTCCAGCGATTCTCGGGGCTGACACCTTCCCTGATAAACATGTTAGTAGAGACTTCTCAAGTCTCGGATACTTCACTTACAAGTTGTTGCCACCGGGGAAGCGCAAGAAAGTACCACCCATATCGTCCAGAACATTAGCAATGGCTGGCTGCAAGCCATTGGGTCTGTTGTGGAAAGTGGTGGGGTAGAGCGTGACGAGGTCGAAGTGCAGGGTAGCACCGGCAGTCTTGCCGCCATCGAACGTCAGAGTCCAGAGGTTGTTGCCGTCAGGGGCCTGCTTGACCGGGAAGTTGCACTGGTAGTAGGTGTAGGCGCTGCCGTTGCTGGAGACGTCGATCGAGTGGCTGGCGTACTCGGTGCCGCTGTCCTTGCCCACGAGACTGATCGTCACTTGGCCGGAGTAGTCTCCCTTGATGAAGAAGGAGCTGAAGTACACGTCGGCGTTGACGAGGATTCCCCAGTAGCCCTCGTTGCTGAATCCGACCTGGCCAGTGGAGCCGTCCGGCACTGCAACGGCAAGTGAGTGCGGAATGGCGGAGGTTAGCGGATTGCCCGAGTCGACCGACAGGGTCGTGTCTCCGACAGCACCATAGGCGGTCAGGGTTTGATCGTCGCCCTGGAAGCCGTTGTTGCGGAGGAGCTGACCAGTAATGCCACCGTCGCCAGAGTGGTTGATGTCCTGAGCGAATCGTCAGTGCTTTGTATAGGGAGAGTGATTGAGCAAGGATTACCTCAAACATGAAGCCGTACATGAACGGGGACGTGGCATTGCCACCGCTTGTGTGAACATTCAGGTTGATGCCTGCAGCATGTCCAACAAGCGCAGCGCCGGCGGCTAAGCCGGTGATGGAGGAGATGAACCCGTGCATCCTGGCCTCAAGGAAACGAAGAAAGGCAAGCTCTAGAAAGCAAGCCTGTGCTGGTGAGTGACACCAAACATGCTGGGCCGGCCGCCATCTTTATAGCTGTGCAATGCTGTCGTAAAACATCAATTGAGTTCCGACTGCAGTGCCGTGATGGAGAGCACAACATGGCTGATGCCAAGCCAGCACGGCACGGGTGCATCACGAGGACGAGACTGCCGGGCCGTGGAAAAGTCGCGCTTACTGCTGCGGGAGAAGTGGCGCAGTCGCGATACTCGTACGAAGGCGTAGGGGTACCGAGGAAAGAGGTATCGCCCACGATGCCGTTTGGGGTGGTGGAGTGAGCGCGGCTCGCAGAGTCTTGTCTGCGGCTAGGACAAGGTGCATGCATGTTGGGGTCCCGCCGCCGCGCATTGGACAGAGACATGTAGTGGTTTGCTTGGCTCGGGTGGTGCTGCTGCCCCGCATTGGTTGACGTTGCGTCATTACCTGCGAACCATTTTAGCCCAACCTGCGAACTACCTACCGGCCCCACGTTGGCAGTGGGCGAGCCTCCAAGGAGCCGCGCGCCTCTACCGTCGCCGCGTACGTCGGCGGCCCCGCTGCCAAGTTGCGCTTATTTTTGGCCTTGCTCTACTCATCGCGCCCTGCATACTTGGCTCATACTTGGCTCTTGCTCACGTGGCCGACATGGGAGCAGTAATACAAGCTTCTTAGTCAATGTTGTGTTTATGTCTCAATGTCCGCCTTTCGGCTCCACCGCAGGACTGCCCGATCCGTCCAACTCCAGTCCAGACTCGCACGGGAATATTTTAAGTGGACCTGTCCAGTGCCACTTCAGCCGCATCCGTGGATTCATTATCAGCGCTTGACCTTCCTGTTACCGGCGCTTACACCGCACACTAAGTAAGGAAAAATTTTCCAAAACGCCGGCGGCACTTGAGACTAGGTAGAGATGGCAGCTCGAGACACTTCCGTCGTCGCTTTGAAGTGGAAACTTCAAGTGTGTCTACATGTATGTTGGGGTTTGCTGGAATCAAGCTTCGTGAAATCTAAAAAAAGGAAGGACCGCTTAAAGCAGGGCATAAGGTTGATTCCGCCTGCAAGCTATCTCCCGTCTTCCAATAACGTGCGCACTACCACAAACGGCGCCGAGAGATGCAGCATTGATCCTGGCATGGCAGTCAGCCAGATCGACCCTCCTGATGAGCGTTGCCTGCCGTGCTGGTACGAAAATCGAAAGTCACTTCTTCCCAGCCATGATGTATCCCACCCGTCTCACGCTGGTGCCTGGACTCCGCCAAGGTGCGGAAATACAGCGGAATTTCCTTGGGGGAATAATGCTGGATCGATGAGATCGACTGTTCCTGTTCCTGGAGGAAGCTCCGACCAATCACTTTGCCTCGGTGTTTCAACTGAAGGACTTGACTTCGTCCGCATCGATGGTACTTGTGCCCCTAGGTAGGATGCTTACTACAGTAGTGCGGGGAGGCCATGTTTCAGCTTCTGGTACCTGTTAGCGCTGAGTACGCGGGATTTTAATAAACACCTGCGCCATTAAACTCTCTGTGGGATGATCTTAATTTATCCTCCAAGACGTCTTGTCAATTGATGGCATGCAAATAATCATTTGCGGCAGCATACATATTCCACACCATAGCTTTGCACCCAGTAAATGCACCATTCCTACCCTGAAAATGCGCGCTGCTGACAGCACTCACTCACGAGACACACCAGTCCAACACTTGTAAAGAAACACCTTCTTTAAATTTTCTACCTGATTTCTACTCTACCAGTAGCCTAGGGATACATGTATTCGGAGGTGTCGGATCCCTGGCCAGCAGTAGCAGAGAGCCCCTCTCTCTGAGAACACATTTTTCAAGAATGGTTGTAAAGCAATAGAATCCCGGGGGTATCGTGTCCTAATGAGCCTTCCGAGCGCCAGAAGATTTGAAGTGTTCATGACCTGACTGAAAAGCCATTCATCCTTTGGAACACAGAAAACAAAAAGAAGAAATCTCGACAGAGAATATGACGAGTCGGAACTTGAAAAAGTTAAGCCCAGCAGCAACCGTGCAGCGGCCTCTCCGATGAGGCAAGCAAGGCTCATCATTGCGTTGAAGCAATAGTTGTGCCAGCCGTCAACATTAAGAGGGTGACCCCGGGATATTTTCCCTGCCCAGCGCCGACGTCTCAACTGACCAGGCAAGGGCAAGGCGAGAATCCAACGATGTTGTTCAGCCTTGAACAGTGGGCGACGAGGAGAACAAGACCTCGCGCAACTCCTCATCGCGATCGTCATTGGCAGTCGGCGAAGCTGAAGATGCGACATCCCTACGGCCATTAACGCCGCCGCCGTTCTTCCTGACGCGCTTGCTCTGCGGCATGTCTCCTCCCACAACCGAATCTCTTCTCTTCTCCTCCTTCGCCGCTCCGCTTCCTTCGTCGTCACTCTGCGTCGGAGAACTGCTGTACATGAACTTGTTAGGCAAGTTGGAGGTGCTGCCGCCAGCCTTGCGCTTCGCCTTAGTCGTGCGCGTGTCGATCTTCTTCTTGAGCTTCTTCTTAGGAGGCTGCTGCTCCGCTCCATTTCCTCCGTCGTCGCTCTGGGTCGGAGTGCTGCTGTACATGAAAGTGTTGCGAGGAGGCAAGGAGGACGAGCCGCTGTTGTCAGCCTTGCGCTTAGCCTTGGTCGTGCGCGTATCAGTCTCCTTCTTGAGCTTCTTCTTAGGACGCTGCTCCTCCTCGCCGTCGTCATCCTGAGTAGTCTTGGCCGTCGAGGAGGCCGAACCCGAAGCAGAACGGGGACGGGAACGCCTCTTGGCGGGCGTTGCGGAGTAAGCCTTGATAGTTGCGGCCGAAGTCATGGGTGCGATGGCGGCGCGCTGCTTGCGAGAAGGAGTGGAGGGCATGCTGGCCTTGTTGGGCTGAGAGCTATCGTCGTCCCGAGCAGAGGCAGAAGCCCTGGATGCGGAAGCAGAGCGACCGCGCTTGGTGGAGACGGAAGGGCGGCGACGCTTCGTGTGGCCGTTGGCGGCAACAGTGTCCTGGGTAGCGGCGGCGCCGGCTTTGGAGCGAGCAAAGTTCTCCATATAGGTGGTGTTCTTGGAACCACCGGCGTGTGTGCGGATAGCTTTGTTGGTGGGGCTTCCAGCGGAGCCGTTGGCGGCGGGATAGGTAGTAGCATTGCGCGCCTTCTTGGTAGTCTGAGGAGGAGAAGCACTGGCGGCGCTCGGTTTGGTCTTGGAGGAGGCGCTCTTGATGCCACCATTCGCGTTACTCTTCTTGATGACCAAGGGCTTTTTGCGCTCTATGAAAAGAGGACTAGAAGATTTACGGCGGCCGCTGGCAGGAGGCGCGGCTTGATAACCAGAGGCTTGCTGCGGAACGCTCACAGAGCTCGTCTTCAGAGTGCTGTGGCCGAGAGAAGAGTACTCTGGCAGAAGGAACTTCGGCTGCCTGAGCCCGTACGGGTTGAAGACGGCCCCCCAGGCCCCATCGTGATGCTGAGGTAGCTCGGTGTTGGCCCTGGGGTTCTTGGGGGCGGAGACGTAGCACTTCACGACGCGGACCTTCTTCTTGGGCGGAGTGACGGGCTTGGGCGCGGGCTTGCGACGAGTACGCTCGCGCTTCTTGATGGAAGAGCTGGCTGGAGAGGGTACAGTCGCAGACTTATCGCGAGAAGGAGCTTGGCGGGGTTTCGCGCGAGGCGTCTTCTTGCTCGTAGGCGAGCGCGTCTTGGATGTGTCGGTGTCCATGGGAGTGGCAGTGGAGTCAGCGAGGCGAGGCGCGGATGATTTGTGAGGAGTGGCGGCGGGAGTGCCAGCGCCGCTCAATCCAGGCGACATGTTTGCGGTCGCAGCTGAGTTGGCTTGGAGTGAGAAGGTCAGGGTTTGGCCGAAAAGACAGCGCTTGGAGGATGAAGGCGGAGCGTCGGCTGGGTTTGTAGCGGCGAAGGTGTGGTCAGTAGACGAATAGACAAGAAATGATGTAGAATTGTTCGCGCGCACAGTAGCGCCGTCATGAGTAGCAGTGCAAGGAACAATAGTAGTAGGCAGCAGGCCGCCGACATGACCGCTATTGTTGCTAGTGGCTGGCTGTGTTTCATGGTGAATGACGTCGAGCCCCAGGTGGGCTGCCTTCACTTACACTTTGCGCGTCCGCCTCACCCTCACCTGCGCCCATATTGTTCTTAACGTCGATTGCGAGTTAGTCGTGATATTTTTGCTCTGTTCGTGTAATCGATATGTTCAAACGCAGCGCACGGTGCTGACGAGATTGTAGTGTAGAACCCATACTTGCTCAATCTAAGAAGGCGCTGCCTGAGAGCAGCTGAAGGAAGGCGAGAACAAGAAAAACGTTCTGGCCCAAAACTAAACTGAGGTAGTCTCGAGTTTGACACAGTCTTCCGTGGCTGTCAGCATTGCTCAGGTGAGGCGAGTAGAGAAAGAAACGTACGTGCTCAACCCGCTTGTTTCCAGTGCATTCGCGCTGCCTCACCCGCCGGCGGTATCAAGAACGATGCTCATGCTGCGCCTTGCGCATTTGTGGAGACCGCAATCTGGAATGCCCTTGAAATGCGTAGCGGACGGCGCGATAAACGGGCAATGGTGACTTAGGAAGCCATAGGACGCTGGTGGATAGGCGCGCGCGTCGGCCGCAGCGTAGAAAAGAAGCAAACAGCCAACGTAAACATGTCGGCTACCCTAAATGGAACGCGCAAGAGCTTCCCACAACAGTTGGGAAGGCTCGACTTTGATCACCGCCGCTCTCATACCGCTGAAAAAAACACCCTACGCCCCATCTTGGCAACTGTCGCGTCTTCAAACGCGAGCATTCTAGTTCATTGATTCCAAGCTTGATAGAAATGGACAGCCGAAAGACCAATGCTTTTGACTACCACTCCATGTGGTCTGGATAAGCTTAACCATCTGTCGTCATGCGGAGATCCGCTATGCTTCGCTTCGCGCTGGCGCCGCCTCAAACACCGAGCGCGGACAGGACCCTGTTTCTTGACCTTACGTCACTCAGGGCCTGGAAAAAAAAATTTACGCTCAAAGGGTATAGGCGCTTTCGAGAAAGAAATGGGTATTGGATTGTTCTAAACAGCACTTTCCCTATGGAAGCTTCCACCCTCAATCGGGCTCTTCGTCCATCCACTCAGCCAAAGGCTGCCGTCCTTCTACTACTTCCACGCTTCGCTGCTTTTGCTGCGGCGTCATGCCCACTGGGACATGCTTGTACGCGTCAAATTACAACGCCTCAAATCGTGTGTCTCGTAGACACAATAGCAGCTAAGAATATTGTGCCTTTGCAAGCCGCAGGAAAAAAACGCTCGGTTTGTGATAGGTGGAGGTAGATGAGGGGTTGTGATCGCCAAGACAGTCAACCCCGACTTCAACATCATCGGTCAAAGGAGAAGAGGAAAGAGGTAAGTATGATTACACACAAAAAGGGCTGCGCACGGCCGTTGCTGAAGCAAGGGCACCGGGGACCCGCACCGACAACCCAGGGATATTAGCGTCTCGGATACGCGGGTCGCGACATGATGCAAAAAAGCTTAGTAGGAAGAAAGAGCTGATCCTTCGATCAAACCTCAATTCATCTCCGCTTGAGCTCATCTGAAAGATACTCGAGAACCTGGGTTGATTAGATAAGGCGCGTTTTGGGAAGGCGATTCGCATAAGACTTACGGTAGAGGGAATAACACCCTGGTTTACAAGATGCTTGCTCAGGCCCTTCACCACTTCCATCTGTTGCTCCGGAGTGAGCCCGTTAATGGCTTGCTCGATGACACCGCCGACGCTCGCCTTGTACACGGCGATGAAGCTCGAGTAGTACATGAAGGCGAAGAAACCCATGATGAATTGGCAGTCCATGCGATCCGTCATGCCACCGTGTCCGGGAATCGAATCGCCAAAGTCCTTGATCTTGAACGTACGCTTCAGGCCCGACGCGAAGAAGCCGCCGAATGGAGCGATAAGGGAAGCGAAGGTCGCGAAAACGAGAATGTGGAACTGCATAGGCGCGATGGTGACCTTGGTAGGGAGGTGGGTCCAGTTGGGAGGGATGAAAGGCAGGCGGTAGGTGTGGGGGATAAAAACAGGGTTAACATCACACTCCAGACCGGTGAAGATGTTTGCTCCGAGGTCCTATTTCTTTGTAAGCCGAGATCAAAAGAGGCGAGAAGATTGGGACTTACATTGACGGGGCAGATGAAGTACTTGTAGCGCATCAGGATGTTCGTGAGGAGCACGCCAAACAAGATGGTGAAAACCCATGCACCCAGGAAGCCTTCAACCGTCTTCTTGGGCGAGATCTTGATGAGCTGGGTTCGGCCGAAGGTGATACCGCAGATGTAGGCAAAGATGTCGTTCGTGATGACCAGGGAAACTGGCAGGAAGAACCAGATCATGCCCTCGAAGATGTTGTTCATGATGAAGTGCGCCTGAACAACAATGAGATACAACGCCATGTGAGTCCAGGCGAACTGAGTGAACTGGAACTTGTAGTGTCCCTTCTGGAGCGATGCGACAAAGAACACGAATCCTAAGCAAGGTCAGTGAATTATTCCGGCAGAATGAGCGCTCGTAGTACTTACCAGTGACGTAGAGCATGAAGCTGATAAAGCGGTGGTGGGTAGCAAACGGGAGGAGGATCTTGTCGACAAGGATAATGTGCTTGAAGTAGTAAATGACGCTCTCTCCGTACAGGAAGTACATTGTCGTACCCAAGAAATACCAGTTCAAGCTCTTCGTGAACCTCAAGCTCCGGGCGCGGCTAGGTACGTTGGAAATGGCGATGACTTCCTTGAAGGAAATTATCTGGACCGCAGTCACGATTATGATGATGTAGATGTGTCCGGCGAACATGGCCCAGAAAAAGGTGGCGATCATGACCAGCGTCCAGATGGTACGGGTAATGAAGGTTTCCTTCTTCTTCTCGTAGTCCGACTTGGGCGGTTCCTGTTGCCTGTTAGCCGCCGCCATCTTACAGCGCATGGCGGTACACCCACCTCTGGCTTCGCGACAGCGCCATTCCTCGTAGGGCTGCCGGGCTCGGAGTGCGGCTCGCTGAGCTCAGACATGGACATTCTCCTGCCCTTGCCGCTGCTGCCGCTGCCGCGGTGTTGGAACTTGACGTCCTTCCTCGGCTTTGTCATGGTTGCGACGGGTTCACGGTGGTGCTAACAACCACGGATTTGCCCCAGCTCTTTCGCAAGCTTCCGACGGTATAAATCCGCGTCGAATGGGGGCTGGCAGGCAGAAATGGGAGCTGGCGCGCTCCTCAACGTTTTCGCGCTTGGGCGGAGCACGGAGCAGGGCGGAGCGGTCGCTAGCAGAGGCGAAGGTAGGTGATTTGCAGCGCGCGTCTGGACGACGAGCGACTGGGCGCGGGGCTCTGGCGAGCGATGTAGGCTTTGAGGGCGGATGGCGAGGTGAGGGAATGAGGGAGCGCTGCGGAGGCTGCTGATCTACGTCAACGACGCGCCAAGGCTGCAAAGCACCTGGCAGCGAGGCCCACATGTGAACGCCGCCCGACGCCTGAACCCCGGCCGCCTATCATCTCCGCGACGCGCCGCCGTGACGCCTCTTCAATTATCTGCACCGCTACTCGTCCGTACCCGTCAATGGCATGGCCCTCGACGACGACGACTTCGGCTCCGCCGACGACCTCGACGACCTGCCCGAGGAAGCTGTCCGCGAGATAGAAACCCAGGCCTATGCCTCGACCCAGCGCCGTCTCTCCAATGCGCCGTCTGCCGCGGATGCGTATGAGCACCAAGCCCCGCCGCAGGCAGATCCGCCGCCATCCGAATATGACTTTCCGGACGCCAACGACATACAGCTGGACGGCCAGCCTCTCCTCGCCAAATTGCCCCAAACTAACGTCACCGGCCCGCCGCAGCGCTTCGGAGGAAATTCTGTCCGCAACAATGCCATCACGCGACGGACCGCCCAGGACCTGGCCGCCGACCGTCGCGAGCCCCTCTACGAGCATCGCCTGAACAGACATGCAAGGAACAGCAACTACGACCTTGCTGCGCCCTCTGTACAACAGTCACTCGCCGCCGACGACTGTGCCGACGCTAGCATAGATGAATTGAGAACCAAGATTGACGAGGTATAACAGGATCGCGCATTTGTGGGAATCCATTGCTGACTGTCGCAGCTTCGAAATGAGATCGACAATGCCGCTCGCGCGAAAGATGAAGCTCTGGGTCAGGTTCAGAGGAAGGCCGGCGAGGCTTCCATTTTGCGCATGAGGCTACAGAAGGCAGACAAGGAACACATGAACGAGCTCGCGGCCAAGCAAAAGGCCTACACCGAAAAGGCTGCCGCTCTCGAGGCACAGATCGCAGTGCTGAAGCGGGAACTCGACAAGACCAAGAGCGAGTACAAATTCCTGGAGCAGGACTTCAAGACGGAGACTGGCAAGCCAAAGTCTCGGCGGGATCTGAAAGATGGTATTGTCAATGGCAATGCTAGAAAGACCCAGGAAACCACGCCTAAGAGGACCCGGAGAGCTGAGTTCGGAGACGGTTTCGATGATGGCGGTGTCATGGAGGTGTCCCCCAGCAAATCGCGGGACAAGTCAAGAAATGGAACCCCCAAGCAAGGCGCGAAACGGAAGCGAAATGCTCTTGAAGCAAGTCCGGCCAAGCCTCTCCCGCTCGCGGAGCCGCAGCCGCTTCAAGTGCCGGAAGATGATGGACTTGTTGTAATGCAGGATGTTGAACCTGAAGATGATCTTCTTGCGAACGTCAGTAGAGACGACAAGAAGTTCAAGGTGAGAATTCTTTTCCAGCGGTTGAAGCTCTGCTAATTGTGTAGCTCCTCAAAAGGCTTATGAACCATCGGCCGAAGGGTTCGCGGGTGAGAACCTTTGAGGCGTTTACCGAATTTGCTTTCCCATCATTACCCGATCGTCTCCTCTCCTCTGTCCTTTATGACGGGATATCTTTGTACCACGACGAATCAAGCGATTTCTCAATTCACTTTTGTAGAATTCTCTTATCGTTATGGGATCGCTGTGCGCAGGAGAATTATGTAAGCTACGCTTCAACACTTAATGCCAGATCTAATGCTGATTTTTCTCAGTATAAACCCTTGCATATCATCCTCGACACCCTACAATTCGTTCTCTCATTCGAGTCACTCGAGAAGACGGCATCTCTGGTCGAGGAGATCGTACCATTGGTTCAGTCTTCGGCAAATCTCGTCGTCTGGACATCCCTAGACAATCCTGAACTCAAGCAACACATCGACCTCCAGGAGTGCCTTCGCCTCATGATTACCGTCTCTCGAAGCTGCGTACATGACACCGAAGCCACGACGCGGTTCTGGTCTCTCGTCTCCCGTGACTTCATCAGAGCTCTCCTGAGATCCCCACTCCTCTCCACCCTCTCCCTCACGGTCCAGCTCCTCGCAACAAGCATCACCCCCACCACCTTCGGCCCCTTCCCCGACTTCGACCCCGCGGAGCTGCCCCCCGACCGCACCAAAGACATCACCGTCACCGACCACCTGGCGTCCTTCCTACAAGACACGCCGTCCCTCGTCCCCTCGCAACCCGCGCTGTGGTCCTTCCGCCTCACGCTCCTGCACACCTTCGCGGCGTGCCTGCACTCGCCGGCGGCCGCCGCGACGCTGGCCACCCACAAGTACTTCCTGGGCCGCCTGCTGCTGCTGCTCAACGACGCCGTCGCGACGCTGTACGCGACGGCGCCACGCACGCCGCTCGCCGCCACCCTCGCCGCCATCGCCAACGTCGGCACCCGCGTCGCCTTCGTCCTCGCCACCGACCCCGCCACGCGCAAGCTCGTCGACCGCCCGGCTCGCCTCAAGGCCGTGCACGGCGCTAACCATGCGCACTTGGTCGCGCTGACGCGGCTGGCGTTCAGCGACGTTGATGATGACGGCGAAGAAGAAGAAGATGGTGGTGACGGTGATGTTGATGGGTTCGGCGGCGCGAGGGTGCTGGAGGCCGGGATTGAGGAGGAGGTCGTGGATATGGCGCATCAGCTGCTCGACGAGATTTTGAGTCCGCAGGAAGGAGAGGAGTTGGTGAGGGTTTTTAGTTCTGGGAGGTCGATTGCGTGAGCTGTTGCAAACAAAGTTTTGGGGCGGGTTTTGGTCGACTTTTTTTTTTTTTGATTTCTCTTGATACCATTTGAGTTTTTACTCTACTTTTGGGGGCGGGCATAGCGTGGATGAGCATTGCATATATGGGAATGATTCTGCTTTTTTTTTTCTTACGTCCTTTATGGGGCGGCGATACGAGCGGAGGGGGATGGACAGAGTCTTGTATAAACCTACTTCACGAGGACTCAGCAGTCATAGAAGAAAGTATAGTCTCGGGAATACGAAAATATGTTGGAACGATGTGTATTCGTCTTCTGGAAGTTATGTAATCGAGAGGAATCGAGGGCTGGACCACATGAGTAGGTCTTCGTGGAAAGATAAACTGGAGGGAAGATATCATGATGGTACGAGTGGAAGAGGGAAAGGGCCAGTACCAATCAAATTACCTCAATCTCATCCTGACTGTCGTGTCTATGTGTCTCCCTCTTCGCCATGGTGACTGCGTTCTCAATTGTATGGATACTACGGTGTCCTCTCGTATGCCCCTGCTCTTGCTTTAACCTTTTGTTTCCCTGGACGTTGGACTGATGCTTTACTGACAAATGTGCGCAGAATGATCCCTAAGCTATCTGCTGGGTAGTATATATACGCGCCAGTTGACTAAGCAATAGCAAACAAGGTAGCAAACAACGAACGGAGTCGAATAGCATAGAACCCATCAACTCCGTCATTTACGTTTCCCATATCCATACCTACGTGCTCGGACTGAACCGCACTCTGTTAAATCATTCCGAAGACAAGAGAAAAACCGAAGAAACGAAGGACAGAGCGAAAAGCAAGACACAAAAGCTCGGAAGTCCTCTCCGCGTTCGTTCCATTATCTGTGTAAATAACCAACCAAACAATCCGCAACCCAATCTACTCCGGTACGCACATTCCCCCATTCAAGCTTTCTTCTTGCAATATCGAGAAATCCGCCAAAAAGCAAAATGTAAATTCGAAGAGGTCAAAGTGTACAAACGAAAGGTATCAAGGGGAATAAAAAAAGTCACCGAATGCCGCCATACCATCTCTCCTCATTAGACACAACACTCTCGTTCATCGGCGATAGGAATAAGTTCAGTAGGTAGGAGAAGAAAAGTATCATTTCAGCCGTGAAACCCCCCCAACCCTCACCACGCAACCAGTCAGCCACCTAGCCAGCCCAACCTGCCTTCGCCCATTTTTCTATCTCCGCACGGGTTTAATCCTTTCGCTAAATCCACCGCTGCTATTTCGAGAAAGCAATAAAACGCTCTCCCTCCGAGGTCGACTTTAAAGAGAGCTCTCTTCCGGGTTTCGTTGTTTTTGTTTCCGCGCGCGCACGCAGTTTATAAAACTCCTCCCTAAGCCACTTTATTAAAAAGAGGCAAGAAAAGAATTTAAAAGTCAGACAAAACCGCCCTCAAAGAGTCTAAAAGTTATTTTTTTTGTTGCATGTGTTGTTTCTTCTTAGGAGCGGAATAAACTCCTTAGCCGCTCACCGATTCCTGGCCTCTCTGTACCTCCGTGCGATGTAGCACCACCACTACCTCCACCACCTGCTGCTAAAGCCATGCTGTGTCCCATGTTGCTGAGTGCCCTACTGAAGCTGTGTCTCCGGCGCGGACGTACGACGGTGACGTGCGTATGCGAGGTGTGACCGCTACCGCGTAAGATACGGTCGTGATCGTCAAAGGAACCTTCCCAGATACGCATGAATGGCTCATTTGTCTGGTGGCTGTAGCGATGATGACGCATGGTCGGCTGGTCCGAAGCATCTTGGAAGAGCGGCGGGGGGAAAGTTGCGGAGTGAGGGATACCGAAGAGGGGGAAATCGAAGGGCGAGCGCGCACGGGAGCGAGGGGTGGCGCCGATAGAATAAAAGGACGTCGTGTACAGGCCGCCGGGCATATTAGGAACGAACTGATCATCGGGGAGGTTTGATGAGCCACCGCTACCGCTGTTATTGTTGGTATTGTTGCTTCCCGGGGGATTACCGGAATTGCCGCTTCCAGGTCCAGACCCAGATCCAGATGAACCTGCGGCTCCGCCGCTGGGGCCTTGTCCTCCTTGCTGACTTCCCTGGTTATCCTTCTTCTCGATACCTTTCCTACAATGCGGGCAGGTATCGTGCTCGCGCAGCCATGCCTCAATACATTGACCATGGAACCAGTGACCGCACGGAAGCTCTGTTACTTCTTCACCGATCGGGACCTCATCCATGCAAATACTACACTCTCCATGAAGCTCGCTGTCTGGAAAATCCGGCGGAGAATCAGCAGCGCCAACCATTTTGCGATCGACACGCTTCTTCGGTAGAGCTGCGATTGCCTCTTGAGAGGCCGGTCCCGGGGCGTTGCCTGTAGCATTTTGCTCCATTAACTGAGAGATAACGCGATCAAGAGCTTCCTGGCTGTACACTGCATCTCCATGGGCGGCAAGTTGCGGGTTAAGCAGAGAAGCAAATAGAGCTGCAAGTGGATTCGGTGGTATGCCGCCGTCGCCACCGGGGGATCCGGGGCCGTGACCACGGTCTCGTGCGGTAGGAGGCGGACCAAACGCACCACCACCCAGGATTCCGGCAATTACCCTATGCTAAGTTAGCAGATGCAAGTGAAATCCTATTTGCCATATAGCAAGCTAAGAAACGTCTCGCGACCACGGGGAATTCAGGCCTGGAGGACGAAGGTTCCAAAAGATGCAAATAGTGCAGATGACCAGCGGTCCCGTTTGCAAATTACGCAGCGCCAGTGTATGGCTGCTTAAAATAGAGGTCAAAAAAGTAGCCGGAATCTGAAAACTTACTCATGAAGGCTATCGGTAGGCTCAACATGTGGTCCCGGGTTGTTTGCGTCCCGTGGGAATAGTCTTGCGGTTGACGTGTAGGTGTAGTGTGGACCGCTACCTGACCTAGTCTCTTCTCTCGTGGACGAACCAGGCTGGCCCTCCTCACCGTGCTCATTCGGTCTCTGTGAAGCCCCAGTAATTCCCTGCATCATAGTGGCGAAATTACGGAATAAGGGGTTTACAAAGGCATTGGGCTCGCCAAATTCGCCGTGATTATGAGTCTGCCCCCGGGGTCCTCCAAAAGTCGTTGACCAGGTGCCGGTAATGGAGTAACTGTTGGGACCGTTGCGCTGTAGACGGATTCCTGGTGGGAAGCCGTGGATCGGATCGGGCACGCCTTCTTCAGGGTCTGGCGCGTTCCAAGGGTTGTGCTGGGCAAAAGGATTAGGCTCGTCCTCAGAGTCGTCCTCAAGGTTCAGATGGTCGTCGCGGGGGTCGTGGTCGGGTTCAATCTACCGCGCACGGTTAGCAGGGGATGTTTTGGGGCAGAAAGCAGTTGTGGCAATTGGCGTTGCGCATAGCAGCGACTGATTATGCGCCCCGGGAGCTAAAGTACGTGGGCAGACCAACGTGGGGAGAGCTGCCGGCTGATAACTCACAATTTCGGTGAACTCGGAATGACAGTCAGGGCATGTCAGACCATGCTCGTCCCGATACCACTCGTTTTCGCACTCATGGCAGAAGACCATCTCGCGATTTGCCTGCGGGGTGCTCATGGCGACCGGGTCACAGCCGTGACGCGCGTGCTGGTGGCAATGTACTTATGCGCGGGCAAGGCCAACAAAGGGCAGCGGTTTTGGCACTTTGCAGGGCCGGAAAAGCGACCAAGATGGCCAGGCGCGGTGAGGAGATGGCAGACGGTCGCGACACAGGTGAGAACGCGGATGTGAGGCGGCGCGAGGCTGGTCTGGAGTTTGGGGTATGTAGCTGCGATGTCTCGGATTGGCGGCGGGAGTGCAGCAGGCAGGGTTATGTCATACGCCGGGGTCGGGTGCTCGTTGCGGGGAGGCCAGGTGAGCTGGAAGGCGCGGGCACAAGGTTGCGCGAGGGATGAGAATGCTGTACAGGCGACGGGAGCAGCTGCAAAGGGAGCTGGTTAAGGATGGGGCAGCGGACGAGAGCGGAGGGCGGGAAAGCTGGATTGCCAAAGGGTGCGGGCTTGATGGAAACGCAATCGACCAGCCGTGACGCGCTGTTGCCAAGCTTTTCCGACCGACGCACGAGTCGCGCCCACAGTCCAAGGGTCCACGAACTTTCGAACTGTGCTTTGCAGCTGCGGAACCACGTTGCGGCAAACCCACTCTATCCCTGTGTTATAGCGGTTGAGACACGTCGGCCTTGGCCGGCCTTGACTCATCTCTCTCCGTGTTGGGGCCTGCTTCTGTTTTCTTCCACTTCCTTCTCCGCAACCTCCGGAGCAATCCACAGGGACAGGCACGCTGAGTGAGACTTGTTGCCTTGCAAACAAAGCGCTACCTATGCTACAGAAGATCGTGTATCAGCAACCCAACGCCGCCCAAACATCCTCCGTGCCATCCAGCCTGTCTCATCATCCATGTCATTTATTTACTGTTAGATTACCTCCTGCGCGAGCTCCTGATGAGCAGGCTTCCCACTACACCTGCGGCCACCGCGATGCCGCCCACGATGGCAACGCCCATCAGACCCTCCTTCGCGACGCGGTCGTCGATGAGTGTCTTCAAGCTGCCGGCCTGGAGATTGGCAGGCTCGAGGTCGAGCAGCAGCTCGTTGTAACGGCGGGCCTCGGCATAGTTGCCGAGCTTGTAGTTGCCAAGCGCAAGGTAGTAAAGGCATTCGCGACGGCGCTCGGGGCTGTTGCGAAAGATCTCGGAGAGGAGGCGCACGCCTTCTTGTTGCTCGCTACGTTGCGTGGATTTGATGAGGCCCTGGAGCGCCGAAAGTGAGCAACTGTAAATCTAGGGTCGCAGCAAGGAGATGGAGTTGTACCCATGCGTAGTTGAACTTGGTCTGAATGCCTACGTATTCACCCTCTTTCTCGTACTGGGAGCGGAGAACCTGAAGTTCCTCTGGCTTAAGCGGACTGTCGGACGTCGTCAGAGTGCATGTCGCTTGACTTCGGGATTGCCATCGGGCTTCCGGAGGTGTCTCACCTCTCCGCATCGGCGGCATCTGTTGCGAAGGTCATGTTAGCAGCGGCTGGTAACTTGTGCGCCCAGGATAGCGGCATGCGCGGCGATGAGACGTACAGGGCAGAGAAGGCGCCATATTGTCACGATCTTAGGGAGAGGAAGCGCGTGTTGCTTTGGTTGCGGGTGTTTCGTGAGTCGCAGGAAGCGCTTGCCGCCGCCCGATCGTGGTTCGCGCTTGACCTTGAGACCGCTGACGTACAGCGCCACTTCGATGCTCACCGCCCGCCACCTGTGGCGCAGCGCGCTAGCCCGCAAACGTGAAAACCAAAACACCGCAGCTTTGCCTGACAACTCCGCCAAAACAACCTCCGCTTCCGCATCCACAGGTCCCGTCACATTCGTCACATTCGTCACAACCCACACAACCCACACAACCACCCCGAATAGTGCCAACGCCCCACGGAAATCTCCAAAATGCTTCTTGACGAGCACCCCGCAGTTGTATGCCGCCCCCAATCTTGGGTCCGCTGCATCCTAACTAACTGCGTTGTTTCTATACAGATCATCGGCCAATGCGTTTCAAACTTCAACGTCGCACCGGACAAGGCGGCGATCTCGCGCAGCGCCAGCTCCTACAATGACCTCGAGAATCAGCGCAAAAGCCAGATCAAAGTCGAACAGGACAAGCTGCAGCAGCTGTCCCGGCAGCTGGGCTCCCTCCAGTCCCAACACAACCTTACAACCAAATCGCACAACCCGGCCGAGCACGCCGCCGAGATCTTGCGCCTGGACACGGAGAAGTTCAAGGTTGCGAAGCAAGTCTCTGATCTGGAGATCGAGGAAGAACGCCTGGCATCGGAGCTCGAGCGTCTGAAGGCCGAGCTGGAAGAGGTCGACGCGCAAGGTATCGAAGGCGGAGATGTCAGAAGGGCGCACATGAACGATGAAGACTCCATCTTGTAAGCGCGTCCCTCTCCATGGGCGAGAAAGCCTCCTGATACTGACATGGTGTGAATTGTAGGCTTCAACTCCGGGTTTACCGCATGCTGGGCATCAAACCCGAGATCGACCCTTCGACCGGCAACTACAACAAAGCTACTATCACCAATCCTAGCAAGGGTGATGTGCACCTGGTCACATTTGATCCGCAGTTCTCGCGGTATTTCTATGCCGACTACATCTGGAATCGCATGTAGGCGTCCGATGATTTGAGCCATCCACCGGGGTTGCTTTTTCCCTTGCATACCATCCGGAGCGTGCTCCTATAACTTCTGGAATTTTTGACGAAAGCGATACCACGGGATTTGAGAGAGGATATTGGTGTTTGGGAGTTGGACAAGGAAGTCCGGCGTCTAGCGAGGTTTACTTTTGATTGAATATGTCATGTCTTTTCTTGCCCGGTTTCACCAAGACGTGCTTCCTTCTCAATTTGTCTATCACTGATATTACATGCTGGCCATCAACTAAACCGTCCGTATCCACTAACTCCATAGTATCCCAACGATTTACCTGGATTCATTTTCTAAAATCCTCTCCTCGCACCAGTCGCAGTCTTCAGGATGGTCCCGAAAGAATGCCCCTTGGTCGAGTTCAGGCACAATATCGCTTCTCTTCAAAACATAGTCAACCGCCTGCGCCTCATAATGCCGGTACGTCATCCGGTACCGCTTCTCCGCCATTTCATCCTCCACGCAGCCAGCTTCGATATCTCTAGCCATGAGCATAGCTTCACGCTTATACTCTGCGGAGGAAAAGTCCGGTATATGCATGAGCCAGTTCATCTCCAGCTCTTCCAGCTCCAACAAGCCCCTCATCTGCCGCAGGGCGTCGTCCCAATCGCCCAGCCGCGGCATGAACCTCATGTTCGACAGCGTCAGGCTGCGCAGCGAGCCGGCGACGCGGCCCAGCAAGCCGAGCAAGCCGTCCTGCGTCGTCGGCACGCCGAGCGTCAACTTGCGCAAGCGCGGCCACCGCACGTCGACCGGCGGCGGCGTATTATCATCCAGCCAGTCTCGCACGTTGTCGTTGTCGTCAACGTCGGCGAGGTGCTCGCCGCCCACCAGCACGAGCAGCACGTCCCTGGTCCTCCACAGCCGCTCGGCCTCGGGCGTCCACGGCCGCCAGCCGAACAGCTTGGGCACCACGTCGCGCTGCACCACCAGCGCCAGCTCCTCCAGGCCGCGCGCCCGCTCCAGCAGCACCGCCAGCCCCCAGACCAGGCTCATCGTGCCGCCGACGTTGCTGCCCGTCCAGTCGATGCGCAGGTCCAGCCGCGTCAGCCCCGTGAAGACGGCCGTGATGGCGCGGAACCGCGGGCTGTAGACGGCAACTTCCGCCATCCCGTTGGCGTCGTCGGTGGTGGCCTGGATGCCGCCGTTGTTGCCGGACCCCGTGGTCCAGAGGTCGGGCATGACGTGTGAAGTGATGGAATAGTCTTCCCAGAGGCGGCGCAGGGAGCTGGGGCCGAAGATTGAATAGCCGATGATGGGGAGGATGAGGGTGCGGAGGGGGAGGGGAGAGTGTCGGTTGGCGGCGGCTTGGCTCAGTGCGTGCATGAGGCAGGAGAGGTCGATCGCTTTCTGGATGTCACGGTCGCCGGGAGGGTCTGGGTCGGGCTGGGTGAAGGTAAGGCCGCGCCAGGTGTGGGCGTAGGTTGGCGGGTATTGCTGGTGCGGCATGCCAAAGGTGGCGGTGATGGTGTGGAGGTTGGGGAGGGAGGCGAAGGCATGGGGGAGGTTGGGGTAGGTGTGGGGGAGGAGAGGGTTGCTGGGTTCAGGGTGAGAAAGGATGCATTCGACGTAGTCGGCCGGCGTGTCGCGCTCTGAGGCGTAGGCAGTGTAGATTTGGTGGAGTTGTGAACGGTCGAAGTCCTGGGTGGGTATGTGTTTAAGGCCCGGAATTGGGCGCCAAGGTTGACCTGATCTGGCCATTAGGAGAGCCTTGAGGGGAATATGGGCGATGCTTACCAGGTTGCAAATCAAGCTTTCTTAGGAAGGAGTCGAGATCGAAGAACCAGAGCAGCTGGTGACTGTTGAACTCCAGATCTTGTACGTATTTGGCAATTTCAGGATGGCTTGCTATACTGATCAACCCATCTAGACTGAGCTGCGAGAGCCTAAAGCGAAACTTGCGGAAATATCGTGGTGTTGTGAGGCGGTCGAATTGCTTGGAACACAGGCGGAGTTGCTGTTGTGTTTCGCGATCAGTGAAGGATATGATTACATCAATCATCTCCTCCGGAAGGCTTGGTAAAGACGCCGGGGGCAGATTGGTCCGCATGATTGTTTATTAGCCAAATGCGGCAAGGTATTTTGTAATCCTATCGCCAACTCGACGCTCCGAGAGACCTGGTGATCTGATGCGAATACTTAGTCCTGGTGGCAGTAAAAGATGCCCACGCCTCACGGCGAAAGGAACGAGGGCGGAATGCGTTTGCAGGACTCCTTGAAGACGCTGAAATTTTTGATGGTCCCCTGATGGCCACGATGATGTTAACGGTGAAGGAGCCAGCGTTGTTCAGGCAGCCGCGGTCTAGGCCGCCCTAAGCTCGGCGCTAAAATCTCCGGGTAAGTATATTCCGCCCTCCATACATGGGAGTCCTTTTTTTTCTGTCCTTTCACATCTTTAACAAGGACTCTCGCTTCAACATCGTCTGCTGTATGGACTCGCGCCATCTATACATTCTAAGATAATAAGTTTAATTTATAACTTCCTTAGTTTTTCTCTACTATATACTATTAAAGTATTAAACTCTTTCGAAAATACTAAAATCTTCACGTTTACTATATTTACTACTCTACTAGCGTCTGTGTTAACTCCGTCACCAACATTCCATCGCTCATCCCCCGCCACAATCCTCCTTCAACTCTCGCTCAAGATCGCACATCACGCTGCAGCACTTCTCCCGCTTTGCACCGCTCCTGCCGTAACCAGCGCGCCTCGCAGCCGCAACTGCGTACAGCGTAATCACACTCAATCCGACCGTCTCCACCCAACACGGGCGTTAGATCACTATGTCGGAGCGCAAAGTCCTGTCCAAGTATTACCCACCAGACTTTGATCCTAGCAAGATCACTCGACAACGCAAGTCTAAGGATGCTGCTTACAAAGTGCAGACTGTGCGACTCATGGCCCCCTTTTCGATGAAATGCAATGCATGCGGCGAGTATATCTAGTAAGTCCCCCCTTCTCTTCACTTGCAATCCTCTCATACTGATATCAAAATCTCTCATCTAGCAAGGGCCGTAAATTCAACGCGCAAAAGGAGACGACCGATGAGTCGTACCATGAAATCAAGATATTCCGCTTCTACATTCGCTGCACGCGATGCTCTGCGGAGATCTTGTTCAAAACAGACCCACGAAACATGGACTACACATGTGAGAAGGGCGCAACCCGCAACTTTGAACCCTGGCACGAGGCCAAGCTCGCCGAAGAGACGGATGAGGAACGTCTGGAGCGCGAAAAGGCCGAGCGCGATGCCATGGCCGAACTGGAAGTGAAAACGTCCGACGCAAAGACCGAGATAGCCGTCACCGACGCCCTGGACGAAATCAGAATGCGGAATGCACGACTTGACAGAGCGCAGCCACTCGCAGGGCACCATCCTGCTGGTGGGAATGTGGGCCTGGACGGTGAGGTGGCGCGACAGGACTGCGAGGATGAGGAGGCTTCGCGGCAAGCTTTCCGCACTGACATGGATGAGGGCGTGAAAAGGGTTCCTGCTGATGACAACGAAAACGACAACAACATGCCCGGAGGCGGCGAGAACGCATCGTCTTACTCATCTGCCCGCTCAAAGAAGAAAAAGAAGGACTACGGTTCTGCGCTGGGAATCAAGCGAAAGTAGTTCTTCCTGTTTTTGGATTCAATGGCCTTCATAGATTTTGTACGGGGCAGGCATGTGTAACGGCTGGTATTAATTTGGGGTTGGTTAGGAGCAAAGCGCACGGGAGGCCTTTGATACAACAAGCAACCAGCCTTCAATCGCGTTTACGAGGCTTTGAACCAAGGATTAGGACCGCACTCTCATCATTCTCACCACACACGGCCTGACTGCTAAGGAGACTATCAGCAAAATGGTATTTGCTAGGATTGTCAGCGCGGTGAGGGCCTGTCTGTGCATTCTACGGGAGCGTATAGAGAAGAAAGGAACATAGTTCTCTCATGCGGACGCTAGATATATCTCCTGGCAGTGCAAGCAATTCACCTGCTGAAGACAATATCATAGTGCAAGGCATCCGTGGAACAAGATTCGGGAATAAACCGAGGCCCTGCTCCCCGCAGATCGAAATCGGACTGCATCTGCAGTAGAACAGCATTTTCCAATGCTTTCCACGCGGTGCGGCGGCTTGGTGCAGTGAAAGAATCCGCCAAAAGGCAGTGGACTGCAGGCTTGCGTCACAACAAGATTACATCATGATTTACACTCACATTGGGTGACGCCAATTCGCGAAAGGAAAGCCCAAGCCCCGCACATGATTTTTATGGAAGGTGCACGTGCCAAGGCGTTACCCAGGGCCTATGTTACCACCGCGTCCGCAACCTTACCTGCACTTCTCACCCAACTTCTTCAAACTCCGTTGGCAACTGCTAATGTCGGCGACAACCTCCGCTGCCATGTCCGAGCAAAAGACACCGCCTAACGCCGCTGACAAGTCTGAAAAGCGGCCACGTCAGTCCAATGCGAGCAAGGCAGCAAAAGAACTCTTGGAACGCATTCGCAAGAGGAGAGCAGAGCGCGAGGCCAGGGAACGGGCGCGCCCGTGCCCAAAATCCTTCATGCGGATGAGGCCAACTGAGCGTATTCTCTTCCACTTGAAGCATCGTGGACAAGAGGTCTTTGGATTGAAGATCTACCGCCTCACCTATGAAGACGATGCAGCCTGGCAGAAGTTCATGGATCTACTCAACTCGGAGACCCGCAACAACCTCACACGAGAAGGAGCACTTCCAGAAGGTGAAGAGCTTTTGTCAATGCTGGACTGGGCGGTGGAAGACAACAAGGAAGTGTGGAATGGCGCCAGCTTCGAGCAAGTATTTCGGTATGTTCTACAGAACAAAATGGCTATCTGAGAATCAACTCGAGGTTTCGAACAATTACTGACTTTTTTAAGGCATTTCCAGTACACTCCCGAGACAGCCGGAGTCGTTCAGAGGCAGATAGCGTGCATCGCCGTTGATGCTGAGGCTTTGCAGTCTATCATAGACGACAAGAAACGTGCTCATCCTCTTGAACTACGCAAGGACACTCCGTTTGTCAAGGTTCTTGACACCATGCTCAGGCTGCCCCCGGGAGGCTATCACAATCGTCAAGAGGAGCTGGACCAGTTCGAAAATATGGGAGACGATGCAATGCCAAAGAAGATACGATACATGAAGGTAGATCCTTCCGTGCTGCTGCCACACTTCTATGATAGGCTGGAGGCGTGTTTCGACGAGGTCTATCACCAAGGACCACGCCCTCCGTACATTTCTCATTTCTGAGAAGGTCCAGCTGCTCGTCATATCAGCCTCTTTGGTAATATATTGGAGTCAGAGAAATTGGTCAAAGTGCGGCGATGGCGCAATCAGCACGTTGGAAGTCAGTATTTACGGGGCTGCAGACTCATAGATAGTTATCCCCTTTGACGCAGACGGATGGGTAGCATGTGCGGATTTTTTACGATAGGTTGACTGGTTTCAATGAGGTGTATCATACGGAACCGCGTCCTCCTTATATCTGCACAGACCAAAAATCGTCGAACATGGTAGCTGCCTCTCATAGTAAGCGTTGGAGTCAATGGAATTCATGAGATAGCTTCTATGCTTTTCACTTTTGCATTGATGAGACAAACTTCACCGCAGGTAAAATCAGGTTGAGGGATCGAAGTGGTATCTACCAAACTTTCCATACCCTGTACTAAGATCTCATAGCCTGTACAGCAAAGATTTTGTGCCTATCTGAAACGCTTAGGACAACCAACCGCACGCACTACCATCAGTCGATGTCCGGCCACTCAACTCGGACACGAGGCCTGACCGGCGCCTTGACTGTAACAAAAGCGGCATTATCCAGGTAGTCCGTGATAGTCTCAATAATCTGCAAACGGGCCTCCAATTCCAAATCGGTGGGATCATCGTCAGAGGCCATTTTGACTTTGTCGACGATTTTCTGAGTTGTGTCCTGAAGCCAGTCTGCGGTGGTTGTAGCCATATCTTCTAGGAAGCCCCTGTTCAAATTATTAACAATTAGCGAAATATGAACTTATAAAAATTATCGAAGGATTCAAGATACTCACGGGATGAACTCGTCCCAGCTTGCAGCCAAACCAGAACATTGAGGGATGTTGTTCTCAATGACCTGGAGCTGATCTCGAACGCCGTCAACTGTGTCGTATAGCCTAGACCTGGTCTCAATGTTGTTCAGGTAATTGAAAACCTGAATTGGCTTGATGATGATGCTCATTGCCTTGCTAGCATACTCATCAGTAAAGGCGGCTTTGTCCGACAGCGTATTGACCACTGTGTCCTGGAAAACTTTGATTCCCGACCAGATCTGGGTGTTAAGCTGTCAGCACCATACGGGAAGTAAATGGGGAGAGAATTACCCTAGCTTTGGCCGAGTTGATCTGAGAATCAGCAATCAGAAGGATACCACGGTTCCGAAATGATCCCATAGCCTCGAACGCCCGGTCATTGGGTACCGTAGAAGTCTTGAAAGCCCCGCTCTGCATTTTCGGGATATTGCTGGGTAACGATGGCTTCTCCCAGAAGTCTTCGAAGCACTTGTCGTCGACTTTTGTGTCGAACTCTCCAAAACTGACCCTTCTCATCCATTCAGAAATGGTTTGGAGCTAAAGGTGTTGAGTTAGAATAAATCTCGGTTCGAGGGAGAAATACTTACCTCGAGGATGTGCTCAGTGACGGTGTACTCCGGGGGATCAGTACCCAGAACTTTGTTTTCAACAACAATGGTGTTCTCGCAGCTTTCCGAATCCTCAGGTAGCAT
The DNA here is from genome assembly GCA_009801085.1 of Lasiodiplodia sp. COLG20. Classification (NCBI taxonomy): domain Eukaryota; kingdom Fungi; phylum Ascomycota; class Dothideomycetes; order Botryosphaeriales; family Botryosphaeriaceae; genus Lasiodiplodia; species Lasiodiplodia sp. COLG20. Next base: position 371,732 of record VNWV01000010.1, on the reverse strand, counting down.
GGCATATGGGTATACCAGGCTTCCCTTCTTAGTCTTCAACAGCTTTCCGACAGAGGGATAATTCATGGCGGTGAGAATAACGGTGTTTCCAGAGCTGAGATCTACTCTGTAGGTGCGACGTGCAGCGGCGGTATCAGTAGTGTTGACTCGGACCTCTGCAGGCGGGCAATCTTCAAGGTTGTCCTCGTCGCAATCATCATCATACTCATCTCCATCGTTGTTGTCTGAATCCTCGTCGCAGAGGTCTCCGTCAATATCACAAAGAGATATGTCACAAGAGATGTCCACATCTTTCTTGATGAGCTTCGTGATGTGGGTGAGTGCATGCTTGAGGTCCAGATTGTCGGTGGTGATGACAGCACGCGAATCAGCACCAGGTGCCAGCACTGAGCAGAAGAGGAGAAGGAGCCATAGGATGCCGAAAGGCAAGACGCTCGCACGAGACTTGAGCAGCATGGCTGCTGGCTTAGGATGGACGGTGGTGTTGAACTGTATTGGGAAAGCCTTGATACCTATCGGAGATCAATCATTTGTCAGCGGGGTGAAGGATAGACCATCCATCTATTTGATACAATTGAAATGGCAGAGCAGACTTTTGTGCTCAATAATTCTGGGTGGGGTGGTCTTACCAGCACGAGGTTCCACGAGGTGGTGTATGGAGGTTGGCGAAAGAAGAAGAGAAGGAGAGTGCAGACGCAGTTTGAAAGATTTATATACGTCTTAGCATGCTGGAAAGTCAGGTGCTGGTGCTGGCAAGGTGACCGCCGCCGTGGCAACGGTGAGCACCTGCATATGCTGGACCCTGTCGGTGCCTAAGGTGGAAGGCGCGTTACCTGTCACCGGACTTCCAAGAGCCTTCTGAAAGCTATAGCGTGAAATCACAAAGCGCCTGGCATGTAATCCACGGGAGCTTTCGTTGGCAGCTGGAGACTGACGGAACATATTTTTCGCTCATGTCATGGGTCGTTGGAGCTATCACCCGGACGTACATGTGGAATTAAAAATTATACATTCACGTCCGGATGATAGCTTCAACTACCCACGTATGTTGTTGTTCGTACGTCAGGAAGATATTCACGCCATTTCCCGGGTCTATGGATAAAATCAGCTTTCCTGAGTCAAATCCAATATTTAAAACGCTGCAGCCTACCTGTACGCTTGCGTGGCCGCATGAAATTTAAAAGATAGCCTAATTGTTCCTCTAGCAAAGGGGAATTTAGACAGGCAGAGGCTTTATAAAGGGTACGTTTCCAAGATTTTAAAGAGTCATGGGAATATAAACAACTCCATGGCTGACCATGGCCAAACTATCATCCAAACAGCCAAACAGACAAAATTCACCGTCATCAAAGAATCTATCAAGCTGCAAACTCGCGGCAGAACCTGAACAACAATAATTACTGACCAAGCAATTTGTCTACGCGGAGAAACCAGGATGCGAAGCGACGACCTCCTCTATCATATGCGCTTCTAACGAGCGCTTTATTCTACGGCCTGACATAGCCAGAGGAATGACAAGTGCTCTTCCAATATACAGGGCCCAGCAAGAAGCCTTGAATGACCATCTCATTTTTCCTAAGGACGTTGAAGTTCCATAAGATGCAGCACTTCTTCAAGATAGGACGCACTGAAGAGATAAGCGAGCCCGGCTACCAATTTTGGAGCATGAGAGATGGTGTTAGCGTCTCTCATCTTGTGCAAGCAACCCAACTCTTTTGCGAGACGGTGTGGATTGCCATCTGTGGCGGCTAGACCTGGTGATTCTGGAAACGAGAGCGGTTGTAATAACTCTATTTCCAGGAAGACTTCCAACGGTTCCAAGTACGACTCCAAGACGTGAATGTGGAGCTGCATCATGACTTGCGGCAGGATGACACAAGTAGAAAAGAGGTTTGCCTGGCGATATTATGGCGAGGTTGTATTTAGCGTACCATCTCAGTGACTAGCGCATGGTGACCAGATGCGCCCAACAGGGACGAGCTTTGAACGGGTCTATTCCTTTTCGGCATACTAGGATGTGCAAGCGCATCCTTTGTGGAATAGACGGGCTAATGCGGTGGACTTGCAAGCTCTGAGGTCTGTCCGTATCATCGTAGCGACTCGAACTCAGGAGCCCAACAAGTCGGTATGGCGGCGAACGGGCTTCCCCGTTAAGCATAAAATGTAACCCCCAGGCAGGCACTCGGACCAGACGAAGCTGCAGATCCACGGAAAAGTGACGAAAGCGTGACGGAAGGCGAAGGGACTTTTCGAATCCACAGGAATGACAATGGTCAATCTAGACAGAACAAGTAAGGGGGGGTTCACTCTGCGGGCACTATTGCAAAGAAATGGTGTTGCGGTGGTCGCGGGCGAGCAGCGGTGATGTCACACACCCGCTCGCCGGGTGTGCAGCCAGCAGCGGCGGCGGCGGGGACAACGGCAGCGGTCCACCGCTCATCTCGCAGGGCGCAGCGATCTCCGGGTCTGCGAGCGCCACCGGCGAGAGCTGCAGCGCCCCTGATCTGGAGGCCGAGCCTTACGGGGCGGTTAGCTGCGCGGACAGCGTTGGGCGCGGGCCGGCTTGGCGCACGTGATAGCAGCGTCAGTAGAATTCGTCGAGGATCAACTTTGCTGGTTGCAGCTAGCTACAGCACGCCTGTCCTCAAGCACGCTCCCAGCCTCAGCAGCTCTCGAAGCAAAAGCGACCCGTCTTTGCCTGCGACTCCAGCGTTCTCCCGCCACCTTGCATCCCGACGTTCCTCGGCCCAGCGCGCTAGCCCGTCTGCTGTCCAGGATCGCCGCCGCCGCACCGCACAATTCTCACAGGGACACGGTCCTTCAACCACCACCACACACCACCACGCGCCCACACCCCGCTATCCACCACACGACCGCTATCCAAATGGCTCCCTCCACATTCGCATCCGCTGCCGCGGGCAGCAATTCCACCGCCAACTCGACGCGTAACGACTCCGGCGGCGAATGGTCAGTACACCCGCCCCTCTGCCCGCCACGCGACTTCTCAGCGCCTGCCTGCCCAAATCCTCGCCGCGCTTTTGGTCTGCTGCTTCCACCCCATCTGCTGACCTAGACAGGGCTCGCCGCGCAAACGGCGCAACTCAGACCTTCCGCCGCCCTTCGCACGCCACCTCTCTCTCCAACGCTGCCACCATCAACGCGTCAAGCCCCGGCGTCTACGTGCCACCGCACCGAAACGGCGCCGCTGCTGTTGAAACTCGATACCCCAAGGATTCGCTGCTGTCATTGTTTCGCCAGCTACCTCTGGACTCTGACGATGGCCTGGACGCACTGTATGCCGGAGGGTGGGAGCCGCAGTCTTTGAACGGCGCGTCTGGAGGCGCGTGGGGCAGGAGTCACGAGCACGGCAAGGAGAATCCACCCGGGCCTGACGTATGCTGGGATCGAGACGGCTCCATGCAGCCTCTGGGTCTGACGGAGATGACGGAGGAGGAAAAAGAGGTAAGCTCTGCGCCGGCGCAGTCCCTTGGAGTCGCATGCATCTGCTTGCGCCGAGTCTTCGCTGCACGCTTGCTCTGACTCGCTTTCCTTGGTTGTTTTGCTTCAATGGGACATGTCCCCAAATTCATCACCAGCCAGCTAACGTGTCCACAGGCCTTCACCTCATCCGTCAATTCGCCGCTCAAATTACCCAACCAAAATGCGAACAAGGATAACAACGCGAAGGACGGCCTAGGTCGCAAGACGTCCGTCTCGCACGCCAATGGCCCAGGTAATTACGGATTATCCTCTCCGACAACCAACCGCCCAGGCACGCGCCGACGCGATACAGGAGAAGCCTATCCTTTCCCTGCAGCAGGCTCCCCAGCCACCGGCAGGTTTTCGCAAGAGTCCAACGCTGCTATTCCCCCGCCTGCACTTCTGCGCCGACGCACGGACTACAAGGAGCCCGGCGCGGGTCCGGGCACTGGGCAAGAGGAGCGCGACAAAGACAAGGCTCAAGGCGATGCTGGAAACCCTCCTTTCGGCTTGAAGCGTAGCACTACTGGTCCCTTCAGCGCCGGTCTCTCTGGCCCATCTTCCCCGTGGAGCGCTGGGCCACAGAGTGCTGGTTTCTCACCCATGGGCAGCTTCGGCAATTTTTCACTTGCAGCGAACACGGGGCAAGCCTCCGCTCCAACTGACAAGAGACCCGGACTGGCAGCTTTGCGTGGCGAGAGTCGTTTCAAGGGTTTGATGAACAAGGACAGCTCCGAGGACATGCAGAAGACGTTGAGGGAGAAGGCATCCATGAACAGCCTTGGGAAGGTTCCCGAGAACGATCAGGGCAGGCAAACTCCTTCGTGGATGGAATCTCGTGCGAACCGTCCCTTGAGCAATGATACCGATCCATTTCCCGATGATGACATGCGCTCGGGCAGTGCCGCTCTCGGTGGTGGCCAGGACACCAGCCCTCCGCGTCGCCAAATGACCGGTTTTGGAACCCCGCAGCGCCAGGACTCCAGGGATGAAAGTGGCTTTTCTGCCTTCGGCATGACGGCGGATAACACTGGATTCAGTAGTTTCCTCCAGAGCCGTGATGCCTTCCATCATCACACTCCTCAGCACCACGGACATGAACCTATGAGTCCAACCGACACAAACCCGTACCAGAGCCCCCAGCAGGACAAGCACGAGTCTGAGGACGTTGATACGGACGGTTCTGATATCCACAATACTACGCTCCCAGGCCTAGGTGGATTCATGAACGATCCTGCGGCCGCTTCAGGCATGACGCCTTTTAGTGGCATTGGCAACATTGGTCGCGTTTCTTCCGCTTATGAGGCCGCTGCCAGCGACCGTAGCCAGACGTCGAGTGTCGGGCCTAACAGAGGGTTCCCTTCACTTGGAGGCCTTGCAGGGTTGCCCGGACTGGGAGGATCTGCGGCTTGGACGCCAACTCAACCTGCGGTCGGCACTCCAAGCCGGGAGCGTTTCAACCCGCCTTTCGCTGACAACTTTGGATCTGTCGGCGAAATGCACTCCCCCAGCCTCGCAGGACTTGGGCCTAACAACCTCTATGGCGCTGGTTTTGGCGCCGGATTGACGGGTACTGGTTCTATCGGCCGCGGCAGCAAGCTTGGATCACTCTTCCCGACTGCCATGCAGGAGCAAATGAGGACCAGCGAGCAGAGCCGGTTTGGCGGTGGAGATGATGGCTCTGCAGAGGGCGACCGCCAGCCTGGTTCGTTTGCCAGGAACGCCTTTGGCGGTAATGCTGGGCCTCTCAGAGAGACTGACAGTCCCTTCCGAGGCGGGCGCGGCGTATTTGATGAGATGCTGGCCAACAGTCTTCGCAACACCGATGGCAACGCCATGGAAGGCTTGGGCCAGTTTACTGCCAGCAGTGCTGCCGCGCAGACGCCTACTCTCGCCACGACTCAACAGCAGGGCCCCATCGGTCATATCCCCCAGGGAATTCCCGGTCAGCCTCCGAACGTCAGCAGCTCTGCTTCCAACCAGCCGCCAGCTGCCCAGCAGCGTACTATGGTCATGCCTGATCGGATGAGATGGGTGTACCGTGATCCGTCGGGCAAGGCCCAGGGTCCTTGGACTGGTCTTGAGATGCACGATTGGTTCAAGGCCGGCTTCTTCTCCCCAGAACTGTTGGTCAAGAAGGAGGAAGACCCGGAGTACGAGCCGCTTGCTCAACTCATCCGTCGGATCGGCAACTCTCGCGAGCCCTTCCTCGTTCCTCAGATCGGCATTCCTCACGGGCCGCCGTCCACTCAACCTGGTAACGCGTGGGCTAACACCGGGCTCACTGCCGGTGCCCAACCCCCGTTCCCGAACAGCTTCCCTAGCTTTGGAACTACGTTGACTGCTGAGCAGCAGAATGCTCTGGAGCGTCGTAAGCAGGAAGAACAGTACCTCATGGCGCGTCAGAAGGAGCATCTCGCCCAGCAGCAGGTTATTGTCAAGCAAATGCAGATGGGCATGCATCCGCACCAGCTTCACCACCACTCCAGTGCCCACAGCCTGCACAGCCAGCCCAGCTTCGGCAGCATCGCTTCTCCTGGTGGTTATCAGCCGTCGCCTACCCAGGGTCCTCTGCCTGGGATGGCGGGTTTCTTCGACAATTCGTTTCGTCCCGGCCCGGCCTCCGGTCTATCGCCGATAGGTGCCGGGGTGGAGGGCCTAGGAAGTTCGAGGGAGGAGTTGCCAGCCATGTTGGACCGCATGAACTTTGGCCGAGCTGGCCAGATGCCTTTCGGTGCCGCCCCTGGCTCGTTCGGCTCTCCGCAACAGGATGGTACTCACGCCCAGCAGGTTGCTAACATGCTGAACGACCGGGCCCGCCTCCACCGTGAGCAGAGCGACCATGATGCTCAAATCAAGGACGATGAAGGCCACATGGCGGAGCAGTCTGCCGAGCGTCTTCAGCAGTTCAAGGATCTCAGGGAGGAGCACGACAGGGAAGTGGCTGCTGCTGCTGCTGAGGCTGCTATCAACGCTGAGGAGCAGGAAAACCAGCAGCCCCTTCAGCAAGAGGAGAGGGAGGAGCCGTCCACCCCTGCTCAAACCGCTGCTCAAACCGTCAAGGAGACCGAAACCCCATCGAAGCCTTCCGAGCCGCTCTCCCTGACTGAGCAAGTCAAGGCTGCCTCCGCCAAGCAGACACCGGCTCCCCAGTCTCCATGGGCCAAGGTCGACACTTCCATGCCCATGCCCTTCCCTCCGCCTCAGTCTGGCTCTCCTCTCCCGGCGCCCGCTGCCCAGAGAAAGCAGAACCTCGCCGATGCACTTCACCAGGAGACCCGTTCCCGCTCTCAGACTCCTTCGGTCGATACTCCTAGTGCTTCCATTGCTCCTTGGGCCAAGGAAACTGTTGAGGCGCCCAAGGGTCCCTCGCTCAAGGAAATCCAAGAGGCAGAGGCCAAGCAGCGTGAGGAGGCCGAGGCTGCTGCTCAGGCGGCTCGTGCTGAGGCCCAGCGCAGAGAACTGCTTGCTATGGCTGAGCAGGCCCAGCCCCAGCCTAGCCTTCCCTCAAGTGCCACCTGGGCTAGCAGTGCCTCGCCGGTCAATGCACCTGGTACGCCATCTGCCTGGTCCAAGGCAACCGTTGCCAAGACTCCCAACTCTGCCGGTCCCGTTAAGAAGACGCTGCAGCAGATTCAGAAGGAAGAGGAGGCGCGCAAGCAGAAGGCTGCTGCCGCCGCCGCTGCCAGTGCCGCTAGTGCCGCCGCTGCTGCTGCTACCACTGCCAGCCTGTCCCAGGCTGTGAGCGGAGGCAAGCGCTATGCTGACCTCGCGAGCAAGCAGACTCCGGTTGCAGGCAACGCTCCCGGCGGTGCCTGGACCACGGTGGGCGCGAGTGGAAAGATCAAGACGCCTGCTCCGGCTGCTGCTCCTGCTTCCCCCGCCGCTACCCGCACTGCCAGTGCTGGCAGCATCTCGGCTATCAAGCCCAAGCCGGCCGCCGCTCCCCGCACCCCAGCTCAGGCTGCTCCACCGACCGGCACTCTCGATGCCAAGGAAGAGTTCAAGAAGTGGGCTGCCAACGAGCTCAGGAATGACCTCGTCGGCGATACTGACCGTAAGTTCATGGTTGTCAAAAGTGTGAAAATGTGATGCTAACGCCATCGTAGCCAACGAGTTCGTCAGCAACATGCTCAGCTTCCCCAGTGATCTCGACATTGTCACCGAGGCAGTTCACTCCGTGTCCCGCACCATTGATTCTCGCCATTTCGCCCAGGAGTTCATCCGCCGCCGTAAGCTCGCCGACAAGGGCATCATCGAGAACTCTGGTACTTCCAGCCCTGGCCCGGCCAACGGCTCCGGTGGCTGGAGCGAGGTCGCGAAGAAGGGCTCTTCCACCGCCAGCGCTGCTCAGGCCAGTGCGGCGAAGGAGGATCTTGCTTTCAAGGTTGTCGCTGCGAAGAAGAAGGGCGGCAGGAAATAGGTATATTGTGACGGAACTGCAAACTGTGAGGGGTACGTCAAGGTGACTGAGAAAAGAAAAAAAAAATACAGGAGGATATTGGTAGCGTGTGGGGCTGAGGCGAGCTAGTGTCTTCTTGTTGACTTGGGAGAGCTGCTGCCTGTTTTGTATACTTGAAGAGGGTTTGTCGCTCGTTTGGGGAGGTCGTCATCGCGATTGTCCTGCGTTTGCGAGCAGCATTGCTTCGGCTGTGATTTTTCTTCCTTGCGGTACTCATTCTTGCGTGCTGTTCGGTAGACATGTACTTCTGTAGTCGAGTTGTATGAAGTGTACGATGTAGCATCAATGTTTCGGTGCTGGTGATCTCATTTTACAGTAGCACCGGTAAAGCCGAAGGATGGCGCAGCAGTCATCAAATAATGCGGCTGGGGCTCAGCACAGCCACATCATTTGGACAGCATCCCAACCGGGTAATCAGGACGAGCCCATCATCAGCCGCGGTCATTTCGTCGTTTCAGCTCGCCCGAATGACTGCCGCACGTCAGCAGCTGACCGGGCTGGATCTATCCGCTCCTTCCCACGTTACCTGAGATCTCTTCCTATTAAATCCGGCCGCTGCCTTGCCATCTCTCGATCGTTTCGCTGGCCATTCCTCCCAACCAACCCCTCCCCCGCAGCCACTACTCATCAGGCCCCCCAAAGCTCGGGAGCGCACGCGCATAACATATCACAACAGCTGCAAGTCACGGAACACAACAACCTCACTTAACCTACTGGTGTGCGACAACCATGGCAAGTCACGATTACTACGGCGGCGGCGGCGGCGGCGGTGGTCACCAAGACTACGGCTACGGCCAACAGGGCTACAACGCCGCTCCACCGCCGCAAGGCCAATATGGCGGTCACAGTCCCTATCCTCCGCAACAGGTGAGTTTTGCGCCGCGCGCAACCCTTTTTCATAGAGAATTCGCGCAAAGCATGCGAATACAACGGCCTTTTCAGCCGGAAGGTCCCCCAGCGAATGAGTATGGACACGGGCTGACCAGAAGCCGCTGCTCCGGCGCGAACCAACCAGGGCGCCTATCCTCCCCCGCCGCAAGACCAGTACAACCAGTACCAGTCGCCGCCTCCTCCTCAGCAGCAGTACGACCCTTACAACAACAACAGCCACAACCAATACTCGCAGGCGCCGCCGCCCCACAGCTCCTACTCGCCCGCCCCCGGCTACAACAACGCCGTCACCGCCGCCCCGTACCCCACTGGCGGCGGCGACGACTACAACCGCGGTAGCAACACGCACTCGCCCTACCCGCCGCCCGCGCCGTACGGCGGTGCGCCACCCCCAGGTGGCAGCGAGTATGGGTACAACAACCAGCACCAGCACCAACAGTATCCTCCGCAGCAGGGCTACGGCGGTGAGCACGAGCGCGCGCAGCAGTACGGCCCCGACGGCACTCCGCTGCCGGCGGATGGCGATCGCGGCCTAGGCGCGACGGTGCTGGGCAGCGCGGGCGGCGCGTTCTTGGGCCACAAGATGGGCGGAGGAGCGCTGGGAACGATTGGCGGGATGGTGGCTGGTGCGATTGGGGCGAATGTGTTGGAGAATCATCATGAGAAGTGAGTGGCTTTCTCCATCTTTCCTATTCTTTCTACGCTGTCCTTTTTCTTTCTTTTTTTTTTTTTTTGGCGGTTCCACGTCCTTTAGTTGAGTGGTTGCTGACCGAACCTTGCAGGGACAAGAAGAAGAAGAAGCACAAGAAGCACAAGAAGCACGGCAGCAGCGACCACGGCTCCCACTACGGCGGCTCGTCGGCGGCCATCGGCGGCCTCTACCCGCCCAGCTACAGCAGCCACGGTCACAAGCACAAGCACAAGCACAGGTCCAAGAGCAGGGGCGGCAGCAGCAGCAGCAGCTCGTCGAGCGACTCGGACTAAAGCGTTGTTGGGTTGCGTGGTGAGAATCCACGAGAGGATGATGGCTTTCAACGGTCTCTATTATTCTCGTTGCTGTTTTTTGCTGAGCTGGTTTTGCGTTTGGGACGTATTGCTTCTTCGAAAGCTTTACTGAGCATTGGCACTACCGACGACGACCACGATATCCTTAATTTTTTTTTTCCTTTTGTTAATGCTTTTGGCTTACTAAACTTCTTTTTTTTCCTGGCGGGGTTGCGGAGAAAACCCTCATATCAGTGGAGGCTTGCGGAATGGTACCTAGCTCTAAGATGATGAATCAAGATCATTTCGTCTGAATATGTGAGAGAGAGAGAGAGAGAGAGAGAGAGATAGATTCGCGCGTGTGCATATCGGCCTCTTGTGATTGAAGCTCCATGACCGGGCAGCCATGCGACGCACGAAGTGGGGGCGGGGCAGCATTTTGCCTCAGCTGCCCTACCGGTAATTCTTCGGTAGGAATTTTCGGTCCAAACACTGGACCCTGTTGGGTAATGACTTTTTAGAACTCGACAGTCACCCACCGAACCTCCTCAGACCTTGTTGAAATTTTTTGTGCGCACGTTTGAGGAGGGGAAAAGGACACTGACCGAGCATCATATTTCGAAAAGCAAATCAACCGGAAGAACAGAAAAGAGCCAGGAAAGAAAGAGAGAAGGATCACGCCAAAAAAAAAAAAAAGGCAGAAGACACGATAAGAGAAGGGCGAGAGAGAGAGAAAGGATGACAGACGCCTTCCTCGCCTTCTTCCGGCGCGCCGCCACGGCCGCGACGGCCTCTGCACCCTCTATCAGCTCCCAGCTCGACCTCCTCGAGGCCGGCAACTTCGAAGCCCTCCTGTCGCAGTCCGACACCGCGCGCGCGCTACTCGGCCACCAGGCCATCCCAGACGCGCCCGCCTCGCCGGCCGACTACCCGCTCTGGACCGACTGGGTGCACCGCCGGCTGACGACGCTGCTGCAGAGCACGCCCGAGCCGGACAAGCCGCGCGTCGGCGTCGAGCTGGGCGCCGTCGCGCTCGCCGCGCTGGGCGCCTTCGTGCAGACCGCCGTCACGGGCCCGCCGCTGCCGTTCCGGTCGGCGGATGTCGTGCTCGCGCCGTCTGGCGTGCTTACTGGTGATGATGAGAAGGAGAAGGAGAAGAAGCTGAGGGAGACGCGTGCGCGACTCGTCCAGAGCCTGGGCGCTGACGGCGCTGCTGCCTACGCGCGCACGCCGAACGTCGAGCTGTTGTGCCTCGCCGAGGCGGTGCTGGTGGGCGCGTATGGCGAGCTCGAGGCGGCGGTGGGCGCGAGCGCGGTCGTCACGACGGCGCTGTGCTGGGCGAAGGTGCGGGTGCTGGTGCTGCGGCAGCGGTTGTTGGGCGGGGGCGATGTGGCGCCGAGTTTGCAGGCAGCGATTTATGGGGAGTTGGAGGCGCTGGAGGGGGAGTTGTTGAAGGAGGGGGAGGAGGACGAGGTGGTGCGGGTGAGGGAGGTGAGGGTGCCGTTTCTGTTGGAGAGGGCGTCGATACATACGCTGCATGGGTTCGATAAGAAGGCGAGGGAGGACCTGGATAGGGCGGCGAAGGAGAGGGGGTTCGAGTTTGCGTTGACCGGCCTGCTCGGGAAGCGGACGAAGTGGCAGGAGAAGGATACCAGCCAGCTCGTCGTCCTGGCGAGGAGCAAGGGAACGGAGACGGAAGACGAGGCGGGCAAGGGGAAGGGCAAGGCTGTCGCGGAGGAGAATGGCGATGCGGAATCGAAGCCTAAGAACCTGGATCTCAACGACGACACGCTACTGGAGTCGATATCTTTCACCGAGAAGCCCAGCTCGTCAACGGATGTCCGGGACGAGAGCTCATTACCGCCCAGCTTGGCCGCCCTGGATCCAAGTAACCAGCCAAAGCTCGACCCGCTCGACTCCATTATTCTACTCTCGCTGGCCTCGTCTATCACGAATACATCCCCTCAGAACGGCTTGACTAGAGAGGAAACAGTTCCCTATGCCACGCGTGTGCTCGAGGGTGGAAGCTCCAACTGGCAAGTCTACACCCAAGCCCTGCTGGTCCGCAGCAGGATCGAGGGCTACCGATCAAGGACTGCTCAGCGTGGCCTGCTGCAGCTTCAAGCCGTCGTGGACCAGGTTATTGCAGACACTGCCGGAGATGGGTCCACCGCTGGTGCTTCAGGGGACGGTTCTGCCTCCACGTTCCTGCCGCGGCCGAAAGAGGAGGAGTCCGCACCAGTTTCGGAGCGCTTGCGCTACATCTTTCAGCTGTGCACGCCGACGCGGTGGGAGCTGGAATCCGAGCTGGCGGAAACGTGGGTCAAGATGGGCGGTCTCCGCTCTGCGCTGGAAATCTACGAGCGTCTGGGCATGTGGGCTGAAGCTGCGCTGTGCTGGGCTGCTACCGAAAGAGAGGACAAGGCTAAGCGAATCATACGGAGAGAGCTCTTCCACGCAACAGACGGCAACGATGACGCAGCGGGCGATGATGAGAAGTGGGAGGGTGCACCGAGGGATCCGGCACCTGGTGATGCGCCCAGACTGTACTGCATTCTCGGTGACATTGACAAAGACCTCTCGATGTACGAGAAGGCTTGGGAGGTCTCTGGGGAGCGGTATGCCCGCGCTCAACGGTCCCTCGGCCGCCACTACCTCTCCGAGAAGGATTTCGTCAAGTCTGCCAACGCTTACTCCAAGTCTCTCCGCGTGAACCAGCTCAACCAGCAGAGCTGGTTCGCCCTGGGCTGCGCACTCCTTGAGCTGAGCGAGTTCGAGCGCGCCGTCCAGGCCTTCACGCGCGTCGTCCAGCTCGACGACAACGACGCCGAGGCCTGGAGCAACCTGGCCGTCGCCCTGCTCCACCTCGGGCCCAAGACGGACGACAACGACAACGACGCCGCCGCCGCTCCCGCCCCGAAGCTCGACGACGAGGAAGAAGACGACCCCAACCACATCGACACGACCAAACGCCAGCGCGACCCCCAACAGCACCGCCGCGACGCCCTCAAAGCCCTCAAGCGCGCCGCGCACCTGCAATTCGACAACTTCCGCATGTGGGACAACCTCCTCACCGTCGCCGCCTCCCTCTCCCCTCCCGCCCTCACCGACATCATCACCGCGCAGCGCCGCCTCATCGACCTCCGCGGCGCCACCGACGGCGAAGCCTGCATCGACACCACCATCCTCGACGCCCTCGTCCGCAACGTCATCGCGCTCGACGAAAACACCAACGGCTACGATCCCACCCGTCCGGGCCCCACCCGCATGCTCGTCCGCCTGGTCGACGAGGCCGTCGTCCCGCTCATCACGGGCTCGCGCGCCCTCTGGGCCTCCGTCGCCCGCCTCGCGCTCTGGCGCGGCAAGCCCGCCGCCGCCCTCGACGCCCACGAGAAGGCGTGGCGCGCCGCCACGGCGTCGCGCCCCGGGTGGGAGACGGGTGCTCTGCCCGAGGCCGCGTGGAACGAGGTCGTGGACGCGACGATCGAGCTCGTGGCTGCGTATGAGAGTCTGGGGCCGCGCGAGCGGACGGAGGGGTTGGCTGCGGGGAGTGGGCAGGTTGTTATGAAGGATTGGAAGTTCAAGGCGAGGAGCGCGGTCAAGGGCGTGTGTAGTCGCGCTAAGGAGACGTGGGAAGGGAGTGAGGGGTGGGAGAGGTTGAGGGGCACGTTGGAGGAGTTGAAGGGGGTGTAGTAGGGTTTCTTTCTCTCTCTCTCTCTTTTTTTTTTTTTTTTTTTTTTGATGGTTGAGGGGGTGGGGGGTGCGGTGGTAGTGGTGGTTTTTTTTTTCTTGTTTTGCTTTGGCTTTCGGAGGTGGGGAAGGCATACATGTATGTACGGCCGTGGGTGGGTGGGGGGAAGGTAGGATAGACACTCTTGTTTAGCAATGTGCATCATGGCGGTTCTGGAGAGCTCTGTGCTAGATTCATGCGTTTTGCTGTTGGTGAAGGGTCTTCGTGATGGGATTGTGCTGAGGCACACGCCGGTGTTCATGTAACTTGGAAGTAGTGGTGAGTGAGACTGGCTGTGTAGAGGTGGAGAGAAAGCAGTGAGGCTTTTACCTGCCCTAGTAAGTTACTTTCGTTCTCCTCACCCCGTCGTCTTGCTTTTCAAGCTGCTCTTCTCCAACCCTAGACGTCATTCGTGCATGGTCGCTGCATCCATTCATACATTTGCGGCTGGGAAGAGGATTGAACAAGATGATAGTATATTTCAGGACTGCTCTGCTAAAAGTAAGATCGGTTACTCCTGATCTCTTCCGTTGGTTAGACCAGTCTTCTCAGTTGGGCAACTGAAGCGGGATGCTGTTCGGAGGGTGTAGATTTCCAAAATTGTACGTATATATAAATAGAATTACACGCACTTGAAGTCAAATACTAGCGTAAACGGGACACCATATTTCTAGACCGAGTCAAATTCCCTCAAGATACTATCTTCAATGGCCTCACGTTTGACTGTCATGGTGAAAAGATTAAGTGCTGAGAACCGTGCCACAGAGATGTTGGACATTCAAACCGGAAATAAGTAACATTCGAAACGGAAGATGCAGCCAATTACATGAAAGGACGTCCTATGAACACACATGCAAAAAAGGACGAGCTGGCAATCGAGTCGTGCACTCATAAGAAAACCTATCCAAGATACCGAGCAAACAGCGAGCAAGTAAAGACAAGGCTCTTCCATCGGATATCCCGAGCATGGTATGCACGATCCCTGCGCAGATCTCTGAACAGCAGAGCTGTGTCGAGGTGGTCAGGGCACATTTCCCAAGAAAGGGGTGGACACGGCCCAAGCTCCTAGCCCGGGAAGGGCTCTCGGGATGATGACTTGGGGAGGAGACACACATCATTAAGGCGTCGGTCCGGCCCGGCTTCTAGAGACTTTTTTGCTTACGAGTACAGATGCGGGGAGGGGAAATGGAGGAATGGCCAGATTCATCCAATTGTCCGTGCAGTGCTCACGAGACCTGTTCATTTCGTATTTTGTTGCGGCCCTTTTTTTGCTTGGGCAGCAGCTGTCGGGAAATGATTCGGGGGCGGCGGAATGGGCGCATGAGGGAAGCTTATGAGGGTGTCCACATGAGATGTGTCATGGGAAGTAGCAATCTACCAACGTGTTGGTGTCGGAGTGTGGGAGCGGAGTACGGATTTGGGGGGGAGGGGGAGACAAGGGTAGGTGTTCGCACACGATCTGAACATCACCACCCCTTCCGCCTGTAACTGCTGGATTCAGACGCAGCAGCACTACGTTAATCGATAAGAGAAGAAAAAAAAAAGGCCATGCGTTCGTGCGCGAGGAAAAGCCGAGTCCGCGCGCACGGGAAACGTCTAGAATTCCACGCACATCCGCGGCGCTAACCGTTCTTGGCAAGTATGGTTGGATAGTGGGGAACATGGGCCGGCGGTGAGAAAGCGAAGAACCACCCGCACTTGCTCCGTTGTTGTCCCAAATTTCCCAACGCGGGGAAAAAGCAAGAACGCACCGGCACTTGGGATCTTGGTGCCGAAACAGATGGGAAAGCCACCAACAAACCTCCTTTCTCCTCGGGCTGATGATAGTGCCGTGCGCGTACCCTTGTGATTACTGAACTACGTGTTGCTCGAAAGAACTGACGAAACCCTTTCATCGCTCACGAGACATCGGACGTTTCTTTGAGTCAGCGGTGTGTCACAAGGGAACCAAGGAAGGAGGTGTGGAGGAGAAACAGGAGCTGAGGCAACAAGCAAGCGGTTCCTCACACAAGTCAGGAGAGACAAAGAAGAACACGTCAAAAGATGGAGACACACGGGACCTCCGATACGGTCCGACTGTGAACATCCCTATCGATAATTATTCCTATTATTCTGTCATCACCTCTGATGAAGTGTTCTCTCTATGTGAGCCCGTGTGTAAAGTACGTGCGGCGCACGCACTTCTCCTATGCTTAAGCGCCCGCCTCGGGCAAAGGAAAGAAAATATCCCAGGAAACCAATAACAGACTACGCCAATACAGGACGCCAAGTCACCAACATCGGTTACTGTATAACGCCACACCCTGATCACAAAATTTTTTCTCGACGACGACGACGAACTATTGCGCCGTGTTCCGATATCGCCGTAGTTACGGACGCAACCCTTATGGACTTTCAAACAGAAACACCAAAAACTCCCAACTTTTGTGCCAATTTGCTGCTGCTGCTGCTGCTGCTGCTGCTGCTGCTGCTGCTGCTGCTACTGCGTCTGCAGTGATAAACGTGAAGTGGTGCTTTTATCCCCTTTTCGCCAGAACAAAAACCCAATCCCATCAAAACAAAACATGCTCTCTTCTCCAACTCTTAAAAACAATTATATTACATTACAGCAACCGAGTCGTACGAAGGCGGCATCTCGCCAAAAATCTCGCAATAAGGGGGTATCGTGGGGGGAAAAGAAGTCGAAGAGGGCGGGGTCGCAGCGTCAAAATAAGAATCGCGCTGCTCACTTCCGTCAGGCGTCAGGATACCGGGCGTGACGGGCACCGACGCCAGCCCCGCGGCAAAGTCGGGCGTGTAGTCCCAGTTGGAGACGGTGATGTCGTAGACGGCGCCGAACTTGCGCTGCGGGAACGGGTACATGTTGACGAGCTCGCCCGTGTCGGCGTTGTGCTTGAGCTCGGCCGTGATGAGCTCGAGCACCAGCACGTGCGAGACGGAGAGGGCGACGCGGTGGTCGTTGTTGTCCGCGGCGTCTGCGTTGCCATCACCGCCGCTGCCGCTGCCGCCGGATGGCGCCGCAGAGGAGGTAGACGACGACGACGACAGCGTATCGGGCTCGACGCCGCACGACGCCTTCGCCGACGCAGGCAGCACCACGTTGAACGCCACCTCGACGTCGCCCGAGCCGGGCGCCGGCGTCGGCAACTTATCCAGGTTGCCCGTCCAGCCGCCCGACGCCAGCTTGCGCACATGCTGGTGATGCTGAGCATCTTTCTTCTTCTGTTGCTGCGTCTGCTGCTGCGAAGTCTCGCTGTTCGTCGCGCCCGTCTCCGTCTCCGCAAACGGCGGCAGCCGCCCCGCCTCAGCGACGGGCACCAGCTGCGCGCGCTCCTCGATGCGCCAGTCCAGGCGCCGCACCGCCAGGCGCGTCGTCGTGCGGCCGCGGCGCGAGATGCTGTTGCACAGCGTGAGTTTGGCGGTGAAGGCGTCGTCGCTGCCGCTGTTGGGGCGCAGGACGCCGGGGAGAGAGAGGCGCGTGCTCATTTGGCTGTCCGGGAAGCGGCGGCGCAGCGACACCTCGGCGGGGCCCTGCGGGAGGAGCAGGGCGCGGCGCAGCGTCACGGGCGTCTCGGTCTTGAAGAGGGGTTTGCTGGTAGTGCGCGAGAGGGCTGTGGCTGTCAATGTGTAGACGGTGCTGCCGACGGGGGTCGAGGTCGAGGCGGGGAGGTGGCCGGGGATGCGGACGTTGAAGGGGAGCAGGTTGCGGCGCTGCTTCGAGGCGAACGGGGAGGAGGAGGATTCGGGGTCGTTGTTGGATGATGGCGGCGAGTAGGCGATGGTCCACTGCATTATCTCCTCGACGCTGGTCCGCTTGTCGCGCGTGGGGCTGCGGTTGCCGAAGGAGCGGCGGCGCGAGGCCAGGAGGGCATCTTGCGGCTTGGTGGATTGCTTCTTGATCTTGGTGGTGCGCAGCAGGGCGAGCTGGATCGAAGTGATGTCTTGGTGCTGCTGCGGCTTGGCGGCGACTTCGATGTGGCCGGCTAGGGGCACGCTGTCGGCCTGGCACGGGTCGCCGACGACGGTCAGAGGAGCCTTGGGGATTCGGAGATGCATTGCGTTCCTTGTGGCCTCGGCAGCAGTGTTCTTGGGAAATCCTTTTAAATCAGATGCCACGATTTGGGCCGGTCTAGACTCGTCCCCGTTGGGGATGTGCACGGAGCTTCGGAGGAGCTTGAGCATTTGCCGGTGAGGGCGGGCTCGGAAATGGTAGTGGTTGTCGCGGTCGTGGCTGAGTAAGGCTGTTGGCGGTGGTATAGAGAGTTGGGCGAAGTCTGGAGGTTATAGGCAGAATTTGAAGGGTTGGATAGTAGTTGCGTGATGTATAACGAACTAGCCCAGGATGGGAAGCCAAGACGCATATAGCGGGTTCTGGCTAGGGCGCCTCTGAGGCTCGCTTACTTGTAAGGGTCGTCGTCGGGCCTTTTCTGCACGTGGCGACGACAAGAGCAGGACTGGGAGCACAGTTTTTCACTTCGGAGTCACCGGGGGAGGCAGATGGTGTCGCGGGTTGCGGAGGGCCCTCTTTTTTCTCGAGGCAATCCCGCGCGTGCGGGATGCTATGCGTAACAGAAACATCGAGAATAGCTCGCCAGGGACTTGATTACCCTTCTCGTCAACCGCCCAGGGCGCTCAAGCCACAGTACGTAATAAAACCTCACCGGTGCTCGCACCTCATGGCCAGCATCGATTGCCAAAGATTCTAGAATCGCACCGTGCTGGCTCCCCTTTTTTGCTCCCATGCTTCTAGCGTGTGTGGTGGCGGCGCGAGAGGCTGAGTCGCACATCTTTCGGCGATCTGCAGCGTAGTCAGTCGGGAATCCGTGCACGCACTACCATGATTCCATCCTCTCCCCATACTCGCGCTACTGGAACGGGAGCGCCCGAGCCCGCTGTCTGCTGGTTATGTAATGCTTTCAGTAGTAAATAACCATCGCTGATGGAGCCCGAACGCGTGTCCCGAGCACCGATCCCCCGTATCCGTGGCCATCGTCATCCTGACCAGGCTCCAGTCATGGATCCACATCCCGTACTCGCCGGCAACGGAGGGGCGTGTCGGCATGTGGATCTTGTCGGCGTTGGGTTCCAAGATCTGAGTTGAGGTGATGATGAGGAATTACGTCGATCCTGTTCCAGGCGAATCACGGACCCCGCAACCCAGCCAGTCAACTCTTGGCGCAACCGAGCCCGCACTTCTTGGCAGGAATCATCTGAGAGTTTAAAGCAACATACAGCTAACACCAAGAAATTCGCCTTTTTGGCTTTGCCCGAACCCGCGCGCAAAGCCGCTCATCCGACCAGTTGCACCGGTTTAGCACTCGCTTTCTCCACGCGCAATCCGTT
This sequence comes from Lasiodiplodia sp. COLG20, assembly GCA_009801085.1. Taxonomy (NCBI): domain Eukaryota; kingdom Fungi; phylum Ascomycota; class Dothideomycetes; order Botryosphaeriales; family Botryosphaeriaceae; genus Lasiodiplodia; species Lasiodiplodia sp. COLG20. The sequence continues at coordinate 352,842 of VNWV01000010.1, read as the reverse complement.
TTTTGATTCGTGTTTCCCCCTTTTTGCACGCTACACCCTGCAAGATCAGCACCATCACCCACCAATGACCCTGCAAGAACGGCTGAACGGGTGCGGACGGGTATCGGGATGATGCCTGCGTCTGTCTGGATTCGCCAATGACGTGGCGCGCGGGGTGGGACGCGTGTTTGCTGTCAGTAACGCCGTCATACATTTGACAACACTCGCGGCTGCTACGGAAAGAACGAATAGCGAGCCTCTGAACGCCCGCTAGCGATGGATACCTCTGCTTCAGTTCCACTGTATGTACCGGTACATTGGCGCCTTTGTGCTAAGTTCTGAAACATTAGCACTACACGCGTCTCGAAGACGATGGCTTGACAGCATGCAACTCAATCGATCCTGAAGAGCAGTAATGATGCTAAAACTCGGTGTGCCAATGCTCTTCTTCTTGGCGCTGAAGTTGTGTCTTCGGGGGCTGATGGAGGCGGTCAACGACTTTGAAGACACTTGGCTTGCAAATACGCTTTTCCCGGTGCGCCCAACTCAGTACATGTGATTGTAAGGAAATAAAACAAAGGTGGGTATCAGTAGAATAATCATCAGAAAGACTGATGGCCAAAACAAGGAAAGTATGCCAAGGATAGAAAATCCCTAAAAAAAAAAAGTACCTTCCATGCCGCGGGTCCGAATGTCAAAAAGAAAACACCATGAAGTCCGCACTTTGATGATGACAAAGTGTCAATCGCTCCGCCGAAACCGATGAAGGAATGCTGAAAAGTGGAAGTCCAGCTCTGTGTCGAATAGCCTGGACAATAGAGTTGACGCAACCCGGCCCCAGGCCTCCGCGAGGGATCATCTTGCATCAATGATGATGCGTCGTCCACCGTGAAGAAGACGCAGCGGCAATCCAAGCAAAAGCCGCAATCTTCGAACCCCTCATCATCCCTCCCCCCTCCCCAACCTACAAACTCTTCCACTTCCTCGCCACCTGCTCCGGCGTCAACTCCACACTCGCCACCACCTTAAACTTCCTCGCCACATTAACCCACCTCTCCCTCTCAACCTCCTCATAGCACCTAACCAACACCTCCTCCTCCGCCCCCGACAACACCGGCCCCACTCCCCCATTCCCCCCTTCTCCTCCCCCATCCCTGCGGGGATGCCTAAAATTCAAATAATCCCGATAATCAAACCCCCCCTCCCCCTCCTCCTCCGCTATCCTCGGCGCCACGCGCGCAAACCGCCCATACACCGCCGCCACCGTGAAGGTCGGGCTGCGCCCCGCGGCGACGCGCGCGGAGTTCATGCGCGCGGCGATTTCTTCCCAGTGCAGCCGCTCGACGGTGCGGAGGCGCTTGATCGCGATGTTTTCGGCGTCGCGCTCCGGCGCGAGTTTGCGGACGTAGGGGTGGGCGGTGGGGTTGCTGGCCATGGCGCGGAGGCGGGCGCGGTGGGTGGGGTTGTCGTCGGGGTGGGCGGTTGGGGCGGGGGGAGTGGTGAGGGGGGGTTGGGGGGCGGGTGGTGGAGGGGGGAGGCGCTGGCGGCGGGTTGACGTTGGGGCTGGACGATGGTGGTGGTGGTGGGCAGTGGTGTTGTGTCGATGATGGTGGTGGGGCGGCGGCGGCGATGGCGGGCCCGGGGTCACGAAGAGGCTGTCTTCGTCGATGTCGTTCGGCTGCTGCGGATGACGCTGGAAGCCGGCGGGCCAGATGTCGGCGGTGCGTGGGACGCCGCCGCTGCCGGAGAGGTAGTCATCGTCGTCGTCGTCGTCGGTTTCGGCGATTGCGTTCCTCGATGCCGCCGCTGTGCTGCGGGAGAAGACGGGGAACTTCGGCTGTTGGTGGTGGTGGTGGCGAGCATCTGGGAGATGGAGACGATCCTTTTCGCGGCGCTTCTTGCGTGAGGACTGGGTGTTGGAGGAGCGCGGTGGCTTGACCCCTCCTCCTCGGTGCTTCGACCCGAGGCTACCGCGGCTCTGCTGGGAAGCGCGAGAACGGGAGGATGAAGGGATCGGGCTTGAAAGGTCGGGGGAGCCGCCGGCATGGTCGGAAAGGTTCAGCTGGCCAAGGTCGAGATGCCGCTCCGATGGGGGAGAAGAACCGAAGCGGGATCGCTTGTCGATGTGAGCGCCGTGGAAACCTTTCTGGAATGCGCCATTGCTGTCCATTTTAGGCTGCTTCTGGAACGTGTCGCGAAGAATCTCATCGACGGTGTCGATTGGATCCAATTGTCCGCTCTTCCGCTCGTACTGGTCTGGCAGGCCGTGGAAATTGGTGGTATGGCCTAAGAACGGGCTCGGATTGTCGTCGGTGGAATCTTCGCTTCCGTGACGCATCGTGCCATCTTCAGGGCTGCAGAGGAGCGTTAGAAAGGCAGTAATCTGTATGGAGACAAAAAGCAAAAGAAGGTGAGGATGTTTACTTACAAGGTACTTGGCACCTCTGTCGCCATTGATATGTTCTTTTGATGCTGAGATGTGGTAATGGTTGGATTTTGGCCCATGCTGCCCCCCGAACACTGAGGTTGGTGACGGAGAGTTGACCCCGTCCAGGCCTAGTGGGATGAGCCTCAAGTAGATTCGTTCGACAATCCTTGAGCTTTGATGTTTTCGTGCGGCCTGCAAAGGAAGTGGACAGACAGTGGAAGTGTGGGGGATGGCCTGTCTCGTGAAATGGTGGTCGAAGACGCCCAAGTTGTGGTCGTCAATAAACTTGGCTGTCGTTGAAGAAGAATCGAGGACGAGATGCTTTCGAAGGCTCTATTATACCGCTTTGACCATGGTATGCAGCAGACCAGTCGCCAGGCAGCAGATGCAAGTGCAGGTGCACTGTTCCTCAACGTGTAACCGTGCACTTCATCATGAGGTCGGGCTCAGCAATTCCGGTCTCCCCAATGACGACTCCGTGCCGCATCATTCTTAAATGCTGCAGAGGGGTTGGGTCTCAATCCAATCTGGCCAGATAGTCTCGTGCAGCTGGGTGCCGCGAGACATGTTAATTGGTCAGTGACTCCCACGGACCACTACTCAACAGCCTGAGCTGTATGTCCGCTGCGGCTTGGGCTGGCCTGTGATTCCAAGCCCCTCGAGACTTGCATTGATCATGGGCTCATGAAGCTACGTTCACAGGATGCAAGGCCTTCAGGACGGATCAGTCACCATCTTCCAGAATTGATGAACGCATACCTCACATGACTGGTTGAATGAGCAGCAACCACACTCTACGCCCCGCAGAAATCAAAGACGAGAGGTGAATACACTGTACAGAGGACGAGCGTGGACTCCGTCATACAGAAGCCGTGGGACATCACAGCCGATAATCGTCGGCGGGGCACCACACGCAGCATGCACTTGGTGTGGTGCATGCAGAAGAGAGTCCAGAAATCGCGCAAGTATCAACGATAATATCCTCCCTCGGGGTAATGTAGGCCCACGGGCTGATGTGTGCATGGTATTGAGGCATGGGCTTGGAAAGTAGGTATCCCGAACGTGCGATATCCGATCTGTTCAGTGAACAGAAGGAATTGAAGGTTTATGAGGTCGGAGGTTCCTAGGTGAACATATGGACATGTCAGTACTGCGTTGTTATGTGGATGAAGTTTGTCTTACATGATTCAAGATACTTCGTCCTCGGGTGCTCGCAGATCGTCCCGAATGTGCCGTCCAGAGAAATGCGCCTCCATTGACAGGGGCAATGGTACCATCCTTGGCAAATGAGGTAAACCTTGAGTCTGACTGTGTCCAATGTAAGTATGGCGGATGCCTGTGCGGAGTAAATAGTGTTTGCTAAAGTTTCATCTCGTCAGCACTACTCATGTTGGCTAGAAAGAGGTTAGAGGGTGGAGACGGAAGGATCGGGACGCATTGCAACAGCAAACAAGTCAAGCAAGAAGGGGTTGCGAAGCGACAGATGACAATTTCGTAGATGATGCAAGATACTAAGTACAAGATGCGCTCTTCAAACGCAGACCCTGAGGCCCCAACTCCGATGCAAACAGCCGGTTCCGTGTATCCATGGTTGAAACAAAAAGACACCCAACAGCTCGCGTAGCGGACAAAACTCACCACTACGTGGCTCTTTAGACGAAGAAAAATCGATCCGGAATTAACAATTCGTTTCCAATCTGTTTTATGCGGTTGTCCAAAGAAGAAGTTGCCTCGACCTTTCGGGAGGCTGGGGACTCTTCCGCAGGGCTAGCGAAGCGACGCGTAGGTAGCAGCGGCAGTCATGTAGTTGGCCTTGTTCTCGCGCTCCCGCTGAGCCTCTGCAGCCTGTGCGTCGGTCATAGGAGGCTTGGCGGAAGAATCCCGGCGGAAGACCTTCTTGAGAAGACTGGTGGTTGACTTTGAGGTGGAGCTGCTCATGATGGAGGCGGCATCCGAGGAGGAAGAGGAATTTCTTGGGTTGGACATCTTGGCTGATTGGTGCAGGTTTCTGCTGAGAGGTTTGGAGTCGGTGATGGTGGTTTGTGGTGAAAGTTTGAGGATGTAGAGATTGAGTGTGTTGTGTAGTGAAGGCAAAGAGCCTAATAGACGGTTTGAAGTCTAATGTGTGTTTGCTTTGTTGGACTGAGGGGAAAATCAGGCAGACAAGCCAAACTTATAAACAGGCGGCAAACAGTCATACCTAAGGCAGAAAGCAATTTTAGGACGCTATTGTCGTCAGCGCGCAGAGCATCACACACATGTCGGAATTAGCCAGCAGTCCTTGCGGCGGTGATGTGGACGGCCTCGGTGTTCGAAAGCCGTGCGCAAGTCGGAGTTAGATCCCTGGGCGGTTGGTCGCATGCTTTGGTGGCGCCAAACGGGGTCAAGCGCGCGGGATTGCGGAGTGAGAGCCTGGACACCATGCCTCGCAAGTAGGGCTCGAATAGGTGAACCTGGCGTAGGGCACGCGCGCTACACACAGGTTGAGTCACCGCAGCAGGGCATTGTGGCTTGCAACGTGCTTCAATGAGAGACGCGCCAGTTTAGGCGGCAGCGGTCGGTTGGCTGTGGTCACCGGTAAGTGTTGTGGTGTGGTGAATTAACGCGCCTCGCGCGGGGATGTGGGGAATTCGTGGCCCATCCCGGTCGGCTCTGTGCGCTGCATACCGGCAGCCACTTCTGGTGGGCTGACTCACCCGCAACCACGACGGTGTCCTAAAATGGAAAGGCGCTGAGCCATGTTGTCAGCGCGCTCCTTTGCGCATTCTCCACATGCGATTTCGGCATCGCTAAAGTTGAATTGCGCATCATACTGCCATTCTAGAATTCAACCTGCGAAGTATCGTAAGCAAACAAGCCACAGGGTGAAAGCGAGGCTTGGCACGCCTTATAGAAGACATACAAGACAAGACGCCATTTAAAGGCCAAAGACGCCTTTTCGAGGACGAACACGCCTTTCAGAAGAGAAGTTAGCCCTAACCAAAGACAACTTGTCATCCATGGTGGGTTTCGTCCATGCAATAGGGCGTGGGCGGTGTGAAGACTGTGGAGTCACAGTCAAGCCACACACGCAACGCTTTTGAGGTTTGTAACGCACAAGCCTCCGACGACGGCCATCATCCAGGTATGCGTCATTTGTAAGCATCTCAACATCTGCTGATGCTTCCCATTGCAGGCGGCTGAGCAAAAAATGGCTGCGCTGGCATCACACCAACACGACTCGAAGCATATTGGACATTTCAAAGCACAATTTCTTCGACATCCGCAGCCTTACCATTCCTGTACCGTGCAATCTACCACAAACAAGACCAGAACGACCCTCGTCATTCAAGCAGGAAATGGAAACACAGCCGGGCTCTTGTATCCGTTCTTCCCAACCGACCTGACCCCGAAAATCACATTGTCCTTGCTCAAATCCACCGTCGCTGCAAGGACATTCCCAACATCGTACGCGTGAGTCCACAGAGGAGCCGCCGTCGGCCTGTAGACCAGCTCGTATCCCGCCAGGTCCGCGTCATCGACCTGCTGCCACGAGAACTGACTTTCGTTTCCCAGCGTCGACGTGTCGACCGTGACGTTCCGCGGTATGCCCGGAGCCTGCGACAGCGACCACAGTGCGGCGAGGTTGACCTTGGCCACGCGCGCCGCGAAAGCGTAGTCGACAAACTCCGGGAGGTCGCCGAACTGCGTGCCGTCCTCGGCGACGCGGATGTCCTGGTGCTGGTGGTCGAAGTTCTCGTTGGGCTCGGTGAAGCGCACGGCCGGATACCCCTGCTGCAGGAACGGCGTCTGGTCTCCGCCGCGGAGGTAGCGGTCCAGGCGGTACACCATTGCGACTTTCATCCCGGTGGCGTCGTTGGCAGCGACTTCGGACACGAAGCGGCCGAGCTGTCGGGCGGGAGAGTCGTTCTCTCCGCCTATCCTGAGGCGTGTGGAAGCTACGTCGTCGCTCTCCGACAGAGGCGGCCCTTGGGCGAACAAGCGGATGGTGAAGGGGTCTTTCTGGCCTTGGTCGCCGGTGGAACTGCCAACGATGTCGTTGTTCAGCATTCCTTCCACATTGACGCTGGAATTCCTCAAAGACTGGGCGAGAAAGTTGGCGCCGTAGAGACCTTGCTCTTCTCCAGCAACCGCGCTGAAAAGTATTGTGGCCCTTGGCTGACGTGTCGCTAGGACTCGAGCAAGTTCCATGACAACTGAATCTCTCGTAAGCCTTTGACGCCAGCATAAAGTTATATGGGTCATATTTCGCGACTAACCTGCTACGCCGGACGCATCATCGTTTGCTCCTGGGGCATCCGATTCGTAGTTCATCACGTCGGTCACTCTCGAGTCGTAGTGTCCGGAAATCACATAAACTCGAGAGGGATCAGACGAGCCCTCGATCCGCGCAACAACATTGCTGATTCTCACAGGAAAAGGTATGCGGTTCGCCACGGGCTGGATGTAGCCGGGGACCTCGACCGTCATCCTTCCTTCAGACGTCGCAGCGTACTTCCGCATCTCGGAAGCGATCCAATCTCTGGCAGCGCCAATACCCCGGACGGTCGAGTTTTGGGTTGACAGGGTATGCCGCGTGCCGAAGGAAACTAACTTCAAGATAGTGGCCTCAATGTTTGCGGGGTCGACTTCGTCCAGCATGGCCCGCAACTCGTCATCCGGAGCCTGCGGGGCTATCTCTGTACCGAATTCTGAGGCTGGCCATGATGCGGCAGCGCAAGAAGCATAGTCTGAAACATTTGCGGCAGTGGATGCTAATTGGTCCCTAGGAAGTGGTACATTCTGAGCCAAAGTCGAAGCAAGCAGTAAGAGCGTGGAGGCGGCGGTGAACATCATGGTGACTTGGCACCAAATATGAATGCAGGGGCGCGTTCTTATACCTTAAGTAGGCTGCCTTACCGGTACGATATATCCCGACAGCGGACAGGCTTTATCTTGACAGCTTCCGCAAGAAGTTGGGCACAAGAGTTACCCCTCACAATGTGTCAATGAATGAGCTCATGGCTTGGCAGGAACGGTATCGAGCTTGTGGCCGGGGTTCGACGGCAAAATCCTGGAGATAGTGTTGTCGAACCGCCGGCCAAGCATCGAAGTTCATTGCCGGATAAGGAAGGTCGGTATTGCACAAAAGCATGACGGCATTTAGGTTCTCGGTCAGAGAATCAGGGTCTGATCGGTCCATCGCGGTGGTGTGCAGGAAGATAGGATGTATAAAAAGATCGCTACATTGAGATAGATCATCCTCTCGACAGAGCGCAGTAGCACCGGCAGTGCGCGGAATAGCCTGAGGCCAAGACGCGGCAGTGACCGCCGCGGCAAGAGGTAGATAGCAGCTAGAAATGCAGGCTCGTCAAATTCTGACTAATCAAGTCAGCCGATGCGATCAGCCTAGAAGAACAAACATTGAGATGAGCGCCGGTGGAGCTCAACATGTGTTTTTCAGAGAATGATGGCGTGGGGTTCTTCGTAGATCGTGCGTGCAGAGTTAGCGCAGCGGAAAGGCAGTGGGCTGAGAGACGGAGCGCCGATCGCCAAGGCGGCGACAGACGGCAGAACACACGTCGTGAATGCGCCTCAACTCCGCGCCTCTACCTACACGTAGCCAAAAGTTCCATCGGCCAGCCCTTTAAACCTTCTCGCCAGAAGCTCTTCGCAAACATCCTGGTGATCTCGCGCAAACATGGTTCGCAGTCCCGTCTCCACATTGGCTTTCTGGTTTCTCACAACGCCTGCAGAACTCCCTCTTCAACTCCGCACTGCGGCAGTCCACCTCCATACGCAAGGATCTCGATGCCTTCGCCGAGAGCAATACCCTTTCACCGGCCCTGCTTGGTGAGCTCATGATAGCCCGCACTCGGCCTCGTCCAAGCGCTAATACTGCCACGCAGGGCAAATCAACGCCTCCCTTACTTCCTTCAACCGCACCATAGACGATTACAACCGCCTGGCTAAGCAGGAAATGGTCTCTGCGAAGCAAGAAAAGGCCTACGATCGCATCAAAAATTTCCGCGCCGAATTGACCGACTACCGCGAACAATTCAACCGGCTAAAATCCGAAAACGACGAACGGGTGAGCTCCTCTGTCCATCCCTCAACATCCGCACAGCCGGAGGACACAACTAACAATCTCCACAGCAACAAGTCCAAAGCCGCGCCGAGCTCCTCGGCCGCCGCCCACACCACGCCGCGACCCCCGAAAACCCGTACGCCTCCGCCTCAACCTCCGCAAACTCACCCTGGGCCCCGCGACCCGGCACCGGCAGCGGTGGCCCTTCGGCCCTCGGCGCAGCGCCCTCGGACTATACGCGCGAGGCGCACGCGTTCCGCGAGCAGTCGTTCATGTCGCAGACGAATGCGCAGCTGGACGAGTTCCTCGAGCGCGGCCGCGCCGTCCTGGGCGACCTGGGCGACCAGCGCGAGATGCTCAAGGGCACCCAGCGCAAGCTGTACAGCGTCGCCAACACGCTCGGCATCAGCGGCGATACGATTCGTATGGTCGAGCGCCGCGCGAAGCAGGACAAGTGGATTTTCTGGGCGGGGGTGGTCATCTTCTTCACGTTTTGCTGGCTGGTGCTGAAGTTTTTGAGGTGAGCGAGGGATGATTGTGTGCCGCTGGGAGGAGGGGTGGGGGAGAAAGATGTCAGAGGGGGGTGAGGGGTTGGGATAGGACAGATGGGCGTGAGTCGACTCGCTTGTTGTTGGACACTTGCGATTAGCGCGGCGTTTTCGGGGTCTGCTTCGGGTGGTGGGGGAAACCCTTTAGTGGTTCCAGTCTCTTCGGGGGAGTGTCTTATATCCCTGTGGTGTAAGGGCGTTCAAGGGCAACGAGCTTTAAGGTTTGGCTTTCTTGTGTGCTTTGAAGCTGTTGGGATTCTCTCTCGGGCTTCCCTCTGTATCAACAGCTATTGCCTGGTCAAAACCAATCAAGCATGGACTTGGCTAAACAGGTATAGGATCCTCAAGTGATTCCCTATATGTTTCATCGTAATCCGAGTTGAAGAAATGCCGAGTGGGATACACCAAAGCTAACCACCACACATCCCCACGCGGCCTAAGGAGAAACAAAACAGAGCCCGATCCCTCAGACAGACTTTTGGGAGAGAGAGAAATGCCGCGGATTCCACTACATCATCCGCAGAGGAAAATGTGCGTGTGTGTGAGAGCTCAGTAAGTATCATCCCACCACTCCGAAAACCATTCCGTCTCACGCTCCTCCCCCGGCAACCGCTCACCACAGCAGCAGTCCTGCACGACATGATGGTCCCGCTCATCATGCCAATCCGCCGCCGCCGCCGCCGCCGCCGCCGCCCGGCCCTTCCGCAGCAGCAATCTCCCCCGGTCCTGGCGCCGCCCTAGCTTGTTGATCTGCTCGGTGAGCTCGTCCAGCTCGTCCTTCACGTCGTGCACGTCCATGCGCAGCTCCCGCTGGTCGTTCTTGATCGAATCCAGGGCGCCTCGCAGGCCCCTCCCTCCGCCTCCACCTCCGCCTCCGCCAATGCGAACCCCAACGCCGTAGCCCCGCGGCGGCGGCGGCGTCCAAGCAATCCGGTCGTCGTCCAGGGGGTCGAAAAGCTGGCGATGATGGTGGCCGCGGTGGTACGTCGTCTTCAGGCCCAACGGCGACATGCCGCCATCGTCGCCGAAGCCGTCTTCATCACCACCAGTCAGCCCGGCCGACCTCCTAACGACGCGCCGCTCACGATGTTCATGCACGTACATGCCACCACCACCGCCGCCGCCGCCGCCGCCTGCCGCTGCATCATCATCATCATCCATCAACAACAGCGCCGCCCTCCTATGGCGCTCCAAATCCCTCTCTTTCTCCCTAATCCTCCTCCCCATCCCCCGCCCATCCCCCCCTCCTCCTCCCCTCCACCCCCACCAACCTCCCGGCGGCGGCGGCCCTCCTCCCCTCCCCCTCCCCCTCCCCATCGGCTGCAGCGTAGAGCATTGCAATTCGTTAGGCTAAAACCAGCCAACCTTTCACGCCGGCGCCGGCTCAGGCACCTCAATTATCTGAACCGGATCTGGCTCCGTACGGACAGTCTGGACCTCAACCGTATACTCCTCAACGCCCTCTTCCTCCTTTCCTCCCTCTTCCCCTTTCCCGTTCTTATACATCCACCACCCACTCAACGGCTGCACAGTATCACGCTGCTGCTCCTCAGCGCCGGCCTGCCCTTGCTCAAAAGCCCGAATCCCCACCGACCCGGCCACCATGGTCGTCTCGAACTGATTGCCGTTATCATCCAACATGACGGGCACGCTCGAGAACCCGGCGGGCACGGCGTCCGTGTCGACGGTGTGATATTCGACGCCGTCGAGCGCATACACGGCCGGCTCAGCCGCCCAGCTGCGGTGCCGCACCTGCTTCGCCCTTCCCTCTTCGTCCCAGAAGCAGAAGGCTGGCAGCCAGCCGGAGATGTAGTCGGTGCCGCTGAACTCGCGGTTGTAGTGGGCGATGGCGTTCCAGAAGTCGACGACGTCGGGCGCCGTCGGGTCCTCGAACGAGCGGATCATGCGGCGCAGGACGGGCCGCAGAAGCTCTGCGAAGCGGGTGGGCTCCTCGCCGAGTTGTTCCAGTTTGTCGAGGCGTGTGAGGATCTGCTTCCAGTCGTCGGCTTCGCCCAGGAGCGTGACCGAGGGGATGCCGCAGGCCAGGGTCATCTTGAACTCGAAGTACTTCTGCATGGCGCCCATGAACAGGATCGAGCCGACAACCTTGTCCTCCTCGGTCGTCGTGCTGAAAGCCGGCATGACCCACGTCCGCAGATCGGGATCGACGACGTTCTTCGCGATCAGGTGCGTCATGTGTTGGGCCAGCGCACCGAAGTCGACGGTGCCCTCGGAGCCGGCCGAGACGACTTCGAGCGTCTTCTTGCCCTCGTGCGCGACGAAGAACGAGCGCAGCTGCTCGGCGTTGGCGTTGATGAAGAAGCTGAGCTGGTTGAGGATCGAGAACCAGACGTCCTCCGGGCGGATGACCAGGTGGTGGTGGTCGCTGTACGCGTGGTAGGCCGTCCAGAAGAAGCCGTTGCGCGACGCCGAGACGTGGTTCGAGCGCAGCTTTTCAGCGCTGAAGGAGCTCTGGATTATCCTCTCGCTCTTGGCGAACTCTTTGGGGCATGACTCCTTGAGGAGCCCCTCGGTCGACGTGATTCCTGCGCTCTTCCATCCAGCTGCGCTGTGGTCTGCGACTTTCAGGGTGACGGGCATTGTACAGTGATGACGCTCTTTGGCTTGTTTTGTATCACACTGGAATTACCTGCTTCGTTCTGGATGGCGATGTGTTGTTTGGACTCTAGGATTGAGGTGAGCTGTCCTGGTGGTTAGCGCGCCCTAGAGAAAGCCCCGCCGATCGAAATGTAGTTAGTGACATGGCTTGTACATCTCCAAAGCGCTACATACGTCATGTGTAACGTCACAAGCGCTAGAGTCTGAACTTCAAAGATCGAGCACTGCTTTAAGAATCGACTTTTGGTCTGCTCTACTGTCAAACATCGTAACATTCTTAGCATGCACTGAGTCTTATGCCGACATTCCAGCTTCTTGAGCACTACAGGTATATTTTGATGCCGACACTGTTGTGGGACTTGTAAAAAGCTGAATGATTGCGGCGCGCTAAGTATCGGCTCGACACGAAGAGGTTGTGCAACGCGACAGCATTTAGAGTTATTACTCACACAGTAGCGTTAAAGCCCTGCACTAGCCCGGAAATCTTGATTTGCATGTAATCACGTCAGGGGCGCGAATACAGCCCCCGTATTTGCTATGCAGAAGTCGGGTTATGGGTGTTTCGGCCAACCGCCGGCGCGAACCATGGATACGACATAAACTCCAATATAGCAAAATTCCAATATTCTCCTAGCCAAACCAGTTCCATTACCACAAATGCAACAAAATGGTGCAAAATGTGGAGGCTGGCGAAGCGCCGCTGTGCCGCAGTGGGCAGTGCGTTGCTGGGGAAAGCTGCAGCCGCCTTGATTTGGGGTCCGAGCCTCGGTCAAGTTCGAACGTCTTGAGGCATGTGTACGTGCATGAGACAAGGGGGTCCTTTGCAGAAGCGAGCGGGAGCGCGCGAGGCGAGCTGCGAAAGCGGGGGATGTGAGGCGTTGAGCGCGGCTGGATCCAGGCGCCGTCAGCTGTCAGCAGCCGTCAGGCATCCAGCTCGGCACCATGCCCGATGACTAACTCGCTGGGTGGGGCTCCAGCGGACACCGTTGCGTTCGTTTCTGCTCACCCTCTCGGATATCATCCGAGTGAGATTTAATCTATCTTCCCGACAATGCTTGTACCATCGCGTGGGAGCCGAAACGTTGACATATTCCCCGGTTCAACACCCTCTTACGGCCGGCATCTTTTCGCACGCCGAAGCGTCCGAGGATTAATAATTTATTCCAAATCCGTCCGACAACTTTCGCCCTCGCAGCATCCACCTCCTGGAATGTGACGCTCATTCTCGGGGCCCGAGGGGCTGGAAACTATTTTACCCCCCTGGCCCATTGGTACGTTTATTCCAAGTTTGGGGGTACATTTGCCGAAACCACCGGCAAGCGGTGACCCAGCCGTCACTCTTTCCCGTCCGCCACAGCCGAGAAACCTTGCCCCTCGGCCTTCTCGCCTGTTTTGTCCTATTCTGTTCTGCCCGTACCCGTAATGCTTCATCTTTTACTGGTTCCCGTTTCAGCACGGACAGCCCTCTCCGTTGCACCGCTGATCCACCGCAACCTTCTGGTCAATCACCACCTCCGCCGTCTCTATTGACTTCCCTGCGACACTGCATCCACCTGCGACCTCATGCACACCAGAACTCAATTTTCAGCTGAACAGCCGTCATGTGGCCACAATGGCTGCCCCTGCGTTTCGATATTTGAATTCCCACGCTTTCGGAACGTGAATGTCCCGTCTACACCGGCCATAGAGAAAAAGCACGCAAGAACCCATACTTCCGGCAGCTACCCGCGTCCCGGTAACCGATACGTCACCTGCACCTTTTCCTGTCCTATCTGACGTGGAAAGGCTCGTATTCGTTCGCATTCTGCCTTTATAGCCATTCCCTTCCGAGTAACTTGCATAGATGGCTTGCTTTTGCTTTAGCATGAACTAGTTACTACGTACGTAAGAAACGGTCCGTACCTGCCTATGCCCTCTCTACTGAGACATCATATGCGGCATTTTCAGCCTTCATCATCTATGAAGTGACGTTGTAGTAGCACACGTTCGCATGACTGCTTTGCTCCTCTTCTTTGCGTAAGATGGTATTTTTCGTCCAGAAGTATGACTACAAGTATATATCTCGTGGTTTAGAGAACAGAAACAAAGCCTCGAATAACGAGGACTATGTGGATGAGAGCCCCGTAGTATCAAACCAGCCTCCAGCAGACTCGTGCTGCAGGCTTCGGGGGGAAAAATAGGACTCAAGATCAGAACGCCAGCCGTCTTAGTGCTCCCATACCCAGTTTGTCCTATGAGACGTAAACAGTCCATCTTCTCCGATGCCAGATCCGTGATACACCGTCCCGTCTTCCGTAAGACCCCAAATTATTAGTCGAACGCCGATATCATAATCGCCGCTTTTATAAACAACAAAGGGAATAAAAAAGGAAACCTCGTAGACGAGCTCGTGTCGTAGTACCAAAAAAGCACGCTGCCGCTGGATAGTCCCGCCAAGAGCGTGCGAGGACGCAAACGCCAAAATATAAAGATAACCGAGAAAAGGGGTGGCAGTGAAGAGAAAAAAGGTAATACTGTGACCTCAAGTCCGTCCGTTCATCTCGGCCTGCGCTGGGAAGGAACGAGCAACCATCTCCGATCATCATCATCTCCTCATCGCCTCGGCCCATCCGCCCTCACCATCCCCTCTTCCGTCCCTGTCGGGGCTCGCCGGCAGGTCCACCATCCGGAAAACCTCGCGCCCGCCCGCCTCGTGCACCTGCCTGCCCACGTCTCCGTCAACGCCCGCGTCGGCCTCGAAGATGCTGCCCCAGCCCTCGAATCCCGCTGGCGGCGGGGCGTGGAGTTCGCTCAAGACCGTGTTGGCGTACCAGTCGTTGACACCGCTTGTTCCTGTTCCTCCGTTGACAGGGCTGCTGGTGTGCGATGACGAAGCCGATGGCGACGATGGCCACGTGGGATTGCTGTTGCCGTTCGCCCAGCTGTGGTAGTCGTGCTGCTGTTGGCCTTGTTGGATGTGGTTGTATTGTGGGAGTTGTTCTCGCGGCGCCGAGGTGACGCTGACGGCGCTTTGAAAGGTTCCAATGCCTGGGTGAGTGTTGAGAGACCGGGATGCGCGCGATGCCATCATGGCGTTCGTGCTGAACACAATCTCGCCGCGGCCGTTCGGCACGACTTCCTCCCAGCGGGCGCCTTGGTACGTCGCGCGGGATCTCGCCGAAACGGGCGAGGTAGGTAGTGATGTGGTTAGAGTCGAGGACGTGGTTGTGGTAGTAGTCATCATGGAAAGGTGTGGATTAGGTTGGTTGAAAAGCGTGGGATCCTTTTCGTCGGTGTTGTACTGGCGGTGGAGCGAGCCAGCGTGAGACGGTTTGGGCGATGGAACGGGGCTGATTAGATCTTCGTAGTTTGCTGGGAGCTCGTAGACAGAACCACGGGGCTGCTGCCCGTTGTTCTGGGGAAAGTACGCTAATGATCCGTGGTGGACAGCACAACGCGCTTCCATAGGGGATTCCAATTCGACTGGGACGCTGCTGACATTGCAATTTGCTGTCTGGGGGTTCGTTTGTCCGCAAATGGTGGAGTTCGAGTTGCTGTTGCCCATCGGGTCTAGGATAGTTTGAGAATTCGGCGATGCGTTGAACTGCTGGCGATTGTTGTCGGCTGGATGCTCTGCCGCCTCAATTGCCGCAAGCCGATCCCGGTCGAACTTGCATTTTCTGCGATACCGCCGGAATAGGAGTGCTAATGCCACTAGTACGATCGTCGCCGAGAAGATTCCTCCTCCAAGGCTGATGCCAATAATGGCTGGAGTCGAAAGACCGCTGTTCCCGCTTCCAGCACTCGCGTCAGTCGTTGAATCATCTACCTGCAATTCGTTAGTAATCGTGCGGGCTTGTAATATGCCTCCCGTCATGAGCAGAGAGAAGAATTTGTACAACACAGAAACGACTGTTTTCCAATGATGGCTGGTGAATGAATTTTCACCTAGGCTTCTTTCCCGTGTGTCCACCAGCCTCCAGAAATAACATTCGTTGGACAGACGTGATAAAAGAGGGAAAAAAAAAAATTAGAAGAAACTTACCGCGGGCGCGTTCGGCGGCAGGGCCACGTTCTCGGCCACCTGTTCCAACGTCCAATAGTGACCAGCATAATCCGCATCGTTGCTCATAAACGCATTGTACGAGCCCTCGTAGAGATCAAGGTACCAGCCAGCCCCAGTCCACTCGTTTGACAAGCGCACCTCGCCGTCGACGGGTTCCACGGTCCAATACTGGCCCGAATAGTAGCCGAATGGCGTCAAATGCGGGACCGTCTTCTGGACGTTGTAGACATCGAGGCAGTACGTCTGGTCGTGGACGGCGGCGCAGAGGTTGAAGTCTCCGGAGCTGTCGGTGGTGCGGAACTGGAACTCCAGCGGCACGGTCGAGTTGCCGTTGCTGTCGCTGCTGTTGGGGTCTTTGGCGCACAGCTGCAGGTCTGGCACGCCCGGCTCGAGGGCGAGCGCCCCATGGCTCCACGAATTGACCAGCTTGTAGGTGGCGGTGCTCGAGATGTTGGCCGTGGAGGTGATGTTCAGGGCCATGGTGCTGCGATGGACGCAACGTCGAGTCGCTGCATAGTGTGGTGGAGGTGGGATGAGAGTGTGGGGGTTCGGCCGGAGGGGGTCCGGCCTAGTAATGGGCTTCCAACGTCTGTCGAACAAGCTTCCTCCGCTACAGACATTGCGTGTTACGACCGGGGCGCGGGCGGACGGCTTCGTCGGGCAGCAGCTTGGCGGAGCGCAGCGCAACGCGGCGGACCCGGGCCCATGATTCAACAAAGGTTATCAGATTTTCACCAAAACTCTGAGAGGGACGCAGTCGAGCACGCTGGTTGGGCAGCGCCAACGAAAGCCTTACCACGCTCGGGCCGGCAGGTAACCGGTTGTGGAAGTGACAGGGATCCGAGCCATACTGCAAAGGGCAAAAAAGGGGATCGGGAACGCCTCCAGCCTGCTTGGATCGCGCAACGTCGAGGCTAGACGCCTTAAAGTTTTGGCCAGTGTATGATCGTGACTCGCACCTCGGCTGGCTTCTCGGTCGCACGCTCAGGGGATGCGCCACGAGGCTCCTCGGTCCAGTGCTGCGGACGCGCTCCGCCTCGACCCATTGGATCCCGCAGAGCCCTCATCGCCAAGCCTCGAAGCCGCTACCTTCCGCCACACTGAAGCAAATCTGCCAGGAAGCGTTTGAGGATTGCGTCTGCCCTCTGGGGCCTAGATTGAACGGCGTCTTAGAATGATTACGCCAGAGTTCCGAGCGCTGCATCCTTCGATCATAGCCGTCGCTGTCGATCTGCTGCTCCATGAAATGCCGCAATTTTGCTGAACTTTGCAGGCCGGCTGTGATATCGTTGCTTTTGACGGATCCACGGAAGCCGCGTTGTCCCCCGGGGGTAACCTTAAAGCCGTTTGTCTGTCTGTCCGTGCCCGCCGAGAAAGCTGAAGGGAATTGGCAGCCATGGAACCAAGGCAGGACTTCTCCTTGATCGTACCATTTCGAACGAGTCGCTGGTCGAGACGTTTGTTAGCAAATTCCCCCCTCTTCTTCGCTTCTTCTAGTGCCGCCGCCACCTCTTCCGCGCGCGCGATCACCCGTGCCTGGTGGTTAGCCTCATGACGCCTTGTCCTCGGATACCGTTGCGGCCATGCGCGCACAATTCCGACCTGGCCCATGGGCACCCCATGCTTTTGATCTGCCTTCGCAAGCAAATAGGGCCCCCCGTTAATCCCAGCTCCCGCTACAGTCAGCCAGATGGCAGCTCTAGCACATCAATAGTAAGCCAAATTGCGGCCAAGCTTCATTTCACTCTGATCAACTGCTGCTCACACCCCCTCTGAGCCTCGCATCACACTCAGCGAGCCGTCTCTGCCGCGCGCATCCCCGCTGCTCCGCGGCTGTCAATCACCTTCGTTTTCATCCTCGGGTATGCTCATTGCCGCCCTCATTCCCAACTCCCACAACTGCATACTCGTCCCCGCTTCCATGAATCGCGCGTAATCTGAGGTAATGTCCCAGCCCATCTGCTCCTTCGCCACGAGGCCCGTTTCGAGGGTCGAGGCGTGGTCTTTGCTGTCAGCAGCCGGCCACTGCCCGCTAGAATCAACGGCGCCGGTATCGAGGCCCGGCCCGGGCGAAGGAAAGGAATGCCACGAGGAAGCAACGGCACGAGCGGCAAGAGCAGCTGAAGCGCTCTCTCCTTTCGCCGCTCCCTCAGCACAATCGATCCAGAGGCCGTGCCGACGACAGAAGCTCAGTAGAGCCGCCCAGCACGGGTCCGTGGCCAGTACGTGCGGATTGCCAATGACGATTAGGCCCTCTTTGGCACGGGTCAACGCGACGTTGAACCGCTTACGCTCGTTCACGATGCCCCAGCCGCGCTCCGCATCCGAGACAAGGTGGCGCGTCCGCGTCCGCGTGGTGCAGAGGATGACGGCGCGCGCCTCCAGACCCTGAAATGCCTCCGTCGGCCCAATGTTGACGCCGCCCATGTTGTACGGTTTGTTGCGCATCATGGAGCGCAGGCGGCGCACCTGCGTGCTGAAGGGGCTCATGATGCATATGTCTCGCTGATCCTGAATGAGACCGGATTTCATGAGCGATTGCGCCGTGGCGCAGGCCTCGTGCGCTTCGCCCACGTTGTACCAGCCTCCACCGCCGTCTAAGCCTTCCATCTCGTCAGTCGCCGTCGTAGCCTTGAACAGCACGGGCCAGCGGCGCCCGCGCCAGCCGGTCCACGCGTGAAGGGAGGCGGTGCCGCTGGCTTCTGGAACCAGGGTGTCGTAGTAGAAGAGCGCGCTGGGGATGGCCAAAATGGCTGGGTGTGAGCGGTAATTGCGCACAAGGTTCGAGAAGGGCGGTCGAGTGATGGGGAGCATCGTCATGTCTAGTGGCTTGGCTGGCGCTCCTTCCATCGACTTATTGCGGGCCAGAGGATGATCCTTGTATAACGGTGTATTGAACAGTCGTTCGAAGAGACTGGTCCTCAATGCTGCAGTCTTTGCGCGTGGTCCGAGCTGCATATGATCACCTGCCATCACGAAGAGCGGGTTAGTAGAAAGAGCTTCTTTGAAGCGAGGCGGGGCGACCACGCTGATAGGAATTGCGGTTTCGGGCTCCGTAGCTTGTGCGGCCTCATCTATCACAAGTGCATCCCAGTGAAGGTGAAGTCTTATCTCCGCCGGCACTTCATTGTGTACCGCACTTCTGATACCATGCTCAAGTTCGAACAAGTCTCTGTTCGTAAGTCTTGCTGAGACCAGCATAGCCGCATCCCTGCAAGTAACGACGACGACTTTGTAGGCCATCAGCTGAGGAAACGGGGGCAACCCGAAATGATCACCGTCAACCCAGCAGTGGGGCAAAAGCCTTTGGGGCACCTCAGCAAAGGTTCTAGTTGATGCATTGAGCCGTATCAATTCCCTGAACTTCAAATGCTGGCTGAGCCGCTCGGTGAGGCTATCTGCTGCAGGATCAGATGGTGCGCAGAGCAGGATATGCGAGATACGCTGTTTGCTTGAAACGAGTTGTAGCACGCATTCGACCTAGAACAGTGTGAGCAATTATTGTCTGAAAAAGTCAAAAGAGAATAGGCATCTTCTTTATGGTTTTTTGATCAGCAAGCGGGTTGTTACGTCCCTCAGTAAGGCCTCACGCCCAAAAAGCAAAATGAAATAGGGGGTCGGATAGCAATCCGAGGGGGCGGATGTCTCGCCCCGCTTGGGAAAAGAGATATGAAGGTAGATTTTGACCACACGGGAAGGTCTCTGGGAAATGAATGGAGCACAGAAAAGTATATGAGGTGAAGGCAACTCACAATAGTCTTGGTCTTGCCTGTTCCAGGCGGACCATCGATCAGGAAAGGCACTTCGCCATAATTCCGCTGACACACTGAGTCCACAGCTTTCTGCTGCTCAAAATTTAGTTCATCGTCGAAATACTGTCGCTCAGCCAGATGAGTGAGATCCGTCTGTAAAGCTCCATCTTTGTTCTCTGGAAACAGCATTCGACGCATCCAAGCGTTTTTTTCCGACTCGCGTGGGCCCGAATCTATACATTCTATGCATTTTTGCTTCTCATGATCATCCGTGTGCCTGCATGACTGTATTAAGCTTCCATTAGTTGATGTTGATGTCGTTTGATTAAGCAAATCTTGAATCAGTGCGAGCGAGAGCCCTTGAGCCTCAATTCGCTCCAAGGACGAGTTGAAAGACACGTTGAAACCCGAGCCCAAAGTCGACAAATATCCACAGTGGTTGATTCGAAGCACAACAGTCTCCTCGGCTCTGTCAATTGAGTCTACACGCGCATCGAATTGAACCCGTGGAGAGCCGCTTTGCCAGCTGGGCTGGTTCCCATTAAGTTGCCGCAGTGACACAACGTCCTCAAGTTCGATTGGAGGGCTATTCTCGCGAAGTCCTGGTATGTGTAGGATGCCACGCTTAAATCCATCTTGGTGATTAAGTATGGCCACGGGGACTTTGTACAGAGAACGGCTCGCAATTTCCGTACGAAGAGCCAATATTTCGTCCCTAAAGCACCGGTAGAGGTAGGCAAGGTGTGTATTCGCATTGTGGCTCTGTAATAGGTGATCAATGACAGGGCGCTTGTGTAGAAATAGAGGCGGTATGAAGCTGGCCGCGTAGGCTTCGTAGTTGATGGCATAAATTGGGTCAGTTTTAAGCACGCCTGTAGGCAGGAAGTTGACTGCGCGCAGGCCGTCCGGGATAAAAGTGGGGGCGTAGACATCAAAAGAATGCAATGACCCCATGGTGACGATGATAGTCGTGTGGGTGGTACGGCGCGAGCTGTGCAAACACGGTCGCGAGGGAGAGTTTATCGCAACAGCAAGTTTTGTACTGATAAGAACCGGGCGTGGGTAAAGATGGTCCAAAGCTGCGCTTGGTCAGTAGAAATGTCCTCTGATGTTGTGTAAGTTGTTGACCAGGGCGCCATCTTCCTGCAAGGTCGATTGTCCGACAGTGAGCTGAGTGGGAAGGCGCAAACGGAACGGTTGACTCAAGCGGTTGATGACGTAACTATGCGAGTCATTCAAGTCTTCGGGAGTGAGCCACATTACTCAAAAAAGTAATCTTGAATTTTCGTCGCCAGGCAGCAAAACACCACTCCACACTCCCTCCACTTTTACCAGCAGTGACAAGACAAAAACATCTCGATACTCTTGATCGCTCTCGCGAAACTAAGCTCCTCGACTCGAAATCCCTTCCACCCGCTCTTCAGCGCGAGCCAAAAACAAGCACCCTAATCCAAGCTCGACAAAAGCTCGCAATCATGCCGCCCAAACCCGCCTCCACGCGCGACGACCTCAAAGCGCTCATCGACCTCACCACCTCGACCTCCGCGCTGCTCGACCAATTCCTCATCACCCTGTCCCCATCGCGAACGGACCAGACGGCCGTCAAGCTGCCCGACACGACCAGCATAACGAACCCACTCCCACTCCTCGCCGACTCGGCCAAGCTGCTCAAGGCGCACACGACCAAGCTCTCGCTCCTGCTCATCAACGACCCCTTCACCGCGACCGCCATCGCCAAGGTGCTGCGCGAGATGGGCGCCGCCGTGCTGCCGGCCATGATGGGCGGCGCGCAGGCCGTCGCGCAGGCGCAGGAGCAGCAGCGCGCATTCCCGGCCGTCGTGGAGAGGGAGGTGCGGGCGCGCGTGCGGAGGATCGTGAGCGCGGTGGCGGAGGAGGTCGTCGAGGTGCGGGGGAGGGCGGAGGCGGTCCTAGCGGCGGAGGGAGGGGACAAGAAGAAGGTCGGGAAGAAGGTGGATGGTGGCAGGGATGCGTTGAGCAGTACGGGATTGGTGTGGGAGGCGTGTGACGCCTTGATCGAGGTCAAGGAGAAGGGCGTGGTTGGGGTGGTGGTCGGGAAGGTGGAGGGGTGGAGGGCAACATTGTTGGACGCGATGGAGGAGTTGAAGGAGTGGGGAGAGGAAGGGGAGGATGATGACGATGAAGACGATCTGGACAATAGCGGGGATGAGGGAGATAGTGTGGAGGATATGTTCAGCGGCGGCGACAAGCTGGGCAAGGGCAACGAAGAGCTTAGGGCACAGCTGGAGGCGTCGCTCAAGAAGACCAAGACAATAACCGTGCTGTACCAAGCACTGGTTAAGCGTAGGCTGAAGACGTATCCTGGTGGCGATGCGAGTGTGGAGACTTTGGACAAGTTGCTGGACATCTTACAGTCGATCCCGGACTCCGTCGACGACATGGCGAGCGCCTACTACGACCTCGATGGCGAAGCAGCGAAGAAGGTCTTTGCGAAGATCAGCGCAGATGCAGTCCGCGCGTCGGAGCTAGTCAAGCAGAGCTGGGACGGTAAGGACGACGAGTTCACAGCTTGGGCAGCAAAGTTCCAGGACGCCATCAACGCTTGAGTATTATGCTATCGAGTGCTCGCTAGTCCACAAAACAACACAAACTTGCTTTCCCAACGCCATCATTCACACGAAACCTCTCCGCCTCCCCATCAGGATCCGATCAGATAGCAGCGATGAGGCAGCCGAGGCCTATCGCAACAGCCAGACCAAAATTCTCTCCAAGCCTATCCACACTCCCTGCATTCGCGGTGCTTGACGAACTCGCCGCGCTAGCTGTTCCCGAGGCGCTGTTTGTAGAAGAAGAGTCACTGTCAGCCGTCTCAGTCTTAGTGGAAGAAGCTGTCTTGGTGGAGGATTTTGTAGAGGTGGTGGTGGAGGAGACAGCAGCCGAAGACGACGTCACCAGTGCAGTCGCGTTGCTTGATGGTAGTGGGGTGGTGATGAAGGCGCTCGTAGTGTTGTTGGAGGGTGCAGAGATGCCGCTGATAGATGAGGTGATGGGGACTGACGAGGACCCTTCTGAGGCGGAGGCGGATGCAGTCGAGGTCGCGGCGGCCGAGGATGCGGAGCTGGAGAGCTGCTCACAGATCCCGTTTGAGACTTGTTGCGTTTCTTCGTTGATTGTGTCAGCAGACTTGGTGAAGAAAAGGCATGAATAGCTATCACTTACTCAGTGCATCCTCAACCGAGCATGCACCCGTCACGCAGCCAGTGATCTTGTCGGTGAGCTCAGAGGCCTTAGCGCACTGGCATGTCTGATCGGTCACGGTACAGCCAACTTGGGGCGCGCCGGTCTCGAAGCAGGAAATCTACAAGAAGCAAACCAGTCAGCATGTACTCCTGAGGGATTGGTCCGGGATCGTCGAGAACTTACGGCGCAGCTGGGAATGTCGGCGGCGGTGTAGGCAGCAGACGTAAAAGATGCCGAGATGGCAACGATGGCAGCGTAGGAGAACTTCATTGTCGAACAATTTTTTAGGGTAGGGATTGACGCGTAGGTGTTGTTGGAGGTAATCAAAAGTAGTTTGCTGGTGGAAAAGTTCTCTTATTAAAAACGGCGAAGGCTGGCCTTTGGCTCGGCGGGCGATGGCAGGAACGATTCGGCGCGGCGTGACCCTTGAACAGGCAAAACGAGCGTTTGCAGGAGAGAAAAAGAAATTCGGCTTCCCCACAAAACACAGAAGGTCGCAGGTGAGCTTGTTGCTTGAGGTGACTGGGTCGTCCTCTAGCGATGTACGAGGTAAATAAGTATGCCGGCCTCCCAAGCTGAGCAGCAGACTACCCAATCTGATCGCATCCCAACAACCGCAGCCAGAGTGGCAGGTTCCGATAATTGTATGTATGAATGTATTGGAGGCGTCCCAGCCCAGCGGTTTTCTCATGGCTGAAAGTCTTCTTGTGGCGAGATTTCCGGGATCTGGGGGTTGAAACATAGTGTTGCACGGCAGATGGCAATGGCGGTGGCTCCGTTGTGTCACGGGAAAGACCCGATTCGCAGCGGGCGGAGAGAAAGGGGCCGTCGGAGGAAAGAGCAGGGAGGACCTGCAAGTGGCCGGAAACTGAAGATTCTCAATCTCGTGCGTTCTCGTGTTTATTGGCGTTGCTTTTGCCTCAACGGTCGTTCGGTGCAGACCGCTCCGCACCCGCGCGGACGGAGAGCTAAAGGTGACAGGAGCGTGCTCGCTGCTGCAGTGCGATGGGTGACGAGCTGAGAAAAAAACAAGCCACAGAAGACGGGCATGGCCGGGGATGGCGCAGCTGCAGCTCCTTCACTTACCGCATCCTTCCTGCTTCCCTACCTCGTACCTGCCATGCATTTATTTGGCGGTATTCTCGGCTCCATACCCCGGCCAGCGCCGCATCGTCTTTCCTTTTTCTCTTCTACGCCTCCAAGCCCCAGTTCACCATCGCGGCATCCAATGCAGAAGAATCCATTGATTTCTCGCATTCCAGCCACTTGAACAGACGATGATGGCGATTGAAGGGCGAGTCGGCCTTTTTGCGAGACTTTTGTGACAGGTCGGCGAGGTCTATGCATGCATCATGCGCGTGGGGCACGAAAAAAGCAACTAGTGCACAAGGCCCTGCTGTTGTGTCAAGGAGTAAGAACAAGAAGAAATAAAAACGCTCATCTTAGCTTGGAATACGGCTCGGATGCTTCTTGCATCTGCCAAAGGGTCTCTTCGTTCGATCCTTGAAATTGCACTACTCCAGTGAGCTAATGGAATAAGCTTGCAGGAAGAGAGTCTACGCCATGGCGGCCGCTTGGCAGGGGCGGCCGTGGAACTTTCTTGGCGGTGGTCGTGGCTGATTGTTGGAGGCGTTATTGCATTCCAGCTTCTGCTCAGTGGTCTGATCCACTGGGGCTCAAGTTACCCGACGACTCAAAGACGGAAGCAGATGCACGTCGATCACTGACTGCTGAATCACTCTTTTCAAAAAAAAAAAAAAAAAAAACCCCTCTTACACCACCCTTCACCTCGCCCAATGAGCTCTGGTAACTCTACATCGCTTAGAAGGCTGCATTGTCAAGAGTCTGTCTCACGGAAATCATTGAGTTTGCCCTTGGAGCCTCATCTCATGCCCAGCACTTGTCTATCCAACATGCCCTACTACTTCCTATCTTAAAGAAACAGCATTTTAGCGAACACGATCACGGTTCTCGTGAGCTTTTAGCTTCTTCGCACGTGTTCTATTGGATTTCACCCCGCAACTGCCCGCTGAACATAAAACCTCCCTACACGCCCATTTTGCCTCTGATATCCTTAAGAAGACCTCCACAAACACAATAACAAAATCTCAAGCTACAGTCCTAAGGATTACACTTGCTTGTTCTTCGCTATTGCAATACATCTTGCTTTCTCGATTTCCCGTGTCTTCGTCCTGGCTCGTCCACCACCTATCGTTCGACGTTATACGGAGCCCAGTCACTTGCAATATTGCTTCATACCATCACAGAGGACTAATGATGATCAGTGTCAGTATTATGTGGAGCTGAAAATTAGTATCAACTCGTATCGTTAGAGCAAGCAATAGCACAATGAGGACCAATGAAGAGAGGAAGTGTGAACTAAAATGAAGACTACAGGCCAGGAAGTTTCGTAAGTATTGTTTTGTCCGAAACGGAGTCACGAAGGGTCTCCCTTCTACTCTAAGGAACAGTCGCTGTCGATTTGCCTTACAGAAGCAAGAACAGGCCATCATAGCCTCCAGTGTCCCAATATATAGGCGTAGGGCACGGATCCCACTGATCGCAGACCTATCAGCTGCTGTGTAGGCAACAAATTCTTTCATACAGATGATGGAAGTCATATGAAATTATGAATATATCGTCACTCCAATTTTGCATATCCCGAAAAGCAATGAGTTTTCATCAGCACGCTCCTTCCCCCAATATGCACGGAAGCTGCGCTAAGACAACTGGTAAATCCAGAGAAGCAGTTCAAGCCCTCAACGACTCAATATCCAGCCCCCGCAATCCCGCTTCAATCTCCGCCACCCTCGCCTTCGTCCCCGCCAGCGGATCGCACGGCGCCGCCGCATCCTCGGACCACGGCGGCGGCGGCGGCGGCGGAACCTCCTCGCGCAGCGCAACCTTCCTCTTGTTCCGCCTCCCCTTCACCGTCGACGTGCCCCACACGCCCCAATCATCCCGCTCACCGCCACCGGCAGCCGCCATCACATCCTCCTCCGCGATCCTCAAGTCATTCTCATCAAACTCCTCCACCGCGGGCGGCGGAAGCGGCTCCTCCGGCGGTAAAAGCGGCGCCTCGACAGCAACGGCAGCAGCTTTCCAGAGCCTCCCGTGCACCGACGGCAACTCCAGCTCGCGGACCCAGGCGGCGAGGCTGCGCACCGAGAAGTCGGGCACGACGCTGCTGGCGGCGACGATGGCGGGGCCCTCGACGTGCGGCACGTACGGGTACGGGTCGGCGAGCCACTCGAGGATGCCGCGCGCCTTGAGGCGGCGCGTCAGGGCGCCGAGGACGAGCGAGTCGCACTCGTCGCTGCAGCGGGGCGCGGAGAGGCTGGTTTGGTAGGTGTCGACGAGGTCGTTGAGGGTGAGGAGGAGGGTGACGAGGGCGCGGTTGCGGGTGCGGTTGATGGAGTCTGGAGTGGAGGGGTTAGATGGTGTTTCGTGAAGGTTGCTGGGAGCAGGTGACTTGGAGGGAAGAGGAGGGGTGGCAGGAGTGATAATGGAAAAGAGAAAACGCACCGATTGTCTCCTTGGGGATTGGGTATTCCCTGCAGTCGAGTGGCTTGCACGCGCAGCGCTGAGCAACCTTCGTCGCAATCTTGAACTCTCGCTCCCGCCCGAACACCCATGCGATGCAGATCCATCGGCATATATCCTCCGAGAAACCATCCATGTCCGTAGGTAGGTGAGGCTGGAGGCAGTCGATCCAGCCGTCGCTGAAGAGCTCAACAGCCTCGTGGCAGCCGAACTGGTCGACCAGCTTCGCCAGCTGCGTCAGCTTCTCGAGCCCTACAGTGCGCGGGACTGAGCGTGTCCTGAGGTGCATGATTTTGAGGAGGCTGATGAATGCGTCTGGGTCTTCGAGGTCGGTGAAGTCCAGCTCGGGGGGTGAATGCTCGTCAGGAATTTTGCCCTCTGTGGTAGCGTTCTCCAGCAGGGCCGCAAAAAGGGGAGAGGCAAGTCGAAGAATGCTGGAAGAAACGAGTACTCGTGTATCGTGATGCTCCTGCTCGGGCTCTGGTGCAGGTGGAGGAACTTCAACCGGTATCTCGTCCGGATCGGGATAGTCGCCATTGGGCTCGGGAATGGGCGCTTCGGCCACAGACGGCTCTGGTTCTGGCTCAAGATTCTCCTTTTCAGACTCAGGAAGCGGCGTGTAAAACTCGGGGATTGAGTCCGTGGCTTCTTCGGTAGGTGGTTCCTCGGGAATGAGAGGAGTCATCTCTTCCTCTGGGGACGGCTCCGACTCTGCATTCTCTTGTTCGAGGTGTGGATCTTCCAACACCAGTATAACATCTCCTCTAGGGTCTAGCACGTGTACGCCGTCGGGCCTGACTTCGGAAATCGTTGCCATTTTCAATGTCGCAATTTCGCAAATATTTGTGTTGAGACGAAGAGAACACTCACAGTGGCATCATGAAATCACTTCAATATTTTGATATTGTCATTGCCCCTCCCCGCGTTCTGGTGCTCTACGTGTCAATGCATGAGCAGTGCTGCGTTCAATCATGTCGCATGACGATTGGCTCAGTACCGTAGATCCTGCACTGGGCATCATCTGCATGTAAGCGTCCCGCCGCATGCCCTTGACTGGTTCGTTCTACATCTTTCACTCGATTTGTACCCAAGTGGCGTCCAACACCCTCTCGGTTCTTCGGTACTTTCAAGTAACATGTTTATACATGAGAACGAATAGTGCCATGAATGTCGTTCCTTAGTTCATAATACTGGTTGTTGCCGAGGCGATTCTTCATGCGACAACCCCTGCTACGTACTCGAAAGGCTCTGTCGCCGTGAAAACTCTTCTCCTCACTTCACTTAAAACTCGTTCTCCATCAATTTTCGTAGATACTGACCAACCCGTAGATCGGCTGCTGATGCGTCACAATTTCCTACTTTGAAAAGCATACGAGTTGATTTCCTAGTAACGGAGAACCAGACACCGCGAAAGTCTTTGGCGGCGTTATGTTCAACTCATCAAACTCAATATATCTGAAAAGTGGCTTCGATATGGCAGTGAAAGGAGGCAACAGCAAGTATCTCCAACTTTTAATGTCAAATTCGAGGCTGCTGAAATTACTGGTCACCAGATAATTGTAAGTCTATCCCCCGGGAAGGTTCCCAGGAATTCATGCACACGTAAAAACGTTATTCAGTGCAACTTGCGTCATGAGCCAACCACTCAGCCGCGTCATGTGCATATCATTCTTCAAGGAGTGTTTACTACTGGAACTTATACAATAATATTTACAAGGCCCTAAAAATGGAGCATTTGCCCACTTCCTTGATTCTTTTATTTACTGAGTATATCTTCAATACTAGGCTACCCGATGCGATGAAACTACCATTGTTCCCAATGCACTTTCGCTTTTCTCATCTTGTGCACTTGAGATAGTCTGGGCAAATGCTGTCAATTCACCCTGACTCTCAAGTGCTGAGACGCGTTGTCCTTAGCTGATGACATTCATCAACATCAAGAAACACTACATTGTGGGATCAATTAAAGATAAGGCACTGGCTTCTTTCATTTCTTCAAACTTAATATTCTCAAATTGAGAACAGCTCACAACAAGCAAGAGCGAAAGCAAGAAGCACGAAGTCTTTGGAATTTTTCTCTGTTGATCGAAGTCATTTCCTTCTGACCTGTCCGTGTCACCGCAGCTACGGTCCTCAAAATAAATAAGAAAAAGAACAATGGCAAGCTGGACCCTTTAAAAGCCTCGACAGCAACATCTCCGCATCTCGTGCCTCGTGCAGATCTTCTTCTCTCAGCCCTGTGGGCCAACCCCCGTGCCGCCGTCCACGAGTGGGTCTTCACATGCACCGGCACCTCCCGTCCTCCGCACTGCCAAGCAGCAAGCGTAACCGTAGACGGAACGTACGGTACGTTCCTAGCGCAACCGAGCTAAAGCCACAAGCAAGCTCTGGCTCCCTTGGCGGCAAAGCCGTCCATGGCGTTGGCCATTATTAGCGTTTCTGGGCGTCAGCGCGCGAAGGTATACGAAAACGTCAAGGCTTCAGCAAGGGGAGCATGGAAAGCGTATGTGACGCAAAAGACAGGTTCAGCATACAGCGCCTGGGGATGTTCCTCATCATCGAACAAAGAGACTCCGTAGTTGCCGCTAAACCGGTCGTGCAACGCCACTACGCTGAAACCGTTGCTGCTTAAAGCGACGTTACATGTAGATCTTGGAAGAAAACAGGACTTTTCAAAATTAAGAGATCTTAGTCTCTAGTGTTTACCATTTTGCCAACCGTCGCTGCAAAATACTGCAGGCATTGCGGCATTCATACGTAAAGTTCTACCATTACAAAAAAGCAAAAACCGGCCGTTCAAACTCCAGCCACCACCGCATTCGTCTGCGAGATGTCTTAACCGCCAGAGATATGTAGACTTGTACAGAGAGGTATCATGATGAATAAAATGATGGAGAGAATAGAGAAATCGCCGAATGTCTTGGGATGAGACGGGTTGAAAGCGCTTTATGCGTGCATGTGCACGTCGGTGTTGCCAGAGCGGTGCCAGGTGGCGAGAAGAACACCGCACTTGCCGCACTTGTGCTGAACGTCCTTGGTGCTGCTCATCAGGTAGGGAATGCAGCCGAGGCAGAGGCAGAGGCAGACGCCGAAGGCCCAGGCGCTGTGAAATGCGTTAGTCCAAGAACAGCAATCGATGCATGGATTGATTTACTGAGTGGTGTTGCCGGTCTGGAAGGTTGTGGCGGTCAGAGCACGGTGGCCACAAGCAGGGCAGTCAACAGGCGCCGGAGAGCGGTTCAAGTTGGCGATGGGAGTTGCGGTACGGTACTGCTGGGCGCCAGGGTGCTGTTGTTGTTGCTGCTGCTGCTGCTGCTGGGCGTAGTACTGGTTGTGATCATAGGGAGGCTGCTGGTGGTAGGCGTGGTCCGGCTGGATAGTGTACTGCTGGTGCGGGCTGGTAGAGCCGGTGTGGTCGGGGTAGATAGGCGCAGGCGGCTGCTGGGAAGGGTCGGTGGGGTATTGGCCCATGACTGGTGTTACGGCGACCTTGTCAGTGTCTGTGGAAGAAATAGTGCTCAAAGGCGGTGGCGGAGTGGTTGCAGTTGCGGTGAATGGCGAGTTGGGGACCGTCGAGGCAGAGGAGAATGCTGGCGACGATGTCGGCGACAGCGCCGCCGAGGAGGGCGGATAGGGTGCAAGCTGCGGCTCGACGGGGATTTTCTCGTCTGACGAGGGCGCAGGCACGGCAGCTTGCTGTTCGGGTGCCACATCCTCGGCGGTCTTCTTCTCCTCTGTTTGCTCTGCGGGTGCGACGCTTGGCTTCTCGTCCTGCTGCTCGGCGACCTTCTCGGCCTCGTGCAACGGCGCAGCAGTAGCCATGGTGGTGCAGAACAGAGGGGCAGCTCAATTGTTGAAAAGAGAGGAAGGGAAGAGGAGGGAGCTGGGGGATGACATACGTCCAGTGGTTTGCTTCTCCATGATGACGCTAAGATAAGATTTGGTAGGATTCTGCGCAAGACTAGCTCGTTTGGATGCGATGATGTGCGGGTGGGGGCCGGAGGATTACGAGTGCTGTAGGCTGGTGCGGCGAGACTGCGAGGGCAGGTGGATTGTTATATAGACAAAGGGTTTAGGGTTGCTGGATCCGCACGGGTGGATAGATGGACTGGGGCCATGCAAGGCAACACAGCTGGTTGAAGGTGCGGTTCGAGCGGCGATGCCCAGTCGGGCAATTGTGGCCCCCAAATGCAGTGCTGCGGCCCCCAAACTCAGGCACCGGCGCCAAATGGCCAGCGTATTCATAGACAAGCGGCGCCACAGGAGATGGATCGACAGGAAGGC
The DNA here is from genome assembly GCA_009801085.1 of Lasiodiplodia sp. COLG20. Taxonomy (NCBI): domain Eukaryota; kingdom Fungi; phylum Ascomycota; class Dothideomycetes; order Botryosphaeriales; family Botryosphaeriaceae; genus Lasiodiplodia; species Lasiodiplodia sp. COLG20. Next base: position 322,358 of record VNWV01000010.1, on the reverse strand, counting down.
GTGCCGCAAAATGACCCAAGCCGGGAGCCGCAGACCGGGCGGTGAACATTTTCGAAGACATAACGACTGCATTGACTGCTTCATGGCCGAATCCTTCGGGGCTGTGAGCAACACCGCCTGCGAATAGCCGACCCGCTTTTCACAACATCGGGCAGTGCAGTCTTGATGCCGCTCGGCATCTTCCCTAGCTTGGCTCGCTTGTTTCCAAGCTTGGCTGGCTCGCTTCTTAAAATGTCCGGGCAAATGGGGAGCCGCAGCCGTGGCGCTTGCAGTGTCCTTGAGACCGGGGCTGGACCGCTGTGCAACGCATTGACGCCATGGTGGGCAGACATCCTTCTCTGCCAGCGAAGCTCGTTTTTGAACTGTGCGCGCCGAGCGCGGCCGAAGTCTTCGACGGAGGGTGGCCCGTTTTTGCGTCACAGCGGGCCTAAGACCTACATATAGCTTCCTGGCCTTATCTTATCGCACCCTGCCTCCGCTTCGCACGTGACGTCACTCCTTGCACGTATTCTCGCAGACTTCATCTCCTGCCCTGGAAAGGAGACGTATTTACATGGTTGTTGGCTGAATGCGCGCGGAGAAGAGGATAGATGGAGGACCTCTAGTGCTGATCGTGCTATTATGAGCGGCACGTTCACAAGCGCTTGGCTGCCACTTGGGGCAAGAGCCGAGGTCACCACCGGAACTCGTGTGCGCAACAACAGGCAGCTCCCGCGCAAGCAACCTCGTCAACCACCATTTCTCCTGGCGCTACGAGGGACTTTGCCATGCCACCGCCGCCATCATGAGCTCTGTCGCCTCGTCGTCCCCGTCCTCGGGAAAGCCTGACAAGCTCGACCCAGTCGTGCGCAACGCCCTCCGTTACACGCTCAGCGCCCGCGAGTACAAGCTCTTGCATCAATACCTGATCTCGCGCGCTCCTCCTGCTGCACGCCAAAGGGCCCCTCCTCCGCGACGCTACGAGGCCATTGTCAAAGCGACCGATGACTACAATGCTTCTGCCGTTCGCGCTTCCCTCCGCCTCGGCTTATCTTCCTACGCCGCATTGAAGCTCTGGGAAATCGTCTCTACACGCTTGCTCTCAAAGCGCACCACTGTGCCGTGAGTGCTCACATTCCATGGCGTTGATAGCCTTCTCTTCTAACCTCGCTACGAATTCAGGCCAAAACTCCCTTTCTGGAAATCTCCAAACGTCCGCCTCTCCAGTTCCCTCGGCCTGATCCTCTTCTTCCACCGCATTCTCCATCGCTTCTTCATCCGCCTACGAGAAAGCATCCTCACAGACAATGCCAAGCCATTCCGTCGTCGCAACCCCCGCGTCACAAAAGTTCTGACCTCAAGGCTTGCTCCGGCCATTGGCGCCAGCCTCTCTGGCTTCTGGCTCGGGCTTTACCCCGCAGATCAGCTTCGAATCACCATTGCCATCTACGTCTTTTCAAGGTCACTGGAGTTTATATACAATGGGCTTGAGGATAGGGGGCTGTTTAAGGATCGTCCGTGGTGGTTCGGCTCGTGGTTACTGTACCCTGTGGCCTGCGGACAATTGCTGCACGCATTTGTCTTTGATCGGGATTGTTTCCCTGAAGCATACGGCCGCTTCATACTGAAGAACTCACCCCAGTACATCCAGCCCAAGCCGCCATACTATGCTGGGCAGGCCCCATGGCCAGACACTTACGCAGTGGTCGACAGCCTTGGCGAAATCGCTCGCCTGCGGTGGCCGTAAGTCAACCCATTTTTCACGCACTTCCCTAGCTAACATGCATACAGTCCCTTCGTTTCACCTATCATGTTCCCCAACAAGCAGACCCTTCCCCGTACCTTGACGGCTATATCACCCATCACGTCGCCAGCCCATCCCGCTATCAAGAACCTCTCCTGCGCCCTTCTCCACCCGCATGACCCGTCATGCGCTCGGACTTATATTTCTTATTTCATTCAAGCTTTCCCGGCGCTTGCACGTTTCTTCACGATCATCTTCGGCGTCCTTTCACTTGCCAGATACAAGGCCTTCGTCGACGCTCCTTTTGCAGCTCTCAACCGCCTTGCCAAGTCCATCCTCCGCATGTCGCTCTTCGTTACCGGCGCCATTGGTACCAGCTGGGCGAGTATCTGCTTCTTCCAGCAGTACCTGCCACGGAACTTCCTGCCTACCCAACGCTTCTTCCTTGGAGGTTTCTTGGGCGGATTATGGGCTTTCCTGGAGCGCCACAATGGCCGCACCACTTTCCTTTACTCTTCCCGTTTGAGCATTGACAGCTTGTGGAAAGTTGGCATCAAGCGTGGCTGGTGGCGGGGCATCAAGAACGGCGATGTCCTGCTTTTCGTTACGAGTTTGGCCGTCATCAATAGTATGTACCAGATGGACCCGAAGTCTGTGAACGGAGGGGTCGTCAGGAAAGGGCTGGGCATGCTACGCGGCGATGGATGGGTCGATCGCGCACTTTTGGACGAGAAGCGCCCCAAGAGGGGGAATCGGGATGAGGTCTTAGACGAGAGGGAGATCAAGGCGACGGGAATGCCTGAGAGGGGTGCATTGAGCCAGCAAGATGAGGAGGAGATTCGGCAAAAGGGGGCGTAAGTGTCGCTCGTCCGTCCTTCCTTTGCATTTACGATGACGGTGATACCTACCATGCACTCGTTGGATTTCTCATTGTTTTCTTCTTTGAGACGAACGACTTTTGGTACCAGATGAATGTCAGGAATGGGTAATGTCGGTACTGTGTCATGTTAATACGTCACTTCATAAATCACAGGATTACTTCTGCGAACCGTTTGCGCATCGTGGTCACCGACGTGGAACATAACTTTTCTTTGACTTTGCTTTCGCCGTATGTTCCCGGTCAAGCTACGCTTTGGGCTGGTCTGCTGAGCCGGTAGTTGCTTATTGCTGACTAAAACTCAGTTGACTGCTCCGTACCCGCGGACCCGGGTGTAAGCACGTCATCATCCTGCCGACGTCACGATGCGGACCCCACTTTTTGCTTATCCAGACTTCCTCGGAGGTTTTATTAATCCTGGTGTGCATCGTATTCCTGGAGGGTGAAGTCAGCATCCGGGAACAGCGGCTTAGACTATCCCCGTTTGACCGATGCTGCTGACTTTATATATTCCACATCATACTCTCCAAAGCCCCGTTCCCTTAACGCTGACCTCACCATAAGCATAGCCTCACTGGCCTTCACGAACCACTGAGAGAGTGTACGCGCGGCAGCGAAAGGGAAACCATTCTTCGTTCGGGAGATCACCAATCAGAATGGCCAGAGACAACGCGGACGGCGGGGGAGAATTCTTCGCAACGCCCAAGGGCCCGCCGAACCTCAACATTCCGCCCTCGAGATCCACCGTATCTGTTTCCGTTATCGACACGTGAGCTTCACTTATCTCATTCGTGATTACCACCTTCACTGCACAAGATCAATACGATCCGTCCCTCGGGGAGGGGAGAAAAGCACCATAACCTTGGAACAGACCATCACAACTACCAGTCATCCTTCGTCTCTCTATCTAACTCTTATCACAGCGGCGTCCGCGTCTCCCTCCCCATCGCACCCTTCCTCGAGCCCCAGATCCGCGGCAAAGACCGCATGACCGGCCCCGCATACTCGTTCCTGGTCACGCACAACCAGTCCGGCCGCAAGCTCCTCTTCGACCTCTCCGTCCGCAAGGACTGCCGCACCGGCTTCGCGCCCGCCGTGCAGCAGCGCGTCAACGACCCGGCCAAGGAGTTCTGGGTGCGCTGGATCGACCCTTCGTCTTCCTCTTCTCCGAAGTGGGAGGCGGATACGGAGCCGGAAGCGGAGCCGCGAGACGTCGTCGACGTGCTGGCCGCCGGGGGGCTGCGGCCGAGCGACATCGAGGCCGTCGTGTGGAGCCACCACCACTGGGACCACACGGGCGACGTGACGCGCTTCCCCGCCGCGTCGACGAAGCTGGTCGTCGGGCCGGGCTTCACGCAGGCGTTCGGCGCCGGGTGGCCAGAGGTGGAGGGCGCGCCGGTCAAGGGGGAGGAGTGGGCGGGGAGGGAGCTGGTGGAGGTGGGGTTTGAGGACGGGTTAAAGATCGGGAGGTTTAGGGCCGTGGATTGGTGGGGGGATGGGAGCTTCTATCTTTTGGATACGCCCGGGCATGCGATGGGGCATTTGTGCGGGTTGGCGAGGGTAAGGGCTGGGGAGGGGGATGGGGCGTTTGTGTTTATGGGTGGGGTGAGTCTGGCTATATTTTATTTTTCTTGTGCTTTTCATCTTTTATTTCATCACACTCAAGTCCTGTTTCAATCCACGTCAGGAGTATGCAGAAGCGGTTTGAGTACTGACGCAAGACGCAGGACTGCGCCCACCACGGCGCCGAGTTCCGCCCTTCGCCCTACCTCCCCCTCCCGCGTACTATTGTTCCCTCGCCTTTCCCGCGTCATCCTCAACACTCTACGGTCTGCCCTGGTGCCCTCTTTGCCCCCATCCATCCTGCCGCCAGCCTACCCGAAAAGGCGACGAAGCCTTTCTACGCTCCAACGAAGTTCTTCCCGTACAACTTCGATGACTGCGTCTGGAGCATCGACGGCTTACAAGAGTTTGACGCCGATGAGAGTGTGTTTGTCGTCAACGCGCACGATGAGAGTTTGTTGAGCGTATTCTACGGCGCGGATGGAGAAGGGAAGGGGAAGGGTTTGGTTTGGCCGGAAGGGACGTTGGATGCATGGAGGGAAGGGCGGAATCTCGCGACGAGGGCCAGATGGGCTTTTCTGGAAGATTTTGCAGAGGCGGCGGGCCTTGGTAAGCGAGAACAATAGCGCTTATGAAAATTGAAATGCAGAGTGGGGAAAGTGGCGAGAACTATGTTGGTGGTCGGGTGACCGCCCGGGAGGGGTATCGTGTATTAATATTCAAAGCTCATTCATTAGGCTTCATAACATCATTACAGCTATTTGATATATACAGAGGGGCACTATAGCCAATGGCTAGCGCGAAGAATAGCAGGGGCCTGGAACATAACGTAATAATTATACCTACGTTTTCCTTTTTTTCCTTTGGGAAAAGAACATACCACGGATAGTTGAAGCTATCGTCCGGACGTGAATGTCGAATTAATATACTTTCACGGCGCTCCTCAATGGGGAGTCATGAAAAGACATAAAGACAGAATAGCAAAGTAAAATAGATTCATGATCTTCCCTCGAACTGCCTGTACCGATGCAATGTAGTACTAGAAACGCCACCAGAGCAATCAAAGACTCCTAAAGTTGGAGCTAATACTAAGGCAAATGTGACCGCCCGTGACGCCGTCTTTCCCGTGACACATAGGATCACTCATCATCCCCGTCCTCGTCCTCGTCGAGATCCTCGCTGTCCTCTCCAGAATAGTTGTTGCTCGGAATGACTGGCCAATCGACTGTGGTAGCCTCAGCCAGATGTTCCAAGCTTTTCTTCGAAACCTCGACCTCCTTCGATGGCTGCCCATCAAACCCGACAAAAAGGCTAGATATGTTCAAGTTCTCAGTGTTTGCCTGTTTCAGCCGGCGGAGGCTCAAAGACTTCAAGTTTGGAGGGAGATCAGCTGATAGCTCTTTGAACATATCGGACCATAGGTTGACACGGCTTCCAGATCCAGATTGGAGGGATGAGGGATAGAGCACCACATTGAAGAGGCTGAGACCCTTGAGCTGATGGAACTTTCGGAATAGCTTTCGCAGTGTGCTAGTGCTGATGTGCGCCGCGCCCAGATCCAGCTGTGTGAGGGGCAACGCCACAGGGGCTGGATTGTAGTCATCCCACGGTGGCGGAGCTTCAAGTTCGCATGGTGAGATCCACGGCAATCGCTTTGCAACTGGATCCGTACCGGGTAGCGTGGACAGCCAGTTTACGAGTCTGAAGCTCAGTTGTGTAGGTGTGTTCTGGAAGTTCAGCCGAAGCGATGTGACGTTTCGAGTACGAGAAAGGAAATGTCTGATACGGGTGTTCGACATGTCGAAGATATCCTGAAAGGGCTGGGCATCCGTGATGAATGTGTGTGTCTGATTATCGAGAAGGACATCGAGATGAAGGGTCTGAAGGCTTTCCAAGGCTGGGGCGATGTTTTCCTCCATCCAAGGATCAAGACCAAACGCACAATCATTCAGGCCTCGGATCCTGTGTCTTAGTATGACCATAAGTGCCTGGGGTCGGCCGGACGAGTTGGCCATGGCACCGAGGACCGCTTGGAAAACTCGGTTCTGGAAATAATCGCCCGTATTGGTAGTGTTACTGCCGTCACTCATAGCTAACTCATGGCCTTGAGCCTCGACAGTAGGAGCACCCCAGCTTCTCCATGCCCCAGAGCCTGTCTCTGAATCTCGGACCCGCGTTTGTGAATTGAAGTCCCGAATATCGAGTGTTTGCAGATTGTGGAGGTTGCTCAGAGCCCTAGCCAACAGACTTACCGCCCGGCCTGTGGTGAACATGCGTTTCTGCGACTCAGCAGCTCCCTTGCGCTGTATGAAGACTGTGGTATCCTGTGCCGGGGCAAAGGCTCTAGACCAGAAAACGTAATGGTCAAGGCCAATGATGAGGTGCTTGAGACATGGCGAAAGGGCGGGATGCTCTGAGATGTCAACCAATGCTTGCAGACTGGCTTCGGTTACCATGAACTGCTTCTTGGTGAAGTAATGCTTGGAGAAGTAGGTGAAGAGATGGTGCTCCATGAGCTTGCAGGTCAGACGAACGTGACCCAGGGTCACCGTGGGCAGGAAGTCGACAATGCGGTCAATGAGCTCCTGCGGGAGCTTGGCGATGCGAGAGTCCGCCTGAGGGTCCATCTTGTTGGCTCGCTGGATGGACTTGGAAGGATTTCCTGGACGAGAGAAGAAGGGAGACGGCGACTTGAGCTCCTACCACACGGACATCGATGGTATTTTGAGAGGAGGAATAGTCGATGGGTCTGGGCGACTGTTGCCTGTTGTAAGTTGCACAGTGCACGCTGCCAGCGGGATCACTGTGGTTGTGTTTTGCTCCGATAGGGACGATGCCTGGCCGGTGGCCGTGGTTGCCTGGAGATCAGCCCACGTGAAGGCGCGAGAGATTCGAGCTCGCTGGTTTGGGGAAGGAGCAGAGGGGCAGGCGCGTCAACGCGCGTTGGCAAAATGCCGGGTTATTATTAGCCTACCCGAATGGGCGATTGCTGCCTACCGTGCCTGCTGTTGCTGGTTGCCTCAGAAGCTCAGCCCCCGTTTTCGCCGTGCCTCATGCGGCATTTTTGATACGGCTAAGCCTATCAAGGGCCGATCGGCACGTTTGCTCAAGCGTGGTCTGAGGGCAATTTGGCACCTTTTGTATGCAAAACTCAACGCCTTCGCACCGACACCAACACACCAAAATTCAGCAACAACCAACCTTTTTAAATATACTTAATATATATATTATTTAAATCAGCTAAGTCCCTAGTATATTCTATCAACTTTTTAGCTAATTCCGACCGCTAGTTTCTCTATAGTTTCTAAAAATAGACGAAAAATATCCCTTTTAGTAAGTAAAAGTTAAGAGAATCTAAAGAGCTTTACTAAAATATTAAGGTGTCCTTTTGTAGGCCATTGCATCTAGTTTCTAAATATATAACTTTTATTAATTATATATGTATATTCGTTGTGCTAGAAGTGGGTTTATACCCTTTGAGTTTTACATACAAAGTGTGCGAAATGAAATCCCTAATTCATTTTTATAACTAAAGAAAATACAATAAAAAAAAGTAGTCTACTAGATAGAGCAAATTTAATAGCATATTTGATCAACTTTTAGGCTTTTTTTATCGGGTGGTTACAGCGCTGTAGGTGCTTAAACACCCATTTTCACGGGGTAGACCCTTGAGTTTTGCATACAAAAGGTGCGAAACGCGCTCAGACGTCCCTCCCATAAAGCGTGCCAAGCATTGGTCAGCAGCGTAATCGAAGATTACACCAATAAGCGAAGCGCGCGCGTCGGGGGGCGGACGTCTGAGCTTCTGAGGCAATGTTGCTGGTGCGCCGTCTCCGTAGCGTCTTGGCGGATCCCCCTCATTAATTGGCCGCGCCCGCGCAGCACCTACCCAACACCAATCGCAAGAGCTGCAACCGCGACAACCAGAAGAAGCGACGGGAAGTGGTGAGGTTGAGGTGAGTCAGTGCCCTTAAATCAACTCAATTGCTGTCGCTGAGCGCATTTAAAGAACTAATTGTGTCCGAAGACTTTGCCTTTGCAGAGACAAAGAGCACGCTTGTGGCCGTGGCTGCCTGCCGCTTCGAGATCCCTCCGCGCACGGTTCTCCTTTGCAGCAACTAATATATCTACGCCCATTCCTTCACCTCTGCAGCAATCTGCACCATCGCCATGCCACCGAAACGAGGAAAGAAAGCCGCTGCACCAGCCGCGCCTCCATTGGAAGGTTGCTGTGTCGTCTTCAGCGGCACATTCCCTGGACAATCGCAGTCGGCGCTGCTCGACCACGCCGCTCGCTTGGGAGCCAAGACTGCCAAATCCGTCACCAAGGACGCAACCCATCTCGTTACCACCCAAGCTGATGTCGACAAATCCTCGAGCAAGGTCAAGGATGCTCAGAGTCGCGACATCTTCCTTGTGAACCTGGACTGGATGTTGGACTCCGAGCAATCCAACGCGAAGGCCGACGAGACGCAGTATACCTTCGGCAACGCAAATTCTAACGCCACGCCCGCCTCCGGCACCGATGCCTCACAGACGAAAGACTCCAAGAAGCGCCAAGCCTCTTCTGATGACAATGCAAGTTCAGCAGACCAGCCTGACACCAAGAAGAAGAAGGCTGTCATCGAGAAGGAAAAGCCTACCCCCAACTTCGGTGAAGGACAGATTGCCAAATCGAAGAACATTGCAATTCCCGTGGACGAGGAATGCCACCTTGGTGGATATGGTGTTCACGTTGATCCTGACGGAGTCATTTGGGATGCTGCCTTGAACCAAACGAATGCCGGAAACAACAATAACAAGTTCTACCGACTCCAGGTAAACACCTCTTGATTTTGGCTGGGGATTTAGATCCCTTGACCCCGAAGTCACATTTTACTGACTTGTCCCAGGTCCTGGGTAATGGCACTGGACACTGTGTCACTTGGTCTCGATGGGGCCGGGTTGGCGAACGTGGACAGATGAAAGCTCTCGGTGACGGATCGCTTGCCGATGCGAAGCGTCAATTCGAAGCGAAGTTCAAGGACAAATCCGGCTTGCGCTGGGAGGACCGCACGGAGGCTCCCAAGAGCAAGAAGTACGTCTTCATCGAGCGCAGTTACCAGTCGGACGACGAAGAAGAGGACGAGGACAAGAAGGCTGAAAAGAGCGGCAACACACCCGATTGCACCCTTGCGCTGCCCATCCAGAAGTTGATGCAACTCATATTCAACACGGACTTTTTCGCTGCCGCTATGAGCGAGCTCAACTACGACTCGAAAAAGCTGCCCCTGGGAAAGCTCAGCAAAGCTACTATCATGAAGGGTTTCCAGACCCTCAAGGACCTCTCTGCTTTGATTGACGACTCTACTTCCAGAGCTTCCGACATCGAGGATGCCTCCAACCTCTTTTACTCACTCATCCCACACGACTTCGGTCGTAACCGGCCGCCTGTGATACGCACTCAGGATGTCCTCAAGCGTGAGGTCGAGCTTTTGGAGAACTTGGCCGACATGAAGGATGCCTCCAACATCATGAAAGACGAATCGGCCAACGGCGAAGTCTTACATACTCTGGACAAGCAATACAGAGGTTTGGGCATGCAGGAGATGAGTCCTCTCGAGAAAAACAGTGCCGAGTTCAAGGAACTTTCGGAGTACCTAAGCAAAACTCGCGGGTACACGCACGGGGTCAACTACAAGATCGATTCCATCTTCCGCATCGAACGTCAAGGCGAACATGATCGTTTCGACAAGAGCGTGTTCGCTGGGCCAGTTCGCGATCGGCGTCTTCTGTGGCATGGTTCCCGAGCTACTAACTTTGGCGGTATCCTCAGCCAAGGTCTTCGCATCGCACCTCCTGAGGCCCCAGTGAGCGGCTACATGTTTGGCAAGGGAATTTACCTTGCTGACATGTCTTCCAAATCCGCCAACTACTGCTGCTCCTACATTTCAGGCGGCACGGCTCTGCTTCTGCTTTGTGAGGCTGAGCTCGGCAACCCTCTTCAAGAACTGACGAACTCCAACTACAACGCGGGAGAAGATGCAAAGTCCAAGGGAATGTGGTCTACTTGGGGTAAAGGAATGACTGCACCGCTAGGATGGAAGGACGCTGGCTGTGTTCACCCCTCTTTGGCCGGTGTCAAGATGCCCGATGTGAGCATTCAGCCGGGATCTACCAATGTTCCTGGCGCATACCTGCAGTACAACGAGTTCATCTGCTATGATGTGGCTCAGATTCGACTTCGGTACCTTTTCCAGGTGAGGATGTAGACTTTCGACACTGCTCCTGGGTCCAGCTTTGTTCTCGGTACTCCCAGTACATTGAAAGTGTTGTTAAAGGCTGGCTGCATGGTTTATTCTGGTTCACGGTCAGGGTTGATTCCTCACTTGCTATATTGCTGACTCGATTTGTTTTTCTTTTTCCTCCTTCAACTGAGTTGATGAAACGATAGCATGGGCGTGAAGGCGTCATAGGTAAAATCAGTTTCGGCTATCATGTACTTTAGTGTCTTTTCATGGTCTCACGGTCTGAGCTTTTCTGGCACCGGCATCGCTATGGAGATGGCGAGAAGGTCATGAGTTCGACAGGTTCGGCAAAAACGGCACTGGAGAAAAAAGTAGCTAGCGTAGCATTAGCTCTCGAATCTCAAATATTCATTTGCTCAAAGCGCTTCATCTCCCACATTCATACACATGTGCAGAACTTGCTTCGCCAATATGCTTAATAGTTTCTTTGCGCGGTGTTCTGGCAATGAGATCATCGGGAAAGTAAGGGAAGCTAATGCAAGAGTGTCGTTGACTTGAAATCGTCTTTCTCATTTCATAGTCATTGAACCTGTCTAACGGGTAAAAAACAGAAAAGGAGACAGCCGCCCACCAGGTTGTACCAAGCCTATGTGCGCGTGAGCGCAACCGTGTATGTACTGGGATATATACCATCCCATTGAATCCCATTCCCAGATAACGCCGAATAGATTATCCCAGAAAAAGAAAAGGAGGTATGAAGAAAGACAAACGTGTACAGGTAAGCCACCAAAAAGCAAAGCCGGGAGCCAATTTTCACCGCTACTCTTCCGATGTCGACCGAAAGGGGGAGGGGGGACGAAAAGGAAAAAAAAAAAAAAAAACGCCGCCGGGTCCATTACGACGACGGTGACGACGACCACGACTACGACGACGAAGGCGGCACCAACCTCACCCAGCACCCGTTGCCGGGACACAGCGTCAGAGCGACCTGCTCCCTCCACTGCTCCTTCTCGTCGCGGGGCACCAGCTGCGCGAACTCCTGGGCGAGGCGGACGACGACGTAGCTGGCCTCGGTCAGGGCGTACTGCTGGCCGACGCAGATGCGGGGGCCACCGTTGAAGGGCAGGTACTCCCAGCCGACGCGCAGCTGCTCCCAGCGCTCCGGCCGGAATGCTTCGGCGTCGGCGCCGAAGATGTCGCGCCGCCGGTGCATGGCCCAGACGGACCACGAGGTGATGGTGCCGGCGGGCACGAAGACGGGCGCGGTGCCGTGCGGGCCGCCGCCCGTGGGCAGGACCGTGTCGCGGACGCACATGCGCGTGTTGAGGGGGACGACGGGGTGGAGGCGGAGGGCTGGGTTGGGGGAGTCAGCTTTTGCTTGGGTTTTGCCGTGGATGGAAGTGGGCAGATGGGATGACCATGGGGTTTGGGTGCTAGGTGAATCGCAGGGAGCACTTACACTCATTCAAGCACCACTTCAGGTACTTCATGTTCCGCAGCTCCTCGTACGTCGGCCGTCTTCCCTGGAGGGTCGTCACAACCTCTTCCCTCAGCTTCTGCCACACCTCGGGCTGCCTGGCCAGCACGAAGAACAGGTTCCCAAGCAGACTGGCAGTCGTGTCGCGTCCGGCGAGCAGCACGTTGAGCAGCTCACTGCGCAAGCGCTTCTTGTCCGTAGTACGTGTTGCCAGCTCGTGCAGGAAGACGTACTTCTCCTCGCCGTTTGCCTTCTCCTGCCCTGTCTCGACATCTCCCTTCTCCACCACCTCCTCCCGAAACCGAACCGCCTCGTCGACGAACTGATCGACATACGCGTGCACGACGTCAACGGCACGCTCACCGGTGCTGATGCGTGCCCTGTTGGCGCCGATGAGGTGTGCGAGCGGGCCAAGGCGGATGAGGTCGAGTCCCTCGACCTGGGCGACGTTGAAGGCCTCGGCAAAGCTTGCCTCCTCCTTGCTCGCTCCTGCATCATCACTGTTGCCCGGACGCAGACTGCGAACGCTCTTGCCAAAGAGGAACTCTGTGGCCGAGTCGATGGTGAACTTGAAGAAGAGCTCCTGGAGATCGAAGAACGAGGCATCCGTCGTCGTGGCCTTGGGAATCGCGGCCATCAGGTCCTCGAAGTGCGACTCGAACGCTTGTAAGTCCGCCACCTGGTCGCGCACAAAGTTTGGCCGGATCATGGCGCGGGACGCAGCCCAGTGACCGCCATCAGTTGTGAAAATGCCATCACCCAGAAATCCTTGCAGTGCGGGCTGGCGGAACGGTGCGATGGCGAAGTCCTTGAAACGGGTGGCGAGGATGGCCTTGACGTTCTCGGGCTCCATCGTCATGATGGCATGTGCGCCGAGGCGCTTGGAGGTGAAGGTCTTGCTGTTGGTTTCGGTGAAGCGGGCGGTCAGCATGTCAAGGAGCTGGTGCTGCTTGCCGGCCCGAATGGTAGACAGGAGGGCGTCTATCCCCAGGATAGGGTCGCGCATCTTGAGAGATGCTGCAGGCAAGCATCCATTTTCACGGATAAAGCGGCGACGGGCAAGAGAGAGGGCGATGGTACGGTAAGCAAAGTAGAGGACGGTGGTGATGGAGGCAAAGAGGAAGACTGGCGAGAGGAATATTGAAGGCGCCATGATGGTAAAGTTCTGCTTGACAACAGGACAGGGAGAGGATTGCGCAAAGCTTTTATGATAAGTTCGACTCGGTGTCACCGCTCTGGTGGAGATGAGGCTCTTGCACAAGTAAGGGAGCGGGGCTAACGGTGAGGCCGAACCTCGTGATTTTCAGGCGAAAGGGTTCGATTAAGGGCCGTATTCCTATTCCGTCGTGATCCGGACAAGGCGCGGAGAGGTGGGTGAGACGGCGGCACGGAATCAAGATTTGATGCGCAAGTGATCCCCACAAAAAGAAGCTTAGACGGAGGGGGATGCGATGCTGACGGGCGAGCTTGGGCAGTTCACGTTTTGGGCGAAAGCCATGGCGGCCGTACTGTTAAGGCTGTTCTCGGCCGGTGCGTCAGCTGGGCAAGCACGGAGGTTTATCTTGACCTTGCTCTTCTGGGAAGGACGACCGTCCGTCTCCACACTTCTTGGCGCCCGAATGGCGTTTCGGTGCGACGGCGCGGACGGCAGCTTGAAGCGATGTCCGAATCCGTGGATGAAGAAGATAGGCACCACGGAATAGACCCAGTAGATTTGCGCATGGGAGCCGTGGGGCGGGTGTTCTGGAAGGTAGATCGGGGGCGGTTAGCGTTCTGGGGCGTCGGCCAGGCCGATTGGCCCCCGGCGCTGGTCGGGCGGGTCCATTTGCCATCGACGGCCATCCCGTGGCCGCACCAGGCAACCCGTGACAGCCAGGTGCTCTGTTGCGGCTGTTTCAACATCCCGCCCTGCCGCTGCTTACCTTGACTGCTGCATCCATCGCTGACGCCCGCCAAGTGCCAAGGCTGAATTTACCTGTGTTCCCATTCGCGGGAGCTGAAGAACACCTTGGGTGACGCACCATGCTCCCGGCTTTGTCGAGAATTGTCGTGGATAAGGAGGCTGCGAATCAAGGGGGAAGCTGAAAAGGATGCGATGGTAAAAATAAAGTTGTGCAACAACTGCGCCCGGCGAGCCCGCGATTGGCCGGTGTTTCCATCGCTCCAGGCCGCCAGTATACACCTCTTCTTTACCAGATAGGAAGGCGTCATGTTTCTCGGACGAAAGCGCAAATGCAGGCCGGAAACACACAGGGCGTAATATCACCACTGCTCTCCCGAGACAGAGGCGCCACTGTCGATGCGAGTGACACAGCAGTGGCTTAGAGGCGCAGCATAGCCTCCGGATATAAAAGGGCGCTCAGCACGGCTTACGAGTCTCCAACGTGTTGCAGAGCCTCACCACGCGGAAACGCCCGTTTTCGTCAAGCACGATAATGCCTCGCACGTTCGCATTGTATGTGTGGAGGCGTAGTCAAGCGTGATGCCGAAGACATGAATTTCGGACGTGGCTTGGACGAGGTGCCAGCATACCGCACTGCAACATCCTGAGGCATGAGGTCTAATTAGCAGCAACTGCATCCGATGCGCGTCCTGCATGCACTCCTTCGGCTGACGTAAGGACAATCGCACATGGCTTGTTATTGCTTTTCATCGAGGCTTGTGAACGTGCCCGGGTCTGGAGATATCCGTCATCGACATTGTTGGCACTCCAAATGGCAATGATGCGCAGTGGTAAGGTTTGCATGTCCGAACAGAAATAGTAGAGTGAGAGTTTTTCAGGGCCTGTGAGAGAGCGTTGGCCGACAGGGATCAGCCCACCCGGCGAAGATCCGGGCGACCGACGTCACCCGCGACGCGCCGCGACGCGAAAACTATCCTCTCTCATCACCCTCCCCGCTTCGATCCCCGCCATGCCCCGAGCTGCAAAGCAAGCCAAGCCCTCACTCCCCTCAAACACCCTTATCATTGACAATGGCGCCTACAACATCAAGGCCGGCTTCGCCCCACCAGACAGCTCAACTGAGCCATCCTGTCGCATAACCCCAAACTGTATAGCTCGCGCCCGCGACAGGCGTATATGGATTGGTTCGCAGCTAGAACAATGCAAGGATTTTGGCGAGATGGCCTTCCGGAGGCCAGTCGAGAAAGGCTTCATCGTGAACTGGGAGGGGGAGAAGGCCATATGGGACCATGAGTTTCTGGCCAACGACGCCGCACTTAAAGTACCTCCACCAGCCTTCATAACATTTTTCAGCCCATAGGACAAGCATTAACCTTATTAACACACTCACAGTGCGACCCGCATGACACAACTCTTGTCTTAACCGAAGCACCAAACTCGCCGCAAGCGCTGCAGACCAACTGCGACCAGATGGTCTTCGAGGAATTCGAATTCGCCTCCTACTACCGCTGCCTCGCGCCCGCACTCAACGCCTATAATGACATTCCCGCCCTCTTCTCCGATCCCGCATCCTCCTCCTCCGGACCTGTCGAGTCCCTCCTTGTCATCGACACAGGCTACTCGCACACAACCATCACGCCGCTCCACCACGGCCGCCCCTTCCACTCTGCCATCCGGCGACTGACAGTCGGTGGCAAGTTCCTGACGAACCACCTGAAAGAGCTCATCTCGCTGCGCGCCTACAACTTCATGGACGAGACGCACCTGGTCAACGAGATCAAAGAAGACGTCTGCTTCGTCTCGACCGACTTCGCCCGCGACCTCGAGCGCACCTGGAAAGGCAGCAGCAGCAACAACAACAAGACCACGCCGCCAGACACCTCCATCGTCGTCGACTACGTCCTCCCGGACTACACGGAGCGCCAGCGCGGCTTCGCGCGGCCCCACGACCCCTCGGCCGCCGCCAAGGCGAAGCGCCTGGGCCTCGCGCAGGGCGGCGTGCTGCACACGTCGTCGGCAACGTCGGCCAACAAGACGGAAGACCTGCTGCCGCTCGGCAACGAGCGCTTCGCCGTGCCCGAGCTGCTCTTCCACCCCAACGACATCGGCCTGCCCGAGCCCGGCCTCCCCGAGGCCGTCATGCAGTCGCTGCAGCAGCTGCCCGAGGGCCTGTGGCCCGGCTTGTTGGCGAATGTCGTTGTTGTTGGTGGGAACAGCCTGCTGCCGGGTTTCACGGAGAGGTTGGAGAGGGAATTGAGGGCGATTGTGCCGACGGAGTTGCTGGTCCGGGTGGCGAGGCCCGAGGATCCGGTGACGTTTACGTGGAAGGGTGGGGTGAGGTTGGCTGGGGAGAGGGGAGAGGGGTTGAGAGGGGTGGCTGTGACGAGAGAGGAGTATTTGGAGAATGGGAGTGCGTGGGCGGCGAGGAGGTTTGCGGGAGTGGTGTAGTGCAGATGGGGAGAAAAGATTGAAGTTGATGAGGGGAAATGGATGAACGAGTGGAAAACAGATACCCTTGCTTTATTGGCATTCGTTCACTTTACTTTACGGCCTTGCTCATGGGATAATATTCGATCACATGCGGCTGCAAGCAGCAATTTGCTCTGATCTTGAAATTGGTCGGCTGAACACCGTATAGGTTCATCTGACACACCCTTTGAGCTCAGGCTTGCATGCGCATACCGCATGACTCATTGCTGCGCCGTCGTGTGAGCTCGAAACCATGTGAGGACCATGACGGAAGATTATAAAAGAAAGCTCACCTTTTCGTTCTTATCTCGGGAAGGGCCAAGCTTGCGGCATTCGCATAGTACATGCTCCGTGGCACTGTATCCCAATACACTTCTTGCGCGGCGGATTCGCACCAATCTTTCGCCTGGCAAGTAGGCGCTCAGCATCAACGGCTTCAATGTGCATCATTAGGTTTTAATGATGGAGGGGCAGATTCAAGGATGATGAGCGCGGTTGCGTACCTGAGAACGAAGGATCAGACAGAGACAGTGAACAAGATATAAGCAGTGTCTTGAGTACGTCATTCTTAGGCAAACCCCGCTTGCCGAGCGCAGTTCAGCACTGGTTCCTGTACGTACTACGGTACTGATGAACTTTTAAAAAGAACGAAGCGAAAAGGATGTCCGTGCTAAACTTGCATTCTTCGCCTATCACAAGCCTTCGCCGGGTTTCATGAGACTGTCGGAAATAGCCACCGTGCCAACTGACACACTGCTATCTACTTTCAGCTGATTCAGAAAGCTTAGGCTCAGAATCCATGTGCGCATGCAAGGGCTCGAGCTCGAGCCGCGTGCAAGTTCGTGTGAGTATCGCATTGGAAAGGGCCCAGGAATAAGATGCATAAAAGGAGCAGCTCTCACTTCTCTTCCGTTCATCAACGCGACATTCGGCTCTGGGTCATTCTCTTGCGGAGACGACTCAGATGGTTGACTCTCCCTTTTCTTTCGTGCCTTCTTTGTCAATCGTTCGTTCTGGTGCTGTGACATACGTAAGTCTAAGGCATCGGGCTGGATATGGGTCTTACTGTTGGAGGCTTCCATCATTACAGCTTGGTGGTGGTGAGGAAAATGACAAGATGATGCTTATTTCTCAGGGTATCTAGTGATAATAAGAAACATTGATACGAAGGATTAAAGGCTGTTGTTGAGCATACGTGAACGGCAAAATGGCAAAATGGGATAAAAGGCTGGGGTAAGCGGAAACAAACCAAGAGTTTCAGTGTATTCTGGTCGACAAAGGACATTCATGTCGATACCGTGTAGCTGAAGAGATAAGGAAAGAGTGTTTATGCATCGCCATTTCATATTTATACCTAACATCTCCAAAGTCCACACACGCGATCATTAGCCCGAAATTTACCTCAAACTTACATTTCCATGGCACTACCTAATAATTACCCTTTGCTCAGAATGGATCCCACTGTGCTCCACTGACAGAACATGCTGTTTGACGTCTCATTACCAGAACCGTATCCACACTAGCCTAAAATATCTACAGCCTTCCAAGTACTATCATCCCAAAAGACATCCACAATGATCCAAGTTCCCACATACGCCCCGCACCGGCCGCAGACGACGACGCCGTTGCCGAGCCACCACCATTACCACTACCCACCGCCGACGTCCCCACCGCAGTACCCTCAGCACTTCCACTATCGCCACCACCGCCCGCAGTCGCCGTCGTCCCACTCCCCGATGCATCCTCCCCACCCCCACCCAACGTCCCCACCACCGTCCTCGTCGTCCTCCCCACCGACGAACCCGCCGCCGACGCCGTGCCCCCCAGCCCACTCACGATCAGACCGCCCAACCCATCACTACTAGTACCCGTCACCGCAGCACCGCCGTCCGCCGCCGCCGTCCCGTCCTCGACCACCGCTCCGACCGCAACCGTCTCTCCGGCGGCGTTCGTCGTCAGCACGATCGCAGCGCTACCACCCGGTAACGTCGCGGTGCCACCCAGCGCGAGCGTCGTCAGGGTGGTCGTGTGCGGCTCATCGTCACCTTCGCTTGGAGGGGTGTTTACGATGACGACGCCGTACGATGCGGCGGCGGCGCCGCTGCTGCCAGAGCCGGCAGGAGCGGGTGAGAGGACGACGACGTTGGAGGAGCCGAGAGGCAGGGTGACGGGGGTTGGGGAGGGGTTCGGTGCCGCGGTGGGTGGTGAGGATGCGGGCGAATCGGTGTTCTTGTTTGTCGGTTCTCTTGTCGTGACGGGCGGCAGCGTCGAGGACGCGGCCGGAGAGACGACTGGCTCGGCAGACGCGTCCGTGGTGCTAGGCAGTGGACGGTCGTGCACGGAGGGGGACGGTGAGGTTGTTTCTTCGTCGCCATCGTCCTCGAAGGAAGTGGCAGAGGCGGTGAGGAACGCGGCCGTGGTAAGGTAGCCCGGGCCCGGGAGCATGGTGGAGATTGTGCAGCTGTGTAACGCGTCGGCGTCGGTCAAGGCGTCGATGTAACTTTCGGGCACGGAGCCGTAGTAGGCGGAGAAGAAGTAGCCGTATCCGAATGGGTCGTCGGGGTCGATCGAGTAAGGTTCGGGTTCGAACGAAGGGACGGAGATGGTTGCTACCGTGTCTGCGTCCGAGGAGCAGACGGAGCCGGTGCCATCTGCTGCTGTCGTGGAGAGTTGACCCGACCAGGAATATTCTGTTCCGTAATATTCCCACCTGTCCGGATATGTACTAATGGGTCGTTAATCTCATGGTATCGCCGTCTTAGGTTCATCATAGACGGACATCGTGACGACTTGACCCTTGGCATCTGTTTGCGTGGTTGTCTGAGTGCCTTTATCATTGGTTGGGGGCAATGTATAGCCTTCGGGTAGCTCTCCTGTGCTGGTAACATATCTGGTCGCATTCAATCGAGTGTTGATCGAAAGAGGTACAAGTTAGTTTCAGAAGTTAAAGCCCAGCATACTGGTGGCTCACAACAGTTACTACGGTAAAGGGTGTCAGCGTAGTTGAGAAATCATATCGAATCCATGAATAGCGAAGGTTGGTCGGCCAGTCTGCATAGCAATTGGCAGCGCAGGACGAGTTTCCCGCTGGCGTTGTGCGAGAAGAACCGCTCTCTTGGGCTTTGGTTGGAGTGCCGGCAAGAACCCCCACCCAGATTGCCAAGGAAAGTAACATTTGAATAATTCGGAAACGACCGGTGCGAGCTTCGACGTAGTTGAGCCGCACGTTGAGAGACAGTAGTTCTCCTTAAAGTCTGAAGGCTGAAGCTGACATCGGAAAAATCAGCTAAGCAGTCACGCGTGTGCTGCAAGGTGAGCTAAAAATAGGATCAGACAAGAAGAAGACAGTGCTCACTTTGGTAGGATTCCGATCGTGTTGTCTTGGTGCAAAGTTGAAGTGCAAAACTTCTGAAGTATCCCGTCTGTGAGCCAACGGATGATGCTTACTTACCGCGAGTGGAAAATGAAGTGATTGTTGATGCAGTGAGCTTGAGAGGAAGGAAAGAACACTGCTGATCGTGTGGAGATTGCCAAAGGCTACTTGCTTAGTAGCCAATGAATAGCCATAATTCGTTGGGGGCGGAAAGTTTGAGCGGCAGATAGTGCTTGGCAAGACCTAATCTGGATAACTGGCAGTGAGACGGTTGCCTGCCAGGTGATCCGTGCCGACAAGCATAATCTCATACCGCCATCTTCCAACTATTACAGTAACCTTCAAGCATGTTTCGCAAATTCAAGCTCTAAAGCAACTCCCAACCAAGTCAGAGAACTGTGACATGCATCCAATAAAAGGGGAGGAATTCTTAACTGTTTCCACAGGCTGGACCGTACATCTTCAAACCTGGCCATATTAATCTCTCTTCTGTCACTTTACACACTTCTTAGGAGGGCCCTTCTCTCCCCTCATTGGCAAAATTTACCCCGCCTCCGAAAACTCGGCCTAAAGTTGGAGCCACGTTGTCTCACTTGCGCTAATGCAAAATCAGCTACCCCTTCCTCTAGCTCTACAATCATAATCACAGCACCTCTCATGAAGAAAAGGAAAATAACCGGTTGATCCAAAAGCAATACAATTGTAGCCGGCCATACGCCTTAACTATCACCTTCCTTTTTTCTTCCCCTTTCCCCTCAACTCACCATTTACCCTTGACTCTCAATTCCCCTCGGCGAGCACTGCAATACACGACACAACCCTGCCCGGCTCCTTACTCAGCACATACGTGCACACGCATGTTGCTTGCAAAAAGGCTGACTGACTGCATGACATGGTGGCACGAGAACCTTGATTAACAGGACAAAAGCAAGAAATAGAGTCAACCAGACATATCACATGTCGGTTCCATCTGCATTTCCTGTCTCCAGCATGCCAGAAATCAAGATGGACGGAAGAAGCAAAAAAAGAGTAGAAGGCATGTCCCTATTCCAGTGTATAGAGCCATTATCCAATACCATGAATGCGCCATATGTCAGCGCCGAGGGTCGCCCCTGCTATACAATGCCCAGTCCACATCTACAGGTAGATAGATAGCACTCATGCAACTTCCCCACATGGAAAAAGAAAAGGTCAGAAAATCAACCATATGCCCCTTTTCCTATGGCCTAACCATGCTCCGGCCAGTCTTCCAGTCATGCATGTATCTACCCACTGAATGACCCAACTCATGCTATACCACCCCCCGCTTTCCAGTATAGCCTCGACCCAAGAAAACAAAAAAAACAGATGCCCATGTCTCCAGAAGCCCGAAACGCCAAGCAATATGACTCCCATAACCATCGTTCATCGTAACCGTATTTGCAGAATCAAAGACGGAGAAAAGAGATGCGCTGTAAAACCGTCTCAGACGCAGGGGCTATCTCCGCAACCCATGTATATCTACCGACGCGCAAAACAAAAAGAAAAGGGGATATCAAGATAGCAAGCAAGCCTTGAGACGCTTATCTCATCTCGACGTTGCGTCACCATCTCCTGCAGGAGACCTCTCGTGTACCGGCGGTGGCGGCCGGGGCAGCCCTTCCTCCACATTCGTTGGCGCAGCGCTATGCCTTTCACGCCTGAAGAGCGTGCTCAAACGCCTGCTCCTGCGGCGCTCGTCTCCTACCTCACCACCAGGAGTGGTATCGGTAGCATTCGCATCGCGTGAGTTGCGGTTGCCTGCCATGCGTCTAGCCATGGCAAGACGCTCCTGGCTGGATGCGGCCTCGTGGCCGCGGAGATGAAGCAAGTCGCGGAAGACACTGCGGCGATGATGCTGGGGAGACGCTGGGATGTTTGCGGCAGCGGCATCCATGGGGGAAAGTGGGGGCGCAAGGATGGAGGCGGAGCGGCGGGTGGTGGCACTGTTGCTATGGTGGTGCTCAGAGTCGGGATGATGCTCATCCGTCGGCGAAGCAGGGTTGAGGTCGATGCGGCTGTAGAAAGCATAATGTTAGCATATAGTTTCGATGGCGGATGATGTGGTAGAGGGGGCGGGCCCTTGTAGATCATCACGCCAGGGCTAAGCGTGATAGGAAACTTACCATAGCGGACAGGTCCCGCTCACGTTGAGCAGCCACGGGTCAATGCATTCGGGATGGAACTTGTGGTCGCAAGGCAGAACGCGGACATCCTGGCCTGGCTCAAACTCCTCAGTGCAGATGGTGCAACCGGTGTACGCGTCGCCCTCGGAAGCTAGGTTTTCCGCGCTGCCGCCGGCGGCTGCCGGCGCGATTCCTGCTTCGGTCGCATCAGCATGCCGCTGCTGTTCCGTGTCGCTCGTCGGTCCTGCACCGGCTGGGCGCGGAGCTCCTTCGTGCGAATTCCTGCTGTTGGGGGCGGCCGCTCCCGCTCCGCCGGTTGCCCCGGGCCCGGGTGCTCCGGACTCCGCCTCTCTCGATTGCTGAATGTCCTCCGCGCTGTTCCGTGCCGTTGTATCGCCCATTTCCACGTCCGTCGGCTTGGGGGGATGCTGTTGGTTCGTGTTGTCACCGAACTTGACGACTGGAAGCGTGTCCAGCATTGCCCGTGCGATTCCGCGCACGCGAGTCTGGCGCGATGTTCCTCTTCCGCCGTTGAGCACCACACCTGGTCCATATCGTTCTGGGTGGCGATGTGCCCGCAACGCTCCAGTGATAATGATAACGAGGAAAAGAGCAGTAATGACGCCGGTAATGCTGTACAGAATGATCATAGCCACGGCGGTGGACGGCGAGGGCCCCAGTGGGTTGCTGCTCGACTGGTTCTGGTCGGAACCAGTATCGCTGCTGGTCGTACTCATGGTGTCGTTCCCGCTGGAATCGCCAGTGGAGCGGATTGTGACAAAGTAGAGCTGGTTGCCCTGGCTGGTGGTTGCGCGAAGGTCGTCTAGAATCTGCTGCGACTTGGTCGCATTGACCATAGAATACAGGTAGGGAAAGTCGTCGCTGACACCGGTGACGTTACAGGAGCTGGCAGAGGTGCTGAAGAAGAGGGCAGCGGTAGCGCCGCGCTCGATGGTGGTGTCAAGGACGTTACTGGCCTGCAGGTTTCCGCGGTAGGCGTCGGGGTCGCAATTGATGTAGGCGATGTTGGAGTTATTGAGACGCTGGGCGGTGGATTCAGTTGCGTAGAACAGCTGCTGGGCAGGGAGACCAGTGGAGGCCTGGGGACGGGCAAGTCAGTATATGGGTGTTTCGGGAAGGATGGTCGGGCCATGCATGGCTCGGCCGGCGAAATCATGTAAGAGTAAGACGAAAACGTACGGAGAGGTCATCAGCCGCGCGGGCGGTGAGCGGGACGACCTGGGCGACTGGTTGACCTTCGACGGTGCCGCGAGCGACGAAGAGCTCGAGGCGGTTGCTGGAGGCGAGCTGGTCCGTCGCATTGGACGGCGTCACCGTCTGGGCCGAGACGGCCGCGGCGACAGCCACGGCAGCGGCGCAAGTCGTGCGCACGTAGCGCATCAGCACGGTCGCAGGCATGGCGCGGGCGCAGCAG
Source organism: Lasiodiplodia sp. COLG20 (assembly GCA_009801085.1). Lineage (NCBI taxonomy): Eukaryota > Fungi > Ascomycota > Dothideomycetes > Botryosphaeriales > Botryosphaeriaceae > Lasiodiplodia > Lasiodiplodia sp. COLG20. The sequence continues at coordinate 299,167 of VNWV01000010.1, read as the reverse complement.
ATTGACGGTTACCAGGATGCGTGCGCAAGCATTGCGGGAGCGAAAGGTTGAGGTCACTGATCGCGGCGGACAACGGGCAGGCTCAGCGCGTGCGGAGGTGGAGCGCGTTAATTAGGCAAGAGAGCAGCCGCTGTCGGGGTCCGCCGCGTGGGCTGGGCACGACGGATGAGGCGGCACCAGGCAGGCTGTGAGGAGTGTCAGTGGACGATGGCTCTTGGCAGCAGCCGCGCTCGGCGGCACTTTCTTGCTTGGGCACTGCTGTCTTTCCCCGCACCCTAACAGCTGCGCCCACCCACGCCAACGCTCAGACGTCTTATCGTCGCCGTACGCGCTGCCCATTCGCTCGCGCTTCTGCTGCTCATCCACGATCACCAGCTCTTCCAATGTCTCGGCACACCACGCGCAGCGAGGTCATGCGGGGCGGAGACTGCATGATTACGCACTCGAACGCTGCGTCGGGCCCTGTTTCAGCAGGCGCTGCAGGGTGTGCAGCTCGATCTGCCGCCGTCGCGGCTCCCGCTGTGGCGCTTCCAAGCTCCGACGCCTGAAATTTCACCATCGCTCCAGCGCCTAGCACACGAGCCTCGCTTCCGCCACCACGTCCCTCGAACTCATTGGCGCCGTTGTCGCTGTCAGAAAACCGCCAGTTCTCTGCCCTTGCCTCTCAACCCCCAACCACCAGCTGACCTTGCTTCGAGACATCACAATTCTGACGGCTGATTGCGATTTTCCCCAACGTTTGATTGTCGAGGCCGCCCGCCGTTATCGCCTGTGCCTCGGCTGTCTGACTAGTCCCGCCGCCACTATCAGCGCCCCCGGAATAGCTCGAACCGAGCACTCCGCCCCGTCCATTCCCACAGCGGCGCCATGCCAATATGTTTGGTGTTTGTTTGGCTGTGGAATCTGAAATGCAGCACTGTCGTCTCGCCTAAGCAACGTGGGGCGCAAGGTTACCGAGATGTGGCCTGCCGTTCGAGGATGAGCACAATAAGATAAACGAAGGGGGAGGAATAGATTCTCCGGTATGCAATGTGTCGCAGGAGGTCCTTCCGTTCACGCATACGGTAAATGCGCCTTGCAAGACCAGGCCAATTCCCTGAGCGAGTAATTTGAATGCTTGTCTCAGTCATGTAAACGACCGCCTTGCGCTCCGCCTTGATCGGCTGCGGCATTAGACTGCTTGTCATCTATTTTGTCTGGACCCTTCTTCTGTATAAGCATCTTCCAACCCTGAGGCCACTTTGCAGAGCTCAGATTTGTTTTTACCCCATGGGACCACCATCGGTACATTACTCGGCTGTGCTGAACGTAGCAACTTATCGACCCCAACGCCACGACTAATATCAAGGAATATATCAAATTTGGTTCTCGTGATCCCTTACACGTAAGTCTTGAGAATTTGTCATGACTGAGATACTTCCTGCTTAGCGCTTGGCCATCCATCTGCTGATTCAACACTGCCACAAAACCATGCTCAGCCATGTGCGAACAACTCAGAAATCAATTCCATAAATCAATGCAACTCATGACGTCGCTGTCAGATCGTCTTCCGACCTTTCCGCCAGAAAATTTAGGATTGTGGCTGAGCATTGATCGAGCAATGATGTCGCGCGATCGTCGCGAAGACAACATGGTTTGGAATATGCTTCAACTTACGTCTATCAATCCCGGTATGCAACCGTAGGAGGTGAAGCGGGAAAGAGGCATCAGCGGAGAGCCGGTCCAGGTGCTACCAACGGCTTGCGACACGTATACCTCCAACATGATGGGATTTTCATGGCGTGACAATGATACAGCTGGTTGGATTAGCAGACCCTCACCCAGAATCCAAAGTATCGCTAAGTTACTGCGGAGTCAGGGCTATGGGTGCCCTAGACGCAAAAGGTGAAGGCTGTCGACTAGCGCATCGCCTGGCCCTTGACCGGCCGGCTGGATTCTGTTCCGGAAAGCTTCAACTACCAACTTCAAGATACCTTCAGAACCGCACGTGGACATCTCCAGTCTCCGATTTGCCTCTTCTTTATGGTTCATCTCTGCAACTTTTGTCAGTCTCTTCCTGATGATCTCGCTCTCAGCTACCTTTAACGCTACACAAGTAGAACGTACCGCCCACTTAAAAAGCCTGAGCCAGGCTAATTGAACAGTGAATCTAGCAGCGGCGAACTCCACACGAGGTGTGCCTTGGTACCAAAGCCACATTCCCCCACGGTACGCGGACGTCGCCAGGGAACCACGGTTCAGGAACGGTGCCGTAAAATCTGCATGTACCTTTTAGCTTGATTGCTTATCATTGAAATTGAGGCATTAGCATCCGTGAAGAATGCGTAGGGGCAGCCTTCCGGATGTCTTGTTGTTTTCCTCGTGCGGTAGACAATGAAAAAGAATACTTTATTAGCTGTCGCTACTTCTTTGCTGATCTCCACGTTTACAGCAGATGCTGATACTATGATGAGTTATACAATGGATCGATCTTGTGTACACCCCAACGCCATCACTGAAACTGGCTCTCCTAAAGAGCTTTTCAGCTGACATGAACTGGGGCAGAAAGCTAGGCGCGCTTCATCCATAGAATGGAAAGCCGACCCATCAAGATGTACGGGAGAGGATCTGAGAGGTACGGCAGAAAGTTACAAGACTGGTTATCATTTTCCTGGAATTGATGTTTCTTTGTTCTGGCTTCCTAGTCGTTGCATGATAATACCATAGCTTCAAGCAGCTTGCTAACCACCACCTCGGCGTAGCTCTGCACAACAACGTAGACGGCTTCTGCCACACCTCACGAACGAGTGCAAACTCTGCCAAAACTGCAAAGGCTAGCTCTCAGCGCACCATCGCCGCCACAAGTGCATATACACTATCGTCCTCTACGGCAATCAGTATGCCGACTTGTTGTCGCCTCCACGGTCTCAGTTTTGAAGAATCATCGCTCTTGCTTCCATCTTCTCTTCGCCATACATTTTCATCTACAGCTACGGAATCATCAACTCTAAGCCAGAACCGGTCTCGTGGATCCTCATCCCTTTTGACGACCGTCCGACCAACTTCCGTCATGTCATCCGCAGCTCCCTTTTCGACTTCGCATATTGATACCCCTATAGCTGCTGCTGTTCTCTCGCATCGTTCCTCATTTTCAAATTTTGGGGCAATCATTGTTTCGCTGGTTTGGGTATTGATCTTATAAAAAGAAGTCCCTACCGATTTACTGTCTCTTCATGACACCTACGGGTCCTGCTACATGTGCGGGTCTACGCAAGCATTTTTCATTCATTACGGCCGCATTTCACCACACTCTCGATAATATCCGCCATCCATTTCTCCATCCTTTCTTTGAACCTCCTCTCTCTTGATTCCTTTGTCGCCGAAATTTCCGAAGCGCTGTCTTGAAATGAGTCACTCATAACGAAGTAAAACGAGAAATCTACAAGGGAAGCATTCAATAACACCAGCATGTAAGGCAGCACAGCGAAGACAACAGAATCCGTGCACTAAAAAGAAAAACCTGAAGGATAATGTGGTGAAACAAAACCTAAACTCCGTTCACGTAGAAGACATGTCGTATTTCCCCCTCCATATTCTAAGATTATTAAAGTGAAACTATTAAATAGGTAAGGTGGAAGCGGCAGCTTAGCCACGTAGGCGGAGTAATGGCCGATCCTCCGTCGTTCCATATTAAATTCACTGCTGGTCGACAACAACGCTCCTTCTGCCTCTGCCAGCTGTCCTGCGCTTAACTACTCTGCTTGCTCCTTCTGCCTGAGCCCTCTCATTTCGCTTTTTTGCCCGCCCTCCCTTAGCAATTACATCGGCTGCCTCACTAGATCCTGCTTCTTCTACGTACATAGCATCACTAGATGGGGTAACTTCGCTGCAGTCGGCTTCTATTTGTTCCATTTCCTGGTCGGCAGTCGCCTGCGCCGCCTTCAACTCCGCAAATGCCCGGGCACCGGTTTCTGCCTGTGCCAATGCACCTTTCAAGACCTTCTGCAGCCACAACGAGTCAACTGAAGCATCTGCTAGCTCGCTGGTGACAAAAGTGATGGCTCTACGCAATGATCTTATTGTTAGAGGCGTTTTTGGCAACTCTGCTTCGTAATCTTTGGGTGGTGGTGTCTGCTGTTTGCCGGCTTGTTGACAATTTGCATCTGGATCGTGGCTGGTTGTTGGCAAGGGCTCAGTTGGCTTCTGCTTAGTCAACACCAGTTCCGGGTGTCGGTCCAGGAAGCGTCTAGCCCAGTTGTGGCCGAGTGGCGGAGGGGACGTTGTTGGGTCGGGCCAGGTACGACACAGCATCTGGAAAGCGGCTGTTTCGAGCTTATGAATGTCGCAGGATAGGCCTATTTCGTCCGTTTTCTTGCAGTAGAGAATCAGGGCTAGTTCCTGGTCCTCTGTGAGTCGGTAGTTGGTTGGCTGGCGGTCGGTTTTAGCACCAATGCCGTGCCAGCGGCGCGACAGACGCATTCGAGGAACGTCAAATTCCCGAGCCAATTTGCTAATATTTGGGGACGGCTGGGTCCGGGCTTTGTCCAGTGCCAGCTGGACTCGTTCTTCGATTTCTCTGCAATTGCTAGGCATTGTGACTGTTGCGTTGTTGCGGCTTGTTCACAAGAGGGTCACGGTTTCGTGAGTTTTGATCGTTGGGGTGGGAATTTTTCATTGGGGTGGGAGCTCCTCGCAAGCGAGGAGTCCAAGTCTAGTTAGACCGCTTAGCCTTGAAGAGGCCCCGCATTCGTGTTACCGTAAGACTTGGAACCACGCTTGGCTGCCACTCTTTTTTTTTTTTTTTTGTCTCCTTGAACTATCCGAGCATCCTTTAACTCCATGCAAAACTATCCATCCTGAATCACTCAACGTCACCATGTCTGACATTACAACCTACCAACACCGGCCGTTAAAAAGCAAACGCCATATTTGAGTGCTGAAGCAGCATGAGGCCGAACACATAGAGCTAGGAGATAAACATAATTCCTAATTGAGCCCTACTTGAGTATCAGTAACAGCCGTTTAGCTCGATTCCAGGGCATCTGCGTTGAAGTCAGACATCATGACTTTTCAGATTCGGCATGCTTATAACACTTGTCTTGGCTCAAATTTTGCGACTGTTGATTACTATTCTCTTATCAGCTACAACAGTCAGAGTCTTATCGTCAACGGTGAAGAAGCCACGATGACGTTTTCCACGAATGATAACGATCGAATCACCTTCTCCAGAGTTCCAGAAATCCGCTGCGATGCCGAGATCTCGCCGACCCAATGCCACGACAGTGTGAAGATCTTGGCTCGGGCCGAATTGTGGCCTGCGTCTCTGACGACTGCTACGTAATGGTGGTTTGTTGATTAGTATAACACAGCACGCCTCAAAAATTACCAAGCACGTCCGGGAAATAACCCACCAAGTGTTTCAAACAGCGAGGCTGATTGGTCCATTCGTGTGCTCCAGGAGATCATTCTTCCGCCCGTGCTCCCCCAGTTTTAGCCCTGTGTACCTTGATCACTATTCTTTATTCACTTTGCGGTGTTCGTTGCTTATGGCATTTTCCTACGTGGTCAGTGATTCTATGCCTGACAGGCACCAAGGTGCCGAAGATGCCTTGCCACGTCGGGTGCACACGTCCGTGCCATGACACCGGTGGAGTGGTGGGCGAGCACAGTCGGGGGTGTTGAATCCGAGCGCAAGTCGCCTGAGTGAGGCGTCTGTAGAAAATTTTAGAAGCAATGGAAAAGATATATAAAGGGCAGGGCCGGTACCAAGTATTCGCCAGTCAACAGCTTGACCACAAAAGCATCAGTTGTCCACAGTCTTTTACCTTTCGAAGATACCCCCCTTTCATCAACGACCATGGCCGAAAACACTAAGCTCTTCACGCCGCTCAAGGTGGGCAGCACCGAACTCGAGCACCGCGTCGTCATGGCGCCGCTCACCCGCTTCCGTGCCACCGACGAGAACGTCCCGACCGACGTGATGGCCCGCTACTACGCCCAGCGCGCCGTCGTCCCCGGCACCCTGATCCTCTCCGAGGCCACCTTCATCTCCGCCAAGGCGGGCGGCTACGCCAACATCCCCGGCCTCTGGACCGAGGAGCAGCTGGCGGGCTGGAAGAAGGTCACCGACGCCGTCCACGCCAAGGGCAGCAAGATGTGGTGCCAGCTGTGGGCGCTGGGCCGCGCGGCGTGGCCCGACCCAGAGGGCTCCGGCGGCGCCGTCAAGAACGAGGACTTCGACTTCAAGAACAACTTCTGCAGCGCCAGCGACGTGCCCATGGCCGCCGGCCTGCCCGCTCCCCGCCCCCTGTCCGAGGACGAGATCTGGGGCTTCATCAACGACTACGCCACGGCGGCCAAGAACGCGGTCGAGAAGGGCGGCTTCGACGGCGTCGAGATCCACGGCGCCCACGGCTACCTGATCGACCAGTTCACGCAGGACGTGTCCAACAAGCGCACCGACGCGTGGGGCGGCAGCGTCGAGAAGCGCGCGCGCTTTGCTCTCGAGGTGACTAAGGCTGTTGTTGCCGCTGTTGGCGCCGACAAGGTCGGCATCCGCCTCAGCCCCTACTCCAACTTCCAGGGCATGCGCATGGCCGAGGGCCACATCGAGCCGCAGTTCACCTACCTCATCGGCGAGCTGCGCAAGCAGCACCAGCTCTCGTACCTGCACCTCGTCGAGCCCCGCGTCGCCGGCGTCATCGACCGCGACCCCAAGGACGAGAACCTCTTCTGGGCCCTCAAGACCTGGGGCAACGAGAAGCCCGTCTTCATCGCTGGTGGATTTACTACCGAGCTTGCCAAGCAGGCCGTCGAGCACAAGTACAAGGACTACGAGGTCGCCGTCGTCTTCGGCCGCCGCTACATCTCCAACCCCGACCTCGTCTACCGCGTCAAGAAGGGCATCGAGTTCGCCGACTACGACCGCTTCACCTTCTATATCAACCAGAAGGCTGGCGACAAGTGCGAGCCCGGTTACATCGACTACCCTTACTCTGACGAGTACATCAAGGAGTTCGGCAAGCCTGTTGAGGCCGCTTGAGTTTTTCTTCAGTAAAACGTTCATGTGCATAGCGATCTAGATGCATTGTAGATGGAGTTTGGGATTAATGATGGGATTGTATTCAACGTCGTAGATTAATGTCACCTTCTTCATGACACTTCTGTGGAAATCGTACTGTGACACCACCATGATCTGGTTGCTGACCTAAATGATTGCTTACTGAAGGTAACATTGGAGTATGAACCGGGACGGTAAAAGGCGTGAGGCAAAATAGGAATGGAACTCTGTCTTCGGGAGTATGGTTGATAAGCGTCCATCCTTCAATGTCACTATTCGGAACAAAGACTTTCCAAGTTCTTAAAAGGCTCGATATTTCAAGGGGGCCATCAATCAAGCTATGTAAGCCATCATACCCTTAGCGAACGTCCCACCGACTTCTGGCTCGTTGAGGAACTTGGACTCGGTTTGCCTGCGCAAACAATGAGGGCCGGTATTCACCGCGGACGCCCATGTAATCGGAAGAAATGTCAACGTGTGTCTCGTAGGAGGTGCCGAATCCTTTCCATACCGGTTCAGTGGCTACCACTGGCAAAACGCGGGTGCCCTGGGCAGAGATGGACACTTCCGCCGTTACGTTGAATCCAATGGCCGCAGACTGAGCACCGTTGAGCTCGCCGACACTCACTCTCGTTCGAAGGGGTGGTCTCTTCCTGGGCCGTCATGGTGAACTGAGTGATGATCGACAAGTGTGACTGTGCAGAAGATAGCTGAAGTCGGTTTGAGCGCTGGATTGAGCAAGAAAGAGGGAGTGAGAGGTGAAATTTATACACACACTGCGTCCTCTCGCTGTACGGACTCAGTCCCTCCTTCCGTCACTGTCTCCTTCTGTTTTCCACACCGCACCTTAGACCATGCTCTTCCGTCCATCGAAGTATACCAATCGACGCTCCTCGCCCAGACCAAAGGCGGAAGATAGGAAGAAAAAGCTGCAGCTGCTGCCTGGACTCCGACCGGGGGCTCGAAGCCGTGATAGCCATTCTGCTCAATCTTCAGCGGTGATCAAACAGCCTGATCGCAAGATCAGGCCAATCCAGCCCTCCTTCATCCCACCCCTCAAAGCACCCCATCGCATGAGAAACGACTCGAGCATAACCTCCGAACAAGCGGTGAGTCAAGCAGTCTTCAATGCAGCCAGCGTAGCAACGCGTCTCGACTCGGCGCGCAGCAGCAGCAGCAGTATCATAAGCGGCGCGCATGCGTTAGCCCACCCATGCGCAGCCAACAACCCACCTGACCGCGCGTCGCCACCGCGTCTCGGGTTTCTGCAGGCGTGCGCGCGTCGTCCGCTTCCCCTCCCTCCTCAACAAGGCCCCGCCCCGTCCCCCCGGGCGTCCAATGGCCATGCGCTGGCATAGAACCGTGTGTGCGGCATGCGTCCAAAGTTGGCGCCGAAAAGGATCAGCTGCAGCGTAAGGGTGGGTGTGTGTGGGTGGGTGGGTGGACACGCCGGCCGGACCACCGTCACGACACACATGAGGACCAACCCCCCGGTTGGGTGACGGGGGCCTGAGGATTCGGCTTTGCGGGCCAGGGGGGGCCGGGGGTTGGGCCTTTTTTTTTGCGCGGAAGAAGATGAGAGAAGCGCGCGGCTGTTTTTTCCCAACTTGGGAGGATGCAAAGTATAATCATTGTAGGAACAGAGGTCGAATGATACTTGGTCCTGGGGCTGATTGCTGATAGCTGAGAAATCTACAGAGGAAAGGGTTCTTCGCAGCCGGGAAGCTTTGCGAGCTCGTGCAGTGAGCGGGGAAGCCGGGCGTGTGGAACTGGAAGGCATGCTGATGGAAATTGGTTCGCGGTCCGGAGTGGTGGGTGGTAAGGCGCAGTAGCGGTAAGGCTTGCATCAGGCCAATAATCGTTCATCGCACTCCCACCTACCTGTTCGTATCCGGGCAGGTCCATTGTCTCCACGTGTATGCGGCACAGCAGTACAGCAAGGATGTCCTGCATCGAGTGATTGAAAAACCTGGGTGCCTACTGAGAGTCGAGAAGCGGTGAGCCATCTTGTTAGTGATTGGCAAGCAGAAGAGGAACGGTTTGCGTCTTTGCTCTGGGCCTATACCGAACGCTGGCGCAAGCAGTGCGTGAAGAGCGCTGAACTTCTCCACTTGTATGCGCGATCGCCAGCATCTTTTCGGGGAGCTACTGAGGACTTCCTGATTGTAGTGGGCACCGCCGACTAATAAAGCATCGAGAAGACGCAAATGGAGCGAAGCTTTCCGACGAGCCGACACCCCGACCGTGACTCTGACCAGTCGGAGTCCCGGCAATCGGTACCGTCCATCATTGCGCAATTGGCCAGGCCTGGAATCACTCGAGAGCGAGCGAGTTGATACAGGAGCCTCACTCGCGCCGGTTTGCCGTTGTCGCGAGCATCCATCAATCCGCGACCGAAGCGCGCGATCTACGCCGGGGGTGGTGGTATAGACGATGCCCCGAGCGCATTAAGTGGTTGCCGCTTGACGCTGCTCCACTCGCGTGCGCCTGCGGCAGAAATTAATGTCGACCAAGGGGAACAACGCGCGACGTTTCGAAGCGATCTCCCTCCCTTTCGGAAATTTGCCGGGTCCCGCACCCTCTCCCGGGAACGTCACCGCTTCCTAAACCGTGAGGCTTGTTTCAAACAGTACGTCGCTTACCCGGGCTCGCGTTTCATCTTGGCGAGTAAATTGGGTTATAGGCGATGGAAACTCGTTTATGCGGCGAGAGGGGCACGGAGAGAGAGGGGGAAACAATCAGGCGAGAATAGGTCCAGTTCCATACATATACCCACGGGCTTGGCCTGCCATTGTTTCGTTCTTCTTTCTCTCCTCCACCCCGCTGTGCCGGTTGCCTGTTTTGGATACACTTTCGTTCTCCAAGTCATTCTTTTCCAACGAGTTGATCTCGTCCCATTCCACTCTTTCAACCACCGTTCTTGAGTAGACCTCGAAAAAAACCAACCACTCTTTACCAAAATGCGTTCCGTCAACTCCGTCGCTCTCTTCGCCGCCGCCGTCAGCGCGGGCGAGGTCCTTTGGGATGGCCGCTTCACTGCCGACACCGCGAGCGAGCTGTCGGCGTGGTCGTGGTCGAACCAGAAGGGTGCCTACCAGTACTACATCCACGGTTCCGGCGAGCAGACCGACTACGTCAACATCGGCGCCGATTTCAAGAACCCCGCCGACTCGGCCTCCGCGCAGGGCGCCAAGATCTCCATCGACGAGACCTCGCAGTGGAACAGCGGTGGCATGCTCCGCACCGAGCTGATCCCCCAGACCTCGGCCGCCATCAACGAGGGCACCGTCTACTACCACTTCTCCATGATGCGCAAGGAGGAGAACGCCCCCAACGCCAAGCATGAGCACCAGGTCAACTTCTTCGGTACGAGCCATCCCTCCTCTCCCCTAACCCTGATCAAGGTGCTAACGGGTCCGCTCCAGAGTCTCACTTCACTGAGATGAAGTACGGCCTCATCAGCGGCGCGTCCGGCACCGAGAACACCGCCCTGCAGTGGTACGCCAACAGCCAGTCGCAGTGGAACGTGACCTTCGAGCCCGGCGTCTGGCACAACGTCGCCTACGAGATCGACTTCTCCGGCGGCAGCGTCACCTTCTGGCACAGCACCGGCTCCGACGCCCTCACCAAGACCGCCGGCCCCGTCTCCGTCTCGGCCAGCTCCAACGGTGCCGACTGGCACCTGGGTGTCCTGCGCCTCGAGGGCAACACCGACGCCACGGCCGAGGACTGGTACTTCAGCGGCGTCTACATCGAGAGCGGCGACCTGACCACCGAGATCGGCTCCGGCTCCTCCTCCTCCGCCAGCTCTGGCTCCTCCTCCTCTTCGGCCAGCGCCTCGCCTGCCGCTGCCGCTGCTGTCTCTTCCTCCGCCTCGAGCGCCGCGCCCGCTTCTACCGTCGCCGCTCAGGAGACTTCCACCTCCGCCGCGGCCGTCGCCTCGACCACCTCTTCTGCCGCTGCTGTTGCCACCCCCACCACCCTCCAGACTCTTGTCAGCTCCGCCGCTGCCTCTTCTTCCGCCGCCGCCGCCGCCCAGCCTACCGGCCAGACCGGCAGCGTCCCCGCCACTGGCAGCGATGGCGGCGATGACAGCAGCGACAGCTCTTCGTCCACCACCAGCGGCAACGGCCTCAGCGCCGACGAGCAGGAGGAGGTCAACCAGGGCATCTACTCCTGGTACCAGTCGCTCAAGGCCTGGTGGTCCGCCAACCAGTAAACGCGTTCAATGCCGAATGGGGTTTCCACGATGCAGGGAGGAAATGACGTCGGAAAAGAGAGAATATGGTTGTTCTCTTTCGAGTATATATGTTTGATGCGTGTGGTTGCTCTTTTCTTGCCAAATAGCCTATTCTTCTTGTAAATGTATTCAAAACAGCTATGCACGGTACATACCATACTTGGGTTCTCCCCGTTGTTTTCCATGGTGATAAATGTTCTGTTTCTGTCTCTTGTCAAGTGAATAAGTGACTCTCAATGTGTATTTCAATAGGAGCTGCGCTAGTGAACAAGCCTAGACTTGCACATGTTCGTCTGCGCGGAACCCGGCGATTGAATCGAAAATTTTTGGCGCAGAACGTGACCGATGCGGTCATCAAGACTGGTATTTTCCAGGCTATTCCAGCCTGCCATATGTTACAGGTATCCCGACATCTCCCTTTTTCTCTTTCCCATATTTTCTCCTCAACCACGGCAGAACATCCCCTAAATCTCGTGACCAATGACAGGCAGGTTCTTGTCCAGAAGCTTCTGCTCGATAACCTTCCACCTGCCAACCTGCTTCTCCTTGTCAATGGGAGTAATTCTCCGGTTGGAGATCTTGACATTGGGCAGGTTAGACAGCGTCCGGTTGTTTTCGAGCTTCTCGGCAAGTTTCTGAGGCGGCGGGGGGGCAGTGATGTTGCTGAGCAAGACGCCAGCGGTATTGCTCGAAGTGATGACAGGGTCAGTGATGCGGATACCGGTAAGCTGCATGACGCGCTTGACGACCTAAAAAACCGGGACGTTTAGTACGTGCACTCAAACGAAGCTTCCAAGTCTTCTCTGCTCACTCACCGCAAATTTGATTTGTGGATCACGCAGAGAGATGGGCTTCCACGCCCTGGCCTCCTCCACCGCTTCCACAATGCTGGAAGTCTGCTGGTCGGCAGCCCTCTGCTTGATGATGGCATTACCGTCCTCAGAAGCCGTCAGCTCGAACTTGACGGACTTATCCTTCTTCGCGCCGCTGTAAATGCTCTCCAACGGCTTATTCTCACTCCTCGCCGTATACACCTCAACCAACGCCCTCCTCAGCGCAGCAGCGATCTCGTTCGCATCGGTCGTCTTCTCCGACGGGATGGCAAAGCTGTTTGGCACCCAGTAAGCACAACCAATATCCCTCAGACAAGCCGCAATTCCATGTAGCTCGCAACTCACCGCTTGAACGATGGTAACTGCTCCTGTTCCTGCTCCCATTCTTCGCCGCCAACCCACTCCAAACCGTGCCACGTCTTAGCGGGTGCGTAGTCGGGGTCGAATTCCTCCAACGCTTGCTCCGACCTCTTGGGGCCTGCTGCTTCTTCCGAGGAAGAGGCGGCTGCGGCGGCGGGGACGGCGGCCTTCTTCTTCTTCGAGGGTTGCTGCGGCGCCGCCGGTCGCTCCGCGGGGCGCATGGGCGACGTGGCCGAGTAAGGGTCCTCGCGGCCCGGTGCGTAGTCGGTACCCCAGATCTTACTGCGCAGGCGTTCGGTCAAGGGCTTCTGGTCTTCGCGTACCGGCGTCGTCGTCGAGAAGGCGCAGGCGCGGCATTGTTGCAGAGGGCGGCGGGGAGCGGCGGCGGTGTTGAGCGCGCGGTCAATTGGCCGCGAGAGGCGTGGTATTCTGCGCATGGTGGGCGTACGGGACGTGGTTGGGTGGCGGGCGTCGTGAGGTAAGAGCTTCGCCTTTCCGCTTGGTGGTTGTTTCGAGCGGCGCCCCAGAAATTCCCACGCTAAGGGAAGAAGCACGTGATGCGTCGTCGGCGGGCCGTCACTTTTCAATCCACATTCAACATCTCTTCCAATCATCTTAACATGACTTTGACTTCCTCTCCATTGGATGATTGCAGCCTCGCTGGGTTTCATCTGCTTGGCGCGTAGATACGTCAAGCGAGTCGCATGCAGTCACACTGCCGTCCACCTATTCTTACGGAATCCTTTCTGCATCGGCAGGACATCAATTACGATGTCGGGGCACCCGATTGATCGTTCATAAGATACTAATTCCTCAAAGCAAAGAGGGACGCAAGCCCAGAAACCGACAATCACCATGTGCTGTGCGCGGTAGCGTAGCAGACTCATGCAGGCTCCCAAGTCCGGAAAAACGGAGAAGCAGGACAACTTTGGACGTCTGGACAAGAAGTCCGTGTAACGGCACACTGCTGCTCCAAACCGCGTTGGTTATCGAGCGCAACCCGAGCGAGCCGCAGCCGCCCGTGCTTGCATACGCGACGTCGCACAAGGACATCAAAGCGTTCTGCACCTGGCCCGAAAATGAAGCCGCACACCCTGGTCTCTTGGGTTGCGAGCGGTAACACTGTCGAACGTCTGATCAGTCGGCATGTGCCACAGCGTCCAGACGAGATTTCGTCTTGCAGGACAGCAAAATGAAATTCATGCCTTTTATTCGCCCCTGCTGCTATCACGTTGGTGGCGCCAGCCTTTGTTGCCGTCAGCCAGCCCTGGTCGCCTGCGTTAAGCCACCCGCGCGTACATATCCCCTTGCATAGTGAGATTTACATACATACTGTGACTCGTTGTCAGATTGCTTGACTCGCCATGAGGGACAATGGTAATGATACGCGGGATTTTAGTCAGGATGATGCGTCCTTCGTCTCGCGACACTTAAGTGTTGGATCTTCACTGGTGTCCTGTGCGGAGGAACGAGGAACATGATTACCAGACACGCGGCCGTCCTACGGACCGCAGCCAAGGTCGCCGGATCAAGGTTGCGAATTGAGATTCAATTTACCGGTTTTCCGTGAGATACGCTGAGATAAACATGTTCAACATCAGTCGTGGTTGTTCTACTTGTGAATATGTCAGTCGGGAAATGGAATTCTTTCACTTGCTGGGTGTAAGACATGTCGGAACGAGTGGCCTATAAAATTACAGATGACGACGTAAGAAATAATGTGGACGGCTGTGTGTGTTTCGTTGGAATACTAACAAGACGGAAGGCGCTGGTCTACGCTGGATTAGGGAAATGCTACTGCCAATAGATTTTGGGTTGGGGCTGTCCAAGTCGTACACAATGCGGAACTCAAGATTAATTGCATTCCCAGGAATTAGAAAAGGTGTGACCAAATTCGATGGGTTGGTGTAGGCTACAACAAAGGAACAGCATTATAACATGAATTTGTTACACGCTTAGACACAAAATAATAGCCTCTATGTATTTCCCACTCTCTATCAAGCACCATCGCCTTTTGAACCTTTGAATCCTTCAATGGTCTGAAACGTATACACGTGAAATCGTACCTAAAAAAAAAAAAGAGAGCAAAAAAGAGAGACCATGCCGAGTAACCAAAGACCCTGGGTATCATAACCACGATAAAAAAAAAAAAAAAACTCGCATCCACCTCTCCAGCCAACCATTCATCTCTCCACCATGCAACGCTTCTATGCCAATCTCACATACTCCTCCTACTCCCCTTCCCCACGCTCTCCGCGTCCCCTATTATCGACACTTCTTCACCAATCGAGCTAACCTCATCAAGATCCCTCGCCACCCTCCTCATCCCGCCGTCCTCATTCCCCATCGACGCGCTCCTCTTCACCGTCACCTCCTTCGTCATCACGATCCCGGGATACCCGACCCCCTCCTCCATCCCATCAACCAGCCTGCTCTCGTCCCCGAACCGACCCAACCCCATCTCCAACTCGAACTCGTCCATCATCGACCCCTTCCTCCCTTTCCTGCTGCTGCTGGTCCTGTCGCCGGAAGCGGACACGACCTTGGCGCTGTGGTTGTGCGAGTGGTCGCCGTAGCCGGTGATGCGGCCGGCGCCCGTGTGGACGAAGTTGGGCGTCGTGTGCGAGTGCAGGTGCGAGGAGCGGTCGCTGCTGCCGAAGATGCGCGGCCAGAAGTGGGCGAGTGTTCCCTTGGTGCACGGCAGGCAGCCGCAGATGATGCCGATGTTTTCCTCGATGCTGGCGATGAGGAGGAGGGTGGAGGAATTGTCTTTTGCGCGGGGAGGGAAAAAACGTTAGCTCTCTGCTGGCCTGTTGTTTTGAGGAAGGGGATTGAATGTGTGGTTGCTTACAAAGGACGTCGACGGACTGCACGGCGGGCGGCAGGGTGACGATGCGACAGACGCTGGCGGCGAAGACGATACAGCCAAAGGAGAAGAGCAGAATCAGGCCTAGCCGGTGCTTGAGCGGCATCTGCAGCTTGAAGAGAAACTTGATCGGCCACAGGTACACGAGCAGATCGCCCAAACTGTTGAGTGCGGCCGTGGAGACTAGGAGCGTTAGGACATCGACGCAATCGCGTTGGATATTGAAAGGCTGGTTCCAGAAGAGGTTGATGGGTCTGTGCAATAGAGAGCCGATGTCAGCATTCCGGTACTGGCTATTACTTGTAGAGGAGGAGGGTTGATATGCGCAGTTACGAAGTAGTGATTCCTGAAGAAGTTGAGGGATCGACTTACGTGCACATGAAAAGCACAGAGAAAAAACTGGCAATCCCCCACAAAGCGCTGTAAGTTATCATAATCCAGCAGAAGTATAGGTTCCCGGTGCCAGGAAAAAGCCTGAGGTACCCACAGCAGACGCTGATCTTCGTCAACGCCGAGATCGGATGGAAGAGCAAAATGCTCGTGAAGGTATATTTGAACCCCGTTGGTATCATCTCCGGATCAGCGTCCCAGATATGGTATCCGATGCCGTGACGGGTCCCCAAACAGGTAATGATGGTGTGGCCGATGGCGGTGACGGCTGCCAGGCCCATGATTGCGTCGTCGGTGCCGAAGAGCCCGTTGATGAAAAGCCGTGAGTAGAAACGCATGCAGACGAAAATGGCCATTAGAATGGTCAGTGATATTTCTGTGCCTAGCACCGTGACAACGTCCGTATCCGGATTGACATGGTTTGCGGGAGGGAGCGCGCTGGCCAGTTCTGGTCCGATATAATCTGCGAGCGTCCTCATCGTGATAAGATATGTGCCTGCTCCAAGGGGCCAGAAAAGCGCGCAGTGAGCGCGTCGTGTGCGTGGCTGGCCTGATGGGTAGCTTGCAGGTGCAAGTAAAACTTGTAAATATGTTGGATGTAGAGGAAGCTTGTTTTGGATGCGTAATGTTGATAGCGGTCGGTAGTTTCGCAGAAAAGCGAGTGTAAATGATGGGTGTTAGGTTAAGAACATTGGAGGAGGTCGTGACTGATGACCAGCAGCAGTTCAGTTGGAGAATCACCGTCCAGGACGCCGACGCCGGAGAGAAGGTCGAAAAGAGAGAAAACCCCACCCCGCGAGAATAATAGAGGAATTGATTACATATAGCATCGAGACTCTCGTCCCGGGTCAGATCGATGACCAAGCGCCCCCGAGCCCACAGCCGCTTCGTACCCCTGGTCAGAAAACATTGCTAGTCGGTGGTGTTGCATCAGCACTCTGGCGGCGCAGGCTTCGAAATCAGCTAACGAAACAGACTCAACCAAAAGCGTCCGGTGAAGGCCCGTGGCAAGGCGTGAGAGTCAGGAAACCACGCGATTGTAAAGGAAGCGGGCGAATAGGCTGCCTTGTGGGGGCGATCAGGATCAGCGACGAATCCCAGAGGGGCAGGAACCACGCCGTGGGCCAATTGATTTGGCGTCCGGTTGGCGTCCGGCTTCCTCGGCAGCTGCGCACGTTGCGGCCCCGGAAGATCATTGGATGCACACTCCAATGCTGCCGTCATTTCCTGGCTGGTTCCGTTGTGATGACAATAGCTCTGGGGGGACACGACGCTGAAGGAGCTGGCCCATCAGCAAGGAGTTGTGAAAGATGTAGCGTGGCGTAGGATTGGGCGGCTAAAGACGTGTAGGGCCGCCCGGCGGCCAAGTGTCGGCAGTCAGTTGACCCCAACGGCGCGCCCGAGATGGTCGATGGGTACATGGCAGAAAGGATATACAATGGGGTGCTCTCCATCGTCGGCAGCACTCTCGGACGCTGTGTTGAGTTGCTCAGCTGGACACTGACGTACGCAATTATCGAGTGCAGATCCGCAAACGCCCTTGTGCATCATCCGAAGCGCCAGCCCCTGCGCGATGGCGCACCTCCTAAGCACTCGGTGCTATGAGCACGTACCGATAGCTCGTGTATGCACGATTGGATTTCCGGTTATCTGCCCGAGTCCGATCTCTAGGAAAAGGGTGTCTTGACTACACCCGAGTGGGGGATGGGTCAGATGGCCAAGGCTCGTGGACATCAATGCAGTGTTAAGCTTTTCCTAAGTAGGAAAAGGGATCGTCTCAGGCAAACTAGCCCCGCGACGGAAATAATTACATTGCCACGTTATGTCTATGTATCGATACACCTAGCTCTACGCTAGCTTTTCGGAGGTACAAGCGGCTATTAATCGACTACAATAAGTGATTAATGATTAGTTGCTAGGCATCGTTAGACCTATTGACAAAGGGACCTCCGGCAGGACGCTTTCGGAGGTAAAGAGATGGCTGAAACTGGGAGCCCCAGTGGTCAAGAGCGCCAGCCACTTCAAACATCCGCGAATCCTCAACAAAGCGGCTACGGATTCAAATCTTCAGACACGCTACAGCCACAGTGAAACGAAAAAATTTGTCTAAGTTGCATCATTCCATTCTTACATGGGAGTGAGATGCCATCCTGCCCTCTGGACGACAAACCATACCCAGTAACTACAACTATATGATCCGATCCGCATTATAACGTCATCGTAAACCACATGAATGAGTCAAAACGCCTTCCCAAAGTACAACCGGTGAATCTCTAAAAGCAAATAAAAACCCAAGGTCTTGATCTACGCTTTGTTCAGACCTGAAAAAAGGAATCCCGCTCCATATCCTGTGACCGCCCCTGGTCTTTTTTGGCCCCTTTTTGATCTTTTAGAATCTCCTTTACAAAGCGGAGACGGCAATAGCGATAGCTTGGTCGTCGCTGTGGCTAATGCTAACGTTAACCGACTTGACACCCGCAGCCTTCGCAGCGGCATCGGCGTCACCGTGAAGCTATGAAGTCTGTTAGCTTTTGAACTCCAAGATATCGAATGTAATCAACTTACAGTAACAACGGGAGCGCCGTTATCATCGTTCAGAACCTCAATCTCCTTCAGGCCAGCACCGGCACCCTTGCCAGCAACGCCCAGCGACTTGAAGACCGCCTCCTTGGCGGACCAGCGACCAGCAAAGCTAGCCGCCGGGTTCGGGGCAGCCTTGCAGTAAGCCTGCTCCTTCTCTGTGAAGTTGCGCTCGATGAAAGTCTCGTTGTCGATGGGGATGGCAGAGATGTTTTCGACGTCAACGCCGACCTTGGAGTTCTCGCCAGCGGTAGCCTTGGCGAGAGACTCGACCATCTGGCGCGTCTGCTCCTTCTTGGCCTTCTCAATGGGGGACTGAGCGGGGATCTTGGCAGGGTACGTCCAGTTCGACGACTTCTTATCAACGCTGACGCGGGCCGAGGGGTTGAGGAACACCTCGCTCTGCTGAGCCTCCTCGTAAGGACCCTTGCTCTTGGCGCGGAACATGGTGTTGTTGAGGAGGCCGTCGTGGAAGTAGCGGTAGGCCTTCTTCTGGCGGGACTCAACACGCGTCTTGTAGTTGGCATACTCGGCGTGGTCGAGAGTGGCGAAGAGGTACTTGGGGTGGATGGCGATGGCTTGAGCACCCTTCTGACCGAAACCGAAAGAGGTGACGGACACAGCCTTGACACCATCCGTCTGGATGGAACGGCTGGGGTAGTCCATGTAGTCGAACTTCTCGAGAACCTTGTCCACGTTGTCGGCGTTGCGGTTGCCCGGGACGAGGCCGCTGTTCAGGACCTGCAGAGCACCGTTCATCATCCAGGCACCGGCAGCACCCTTGGGGTGACCAGTGAGGTACTTCTGGAAGATACCAAGGATGGCATTGCCCTTCTTGCGGCCAAGGTGCTTCATCTGCTGGCAGAGCACGTCGGACTCGTTCTTGTCGTTGGCAACGGTAGAAGTACCGTGGCAAGAGGCAACATCCAGGTCGTCGATGGTCAGGCCCCAAGTGGCGAGAGCACCGCGCATGGGAGCGATCCTGGGGTCTTGCTTCCAGAAGTTGTTGCCCAAGCTGTTCAGGGCGGCCTTCTCCTGGCGCTTGGCCTCGCGCTCGATGTGCTCGACGCGGTCGGCCATGTACTCGGACTCGCTGAAGTTGGGGTCCTGGGCCTTTATGGCGGCCACCTCGTCCTGCAGGTACAGGAACTCGGACTCCTGCCACTGCTTGATCTGGCGGCGGCGGTGCTCCAGCTGGCGTCTCCTGTACTTGATGTCGAGCAGAGGAGAGGGGAACTTGGAGACTTCCTCGCGAGCAGTCGTGAGGACACCCTGGCCAGGAGCGGGGACGGAGCGGCCGATCTTGTCGGTGGCAGTGGCAGTGAAGCCAAGGATACCGTAGATCGGAACACCCATGTCCAGGGCGAGACGGGCGTCCATGATGACCTGGATACCGCAACCCTGGGACTCCATGAATCCGTTACGGGTGGTGGTAGTGGGACGCGACATCTCCTTGGGAGTGCGGCCGTGGGCGAACTCATCCTCAGCATTGCTGGTGGCCTTCATGTTGGCGAACTCGTACGAGCCCTCCTCCTGGAAGTCATCGAAACCACCAACAAGACAGATTCTGGCCTTGCCCTCAAGAATGGTCTCGTAACCGATATCGACGGACTCGACAGCGGTGGCGCAAGCACCAGAGGGAGACTTGATGGGACCGGTGGAAGAAAGGAGCAACATGTTGACCCAGGCGCTCATGGTGTTGATGAAGGACTCCTGGAGGATATCCTTCTGAAGTGGCTTGTCGAGGTAGCGGTCCTTGTACATGCCCCTCAGAGCACCGGAGCCACCAATACCGGAACCGGTACAGTTGCCGACCTCGGAGATGTGGACGTACTTGTAGAACTCGTACGGGTCGGTAACACCAGCCGACAGGAGGGCCTCGGCAACGGAGACCAAGACGAACAGGGTGACGGTGTCGACCTGCTCGATGATGTCCTCAGGCACGCCGTACCTGCGAGCATCCCAACCAGTAGGGACCTGGCCGGCAACGAGACGATCGAAACGCAGGGCCTTGGGGATGAGGAGAGAGGCACCCTTCTTCAAGCGGACACTGTAGTCGCCAGAGTCGGCAATCTCGAAGATCTCGACCTTGTCACCGTGCTCGCGCTTGAACTCTTCAGCGGTCTCCTTGGACGCCTCGAAAGGCTCGAGATCCTCGTCGATCTGGACCTCCTGAAGAAGCTGCTTCTTATTGGGGTCGTAGCCGCCGAAGAGCTCGGGCTCGATGAGACGGATGCCGGAGTGCTCAAGGACGAACTTCTCGTACTTCTTCTTGATGTCCTTGTCGTCCACGGGGTCTCCAGTCTTCGCATCAACCCAGCCAGAGTAGCTCTTGCCCTTGATCATACCGTTGTGGTTCTTGATGAGACCCATGATCCAGGCCATCTCCACGCAACCCTCGAGAGAGAACTCGCCGTAGGCTTCCATCTCCCAACGGGTACGGGCGTTACCCCAAGGACCGACCTCGGCGAAACCGGTAACGACAACGGCCTTCTCAAGGTCAACCATACCCTTGAGGTTCTCGTTAAGCGGCTTGACCTCAGTCTCCCAGTCGGGCACCTTAGGGAAGTCGAACTTGAGGTTGGCACGAGGCTGAACGGTGACCTTCTGGTAGAGGGCCTCGTTCTTCTCGCCGTTGACAATCTTGTTCTCAGTGGAGGTCTCCTTGGTGACAGCCTTGCGGATCTCGCTGGTCTCAGTGTGCTCCTTGCGGAGGTCGGTCATGAGATCCTTGAGGTTGGGCAGGTACTGGAAGCCACCGTTGAGATCAGCCCAGACAGGCTCGACCTGGCAGAGGTTGACGATCGACGGAGACATGAGACCCAAAAGGTTGAAAGCCATCTCCTGCTGCGAGAAGGTGCGGACACCGTACCTCTCAATACCCTCGGCAACGATGTTGTTGCCGGCCATGAGACCAGTACCACGAGTCCAGCCAATGACAGCACCGCAGATAGTGAGGTAGTTACCCCAGCTCTCAGAGTGCCACCTGCTGAAGAGGGTCTCAAGCGCAATCTTGGACTCGGCGTACAGACCATCGTTACCGAAGGTACCGTGGTTAGGAGACAGAGGCAGGATGACCTGAGCGGGGCGGGTCTCGTACGCATTGGCATGCTTCTGCTGCTTGACGCAGCCCAGAAGCCTGAGCAGGTTGGTCAACATGATGCGGTGAGCGAGCTCAGACTTGGAGTCAATGCCATCAATCTCGCGGCCATTCTCAGAAATGGCAGCGAAAGGCACGACGTAGTCGAGATCCCAGCCAAGACCGGACTTGGCGTCGTAGATGTAGTTGACAAGAGCCTCAACATCCTGCTTGCTGCCCTGGTTGAAGGGAACAACAATGAGCTGGGAGCCACGGGCACCGTAGCGGGAGTAGATGGACTGGTAGTACTCGTTGACCTCGCGCGAGAAACGGCTGGTCGTAACGACAACCTTGGCACCACCAGCAATCAGGCCCTGCAGGACCTCAGCACCGATGGAACCTGCACCAGCGCCGGTCATCAGGACGTTCTTGCCCTGGAAAGTGACACCATCGCGGGCGGCACGCTCCAAACCATCAAGGTAGACGCCGGTAAGCTTCTTGCTGTACTCCCAGCCGTGCTCATCCTTGCGCTTGAGGTGCAGGAAGGGAATGGTCTCAACCTTGCCCTGCTTGTTCGTGCCGTTGATGCGGCCGTTGCGGCCCTTGCGACGGCCATTGGCGCTCTTGCCGTTCTCAGAGGGGATGATCTGGCCCTCGTTCATGGACAGGGAGCGGATGACATCGCTGTACAGGGTCTTGATCTGCAGCTGAGAAGACTTGGACAGCTTGTGCTGCTGGCGGATGAGCTTGTAGATCCTCTGCAGGTCGTTCTGGACCTTGGTGCGGTTGCCGTACTCGGAGAGCTTGCCGCCCTCAGCCATCTCCTTGACGTAGTGCTCAAGTTTGCGCACGCTGGGCCTGGGAACCTCAGCGTAGTTCATGTTACCGCGAGCATCGATGTTGAGCGAGGGAGCAGTGGGCATGGCGACATCCTTGTAGACGGGGGCAGCGTTGAGGACGTCCTTGCAGTTCTCAATCAGCTGCTGGCCAAGCTCCTTGGCAAGCTCGTAGGTCTCGCCGCGCTCGGTGGGGCAGTGGTCGATGTGGTACTGCATGAACTCCAGAAGGGTGGGGTTCGAGCGGTTCATGATGTTGATGCACTGGCTGACAATCTCGCGGTCCACCGCCTTGAGGCGACCGAAAATGATGTCGTAGTACATGGTCAGAGCATCCTGACGCGCCCAGTTCCACGAGGAGTCGTAGACACGGGCCTTGAGAGGCGTGAACTGGGGCTCAATGCCAGCAGCGTAGAACTCGCCGTGCTCGGTGTTCCAGAGATCCAGCTGAGCCTGGAGCGCCTTGTTGGTCTCCTGCGATCCAATAAAAGCTTTGTCGCCAGAGCGGAGGTCCATCTTGAGGTAGCGGGCAAACAGCTCGAGCTGCTGCTTGAAGAGCGCCCTCTGGTCCTTGGTAAGAGCGTCGATGGCAGCAGGGTCCATCATCATACCGCCAGCACTGGCGCCGGCGTCGCCACCTGCAGCGGGCGCAGACAAGCTGATGCCTGCACTAGCAGCGTACTTGTTGGCAATGTCGTCGAGCCACGCCTTGGCATCATTTTCAGAACCAAGACGCGCAGCCGGCTCCAGGGTCAGACCGAGCAGCAGAACACCGTCCTGGCGACCCGATGCAAGACCCCACCTGGTCTCGAGGTATTTCCTTGCGGATGTGTTGTTGAAGCCACCGGGCATCTTGGAGGAGATCAGGCGCGCAATGAGGGAAGACGACTGCTTGCCGAGCTGGCCGTTGAAAGTGGCCTGCATCGACGCACCGAGCTCGTCGAGAGGGGTGTCCTCGGGCTTCTCTGGGGTCGAGCCGAATTCCTTGCCCAGGTCTCCGAGAATTTCGTTCTGAAGGGTTGACTTGCCTGTGCTGGAAGTTAGAAACCATCGTTTTCACGTTACTGAGATGCTCAAAAATTTCTCACCTCCAACCAAGTCCTTGATGGCCTTGCTCAGCGGAATGTCGCCGAGCGGCTTCTTCAACTTCTGAGCAACCAGTGCACGCAGGATATCGGTGGCCGTGACGGGGGCATCTGGCACGGCGGCCGCGGGGCCTGCACTGGGAGCGGGAGCGGCGGCAACAGGTGCGGCGGCCGCGGCAGCTGGGGCAGAAGCTGCTGCGGACGACGACTCTGCTGCGGCGGGGGCCTCGGGCTCGTCTTCCACGGGGTCGACATCGTAGTAGATGTCCTTTGCGTCCTTGTTGTAGCAGAGAATCTGGCGCTGGACGGAGCGCGCCGCATCGTGTGCCTCGTACTTGGAGGCCAGCGTCCGCTTGGCCATGACGCCGAGCGTGTCGGCGGGGCCAACCTCGACAATGCGCTCCGTCGTCTTCTCGCCGAGAATGACATCCTGCGTCTCAATCCATCTCACGGGCGACGCGAACTGGTATGCAAGCAGCTCCACGAGGAGCGTGTGGGAGAGCTCCTGCTCGATCTCGGGACGCATGGTGGCGGTGAGGAAGGCGGAGGGCGCGTCGAGAAAATTTTGGGGTGTGAATTAAAGGCGCGGGTATCTAAGGCGAACACAGCGGACACGGCGGTGCGGGAAGGAAATTGCGCGTGACCCAATGGCGCGTGCGGAGAGCGCAACAAAAAGGCGGAGAGGAAGTGAAGAGATGGAGGATTGCTGAGGTGGGTGTAGAGGGCGTTCACCACCAAGGCAGCAGAAGAGTGTGCAAGAAGAAAGGGCGGGGCGGCACGACTTTCAAAAGGCAGCGCACGGGCGAGCTGTTGTTGGTATCAGTGGCTCTGGCGCGCACGGCAGGCACAGGTGTTGAGCCAGGCAGCTCGATGTTGAAGCTTTGGCTGCCGGCGCGCCCAACGAAAATCGGCTAGTGTTGACCTGGCGTCGCGGCGATGAGCGCATGAATCACGCACCTCCGCACGCCCAACCCTGCGCTACGCCGCCAACAGGACCGGTCTTGGGGAATCTGGACGGCTCAGCGAACCGCGTGAGTGCAATTTTCGCCGCCGCGCGTGTTTTGGCACGCCCGGTCGGCCCCGAGCAACGGCTGCGCATGCAGGTGAGCCTCCTTCCGCCCGGCAGGGCCCCGCGGTTGGCCGGGGGGAGCCTGCGCCAGCGTTAATCGTGCATAGCTGACGTCCCAACCGAATGCACCCCTGCACAGACGCGCTCAACTGAAAGCTGTGCTCCAGGCCCGCCGAGCGCATGCTCGCGACAGAAAAAAGAGAGTTGCTGTCCGCGGCGAACCCTCCAAAACTTGACTGCCACACCCTCTCTCTTCTTCTTTCTGCTCGCCTCTTCCCCTCCTCCGCTTTTAGAATTCCCCAGCACCCGGGGACGTGATACCCACTGCCAAGGGAGCTGCCCACGCAGTACAGACGAATTCCCTTGCGCCGCCACGGACTGTTGGTCTCAGCTGCCACCGCGCCTCTGGTGAGTGCCGTCCGGTCCAAGATTGCTGTCTTCCCCGTCCGACGGTGTTGGGGGCCGCTGGGCGTGGGCAATTGCTCCGTCCGTGCCTGCCAAAAAGTTGCCGCAGCATTCTGCGGGGTCCAATTGTACTGATTCTGCCCAGCACCAATTTAATCTTCGGCCTTACACATAGACACCGACTCTCCCGCCACCACATCTGCAACCATGTACGGCTCTGGTCCGCAGACTGGCGTCTCCACGCCGCGCTCGCAGGCGCACCTCCGCCCTCTCATCCTCTCCCACGGCTCGCTCGAGCACACGTTCCTCATCCCCACCGCCCTCCACTTTAATGCTTCACAACTCAAGGACACCTTCCTTTCAACTCTTCCCGAGCCGACCGAGGACCGTGCTCAAGATGACGAGCCGTCGTCCGAGTGCGAATTGGTGGCGAGATACCTGGGCTTCATTGCCAGGGAAGTCGAGGAGGGCGACGACCCGGGCTCGTTTGAGGAGGTGCTCAAGCTCGTGCTGAACGAGTTCGAGCGTGCATTCCTCCAGGGCAACGAGGTTCACGCCATTGCCGCCCGCCTGCCCGGCATCGAGGCGAAGAAGCTCACCGTTGTGAGCGCATACTACGGTGCTCGCGCGGCTGTTGACAGGCCGATCAAGCACCACGACTCGGCGCTGTTCCGCGAGGCCGCCGACGGCAACGCACACATCTACCCTGTTTTCGGTGGCCAGGGTAACATCGAGGAGTACTTTGAGGAGCTCCGCGAGGTCTACACTACCTACCCGGCTTTCGTTGAGGATTTCGTCAACGCTGCCGCTGCCCACCTGCAGACGCTTTCCCGCGACGAGCGCGTCTCGAAGCAGTACGCAAAGGGCCTGGACGTTCTTCGGTGGCTGAACAACAAGGAGTCGCAGCCCGACACCGATTACCTTGTTTCGGCGCCAGTCAGCTTGCCACTCATTGGTTTGACCCAGCTTGCTCACTACGTCGTCACTTGCCGTGTGTTGGGAAGCCACCCCGGCCACCTCCGGAGCTACTTCAGCGGCACCACTGGCCACTCGCAAGGTGTCGTTACCGCTGCCGCCATCGCAGCCTCCAAGAGCTGGGAGACTTTCGACAAGGCGTCGCGGGATGCCCTGACCGTTCTCTTCTGGATCGGTTCTCGCAGCCAGCAGGCCTACCCGCGCACATCTCTCGCCCCCAATGTTCTGCAGGATTCGATCGACAATGGCGAGGGTACTCCCACGCCTATGCTTTCCATCCGTGACCTTCCCAGGAAGGCTGTCGAGGAGCACATTGCGACGACGAACGAGCACTTGCCCAAGGATCAGCACATCGCCATCTCCCTGGTCAACAGCGCACGCAACTTTGTCGTTACCGGTCCTCCGATCTCCCTCTACGGTCTGAACCTGCGTCTGAGGAAGGTTAAGGCGCCGACTGGCCTTGACCAGAACCGCATTCCTTTCACCGAGCGCAAGGTCCGCTTCGTCAACCGCTTCCTTCCCATCACCGCGCCGTTCCACAGCCCTTACCTCGCCGAGGCGACCAAGTTCCTCGATGAGGATCTCAAGGACATCGTCATCCCCAGCGCGGACCTCGGCATTGCCATGTTCGACACGAACACGGGCA
Source organism: Lasiodiplodia sp. COLG20 (assembly GCA_009801085.1). Taxonomy (NCBI): domain Eukaryota; kingdom Fungi; phylum Ascomycota; class Dothideomycetes; order Botryosphaeriales; family Botryosphaeriaceae; genus Lasiodiplodia; species Lasiodiplodia sp. COLG20. The sequence goes on along the minus strand of VNWV01000010.1, from coordinate 272,764 downwards.
AGGATATTCGCGAGGACAAGGCCGCAAACATTGTGCCCGCCCTTATTAGGATGATCACCCAGGACCCTGTGAACTGGGAGCAGGCAACTGTTTTCCCCAATGCCACTCACGTGCTGGATTTCGGTCCCGGCGGCATCTCTGGTCTGGGTGTCCTCACCAACCGCAACAAGGAGGGCACCGGCGTTCGCGTCATCCTTGCTGGCACTATGGATGCCACGAACACCGAAGTTGGCTACAAGCCTGAGCTGTTCGACCGCGACTCTGAGCACGCTGTCAAGTACGCTGTTGACTGGGTCAAGGAGCACGGTCCCAAGCTTGTCAAGACCTCGACTGGCCAGACTTTTGTCGACACCAAGATGAGTAGGTTGATCGGTCTGCCTCCGGTCATGGTTGCGGGTATGACTCCTTGCACCGTGCCTTGGGACTTCGTCGCTGCCACCATGAACGCCGGCTACCACATCGAATTGGCTGGTGGTGGTTACTTCATTGACCCCATGATGACCACCGCGATCCGCAATATCGAGGGTGCCATCCCTGCCGGTCGTGGTATCAACATCAACTTGATCTACGTCAACCCCCGTGCCATGAGCTGGCAGATTCCCATGATCGGCAGGCTCCGCGCCGAGGGTGTTCCCATTGAGGGTCTCACTATCGGTGCAGGTGTTCCGTCGATTGAGGTTGCCAACGAGTACATTCAAACGCTTGGTCTGAAGCACATTGGCTTCAAGCCCGGTTCTATGGATGCTATTCAGCAGGTCATCAACATTGCCAAGGCTAACCCGACTTTCCCTGTCCTCCTTCAGTGGACTGGTGGTCGCGGTGGTGGTCACCACTCTTTCGAGGACTTCCATCAGCCCATCCTCCAGATGTACGGCCGCATTCGCAAGTGCGACAACATCATCCTCGTTGCAGGCAGTGGTTTCGGTGCTGCCGAGGACACCTACCCCTACCTCACCGGTGTTTGGGCCAACAAGTTTGGTTTCCCTGCCATGCCCTTCGACGGCTGCCTGTTCGGTAGCCGTATGATGGTTGCCAAGGAGGCTCACACCTCGCCGGCTGCTAAGCAGGCCATCTGTGACGCGCCTGGTGTTGATGACAGCGAGTGGGAGAACACCTACAAGCGTCCCACCGGCGGTGTTATTACCGTTCGCTCTGAGATGGGTGAGCCGATTCACAAGCTTGCCACCCGCGGTATCATGTTCTGGGCCGAGATGGACCAAAAGATCTTCACCTTGGACAAGGCCAAGCGTCTTGTGGAGCTGAAGAAAAACCGTGACTACATCATCAAGAAGCTCAACGACGACTTCCAGAAGCCTTGGTTCGGCAGAAACTCCGCTGGCGAGTCTGTGGATCTGGAAGACATGACCTACGGCGAGGTCGTCCGTCGCCTGGTCGAGCTCCAGTACGTCAAGCACCAGTCGCGCTGGATTGACATCTCTCTGCGCAACTTCACTGGAGACTTTATCCGTCGCGTTGAGGAGCGCTTCACCTCCACTCCCGGCAAGCCTTCGTTGGTCCAGAACTTCAAGGAGCTCGACCAGCCTTTCGAGTTCATCGAGAAGCTTCTCAAGGAGTACCCTGAGGCCGACAAGCAGCTCATCAACGCTCAGGATGTGCAGCACTTCCTTATGCTCAGTATGAGGGTCACGCAGAAGCCTGTCCCCTTCGTTCCTGCCCTGGACGAGAACTTCGAGTTCTACTTCAAGAAGGATTCCTTGTGGCAGTCCGAGGACCTCGACGCTATTGTCGACCAGGACGTTGGCAGAGTGGCCGTCCTTCAGGGCCCCATGGCTGCCAAGTACTCCACCAAGGTCGACGAGCCGATCAAGGACATTCTCGATGGCATTCACAACGGCCACATCAAGGCTCTGACCCAGGAGCTCTACGGCGGAGATGAGTCCAAGATCCCCGTTGTCGAATACTTCGGCTCTAAGCTCCTTGGTGCTCACGATGACGTCGTTGAGGTCGAGGGTCTTACCGTTTCTGAAGTTCCCGATAAGACTATCTACAGGCTCTCGTCTGCGCCTAACGCCACTCTTCCTGACATCAAGTCATGGATGCAGCTCCTGGCTGGCAACACTTACTCTTGGAGGCACGCTTTCTTCACCGCCGATGTCTTCGTTCAGGGCCAGAAGTTCCAGTCCAACCCAATGTCGAGGATCTTCACGCCTACTCTTGGCATGATGGTTGAGATCTCGTACCCCAACGAGCCTTCTAAGACTGTCATCACCATGAGGGAGCCTTCCACCGGTGGCAAGCATATCAAGACTGTCGAGATCAGCCTTCAAGGCCAGAACGAGATCTTGGTCAACATGATCGAGGAGCGTTCTGCTCTCCACAAGCCTGTTGCTCTGCCTCTCAAGTTCACTTACCACCCGGATTGCGGCTACGCGCCCATCCGCGAGGTCATGGAGTCTCGCAATGACAGGATCAAGGAGTTCTACTACAAGCTTTGGTTCGGCGACGAGGAGTGCCCCTTCGATGCTTCCGTCACTTCTACCTTCGAGGGTGGTAGGGCTACCATTACCGGCGAGGCCATCAATGACTTCGTCCACGCTGTTGGTAACACTGGTGAGTCTTTTGTCGACCGTCCCGGTAAGGAGGTCTTCGCGCCCATGGATTTCGCCATCGTCGTTGGCTGGAAGGCCATCACCAAGCCCATCTTCCCTCGTGCTATCGACGGTGATTTGCTCAAGCTTGTCCACCTGTCGAACGAGTTCCGCATGATCCCGGGTGCTCAGCCTCTCAAGAAGGGCGATGTCCTCGACACCACCGCCCAGGTCAACGCTGTCATCAACCAGGAGTCTGGTAAGATGGTCGAGGTCTGCGGCACTATCACTCGCGATGGCAAGCCTGTCATGGAGGTTACCAGCCAGTTCTTGTACCGCGGTGCTTACACCGACTTCGAGAACGCCTTCCAGCGCAAGTCGGAGACGCCCTTCAACCTGCACCTCGCAACTACCAAGGACGTCGCTGTTCTGCGCTCGAAGGAGTGGTTCAAGCTTGAGGACTCCGACATTGATCTCCTGGACAAGACCTTGACCTTCAAGCTCCAGACCCTGACCCGCTACAAGAACAAGAGCGTCTTCAGCTCTGTGGAGACTGTTGGTGAGGTCCTTCTCGAGCTGCCTACCAAGGAGATCGTCCAGATTGCTTCCGTTGAGTACGAGGCGGGCACTTCGCACGGCAACCCTGTTGTCGACTACCTTGAGCGCACCGGCACCAAGGTTGACCAGCCTGTGCTCTTCGAGAACCCCATTCCTCTGCACGGCAAGAACCCGCTTACCCTCAAGGCTCCTGCGTCCAACGAGACCTACGCGCGTGTCTCCGGCGACTACAACCCCATCCACGTGTCCAGGGTGTTCTCCAAGTTTGCCAACCTCCCTGGCACTATTACCCACGGCATGTACTCTAGCGCTGCCGTCCGTAGCCTTGTCGAGACCTGGGCCGCTGAGAACAACATCGGCCGCATCCGCAGCTTCCACGCCGATCTTGTCGGCATGGTCCTGCCCGATGATGACATTGACGTCAAGCTCCAGCACGTCGGTATGGTCTCTGGTCGCAAGATCATCAAGATCGAGGCCTCCAACAAGGAGACTGAGGAGAAGGTCCTCCTTGCTGAGGCTGAGGTTGAGCAGCCGACTTCCGCGTACGTGTTCACCGGTCAGGGTTCGCAGGAGCAGGGTATGGGTATGGACCTGTACAACAGCAGCCCCGTTGCCAAGGAGGTCTGGGACCGTGCCGACAAGCACTTCCTAGACAACTACGGCTTCGCCATCACCCACATTGTCAAGAACAACCCCAAGGAGCTCACCGTTCACTTCGGCGGTCCTCGTGGCAAGGCCATCCGCCAGAACTACATGTCCATGACTTTCGAGACTGTGGCTACTGACGGCAGCGTCAAGTCGGAGAGGATCTTCAAGGAGATCGACGAGGACACTACCTCGTACACTTACCGCTCTCCTAGTGGCCTGCTCTCTGCTACTCAGTTCACGCAGCCGGCGCTTACTCTCATGGAGAAGGCCGCCTTCGAGGACATGAGGGCCAAGGGTCTTGTCCAGACTGACAGCAGCTTCGCCGGTCACTCGCTCGGTGAATATGCTGCCCTTGCTGCCCTTGCCGAGGTCATGCCCATCGAGAGCTTGGTGTCTGTCGTGTTCTACCGTGGTTTGACCATGCAAGTCGCTGTCGAGCGCGATGAAGCTGGTCGCTCCAACTACTCCATGTGCGCGGTCAACCCCAGCAGGATCTCGAAGACGTTCAACGAGCAAGCTCTCCAGTATGTTGTTGAGAACATCGCTGAGCAGACTGGCTGGTTGCTCGAGATTGTCAACTACAACATCGCCAACATGCAGTACGTCGCTGCTGGTGACCTGAGGGCTCTCGACTGCCTTACCAACGTCACCAACTACCTCAAGGCGCAGAAGATCGACATCCAGCAGCTGATGCAGACTCTCTCGCTTGAGGACGTCAAGGCTCACCTGGTCGAGATCATCAAGGAGTGCGCCAAGCAGACCGAGGCCAAGCCGAAGCCTCTGGAGCTGCAGCGTGGCTTCGCAACGATCCCGCTCAAGGGCATCGACGTGCCGTTCCACAGCACGTTCCTGCGGTCCGGTGTCAAGCCTTTCCGTTCGTTCTTGCTGAAGAAGATTCAGAAGACGTCGATCGACCCCAGCAAGCTGATCGGCAAGTACATTCCCAACGTGACTGCTCGTCCTTTCGAGCTCACCAAGGAGTACTTCGAGGACGTGTACCGCCTCACCAACTCGCCCAAGATTGGCAATATTCTCGCCAACTGGGAGAAGTACGATGATAAGCCGCAGGAGGCGGCGACTGCGGTCGCTCCGGCGTCGTAGATGACGGGAAGAATGCACGAAGAAAAATGAGAGGGCAAAAAACGAAAACGGCGAACTGTGTTGGTAATGGTTTATCTGCTTTGGAGTTATGGTAGGAAGGGTTCAAGAGGCATCTAGATTTTGCGAGTTCATGTATATCCATGGCGGTGGCTTGTTCTAGTCTATTAAGTTACACTCCGTTTGTGCTTAGATTTCCGAATTAAAACTTCAAACTACTTGCTTGTGCCCTCCAACGTGTGAAATTAATTTCTCGGGCTGGCTTGTCGACGAGTCGAGCGCTGGCATGTAGAAGGCCGAGAATGCGAAAGGCGGGTGGTAATAATGTGTTGGGAACGTGCTCAAGGTTGCGATGTGCACACGTGAGCGCGAGGGGTCGGCGCGGCATCAAGCTCAATCGCCGAAGTTTCACCGCTGTTAGGTTGTCACGTTGTAAACATCCCAGAAGCATGTCAAGCGCAAGCTAATACAACTTGCCTGACCCTCACCCGGTCAACCGCCGCCGCCGTCGCCGCACCACCTGTGCGCTCTCGCCATGGATCGGTTTCGCTCGGCGCACACGCCGATGGATTACGAGTACTCAAACGGCACCGGCCCTATCGATGAGAGCTCGCCGTTTATCACCGCGTCGCGCAACGTGAACGCGCAAAACAAGAAACGTAAGTTAGGTGCGCCACCTCTCCGCGCTGGCTACCTTGCGACTGTGCAGAAGCTCGATCAGCATTGTGAGATGTTTTTGGGCCGGAATTGATGTATTTTCGTGTACGACAGGGAATCACAGTCTATTCGACTCGCCGAACAAGTCCGCACCCAGCCTCCGGCCTCCAGCCTCCCAATCCTTCTACTTTTCGCAAGCGCCCTCGGCAGTTGATTACAACACCGGACGCAGCAGCCCCACCAAGCCCCTCTCCTCCGTTCCTGAACATCTGCGGGACCCCAAGTTTTCGACCCCGCGCAAGCCCGTTGCCGACTTCAATTTCAGCTCCGGCGGCGAGACGCCTGAAACACCCGGAGATCCAGACGCAGACAACGCAGATAGCGAGGCTACGCCCGACAGCAGCTTCATGGGCTTCAAGACTCGTGCAGCAAGTTTCATGACGGGTGGGAAGAACAGGGACAATGCGAGTCCAACGAAGAGTCCGACGAAGGAGGCGAAGGATCGGAGAAGAGATAGCTGGATAGGCGGGCTAGCCAAGGTGCTCGGCAGCCCGGGGAAGGAAACGAGCGTGGCCAAAGTGCCCTACTCAGACAAGGCCGAGAAGCGCATCATCAGGCGCCGGCAGAAGGAGACCGGTCAGAGACGAAACTCCAGACGCGCACGGCGCGGTGCTGAGGCCGACTCGGACGACGACGACAGGACCAAAGATGGGAAGAATCCGGCAGCGACCAACGTCATCGGCGCAATTCTGTCCTATATCGACTCGCATCCGAACCTCCCGCACACCCTGTCCTACTACGCCCAGCTCATACTGAACTTCTTTTTCGTTGGCTGCATCATCTGGATCGTTTACTCGTTTTGGAGCGCAATTCAGAGCGATGTGAATATTGAAGCGGACCGGGCTATTGCTGAGGCATTAGCTGAGATGGCTGTATGCGCACGGGACTACCGCGAGAACAGGTGTGCCCCGGAAACGCGCGTGCCTGCGATGGCACAGCTTTGCGACAACTGGCATGCGTGCATGAACCGGGACCCGAAGAAAGTCGGTCGCGCGAGAGTCAGTGCGCATACGTTTGCGACCATCTTCAACAGTTTCATCGAGCCCATTAGTTGGAAGGCCATGGTATGCTGCGCCCTCGGCTGTGTCTGCCACTCATTCGCTATGGATACGTTAGCTGACGCACCTTTTTTTAGTTCTTCTGCCTCATAATTGTTATCGTCTGCCTCTTCGTCAACAACATTGCATTCACCAAGTTCCGGAACACTCACCCAGTTCATCACCAGCAGGGCCATCCGGATCCCTCTCAACAGTACCACCAGCAGTGGCAGCAGCAACCCCAGTGGGGAGTCCCGCCTACCCCCCAACGGTACCCTAGTGGAGGATGGGACACTCCAGGTCATCCGATGATGATCGGAGGTTTCTACCAGACCCCTGCGCACCACTCCATGCAGCAACATGGAGGTTTCGAGCCGCGGCCAAGTCAGACTCCTGGTGGCCCAGGAGCACACCAGCAAGCAGCCGGCAATACGAGTCCGGTGAAGCGGCTACAATTTTAGCATCATTGAGAGACACAGCGCCGACCTATTTTCTCGGCCTGCTTTCCGTGTTATGAGTTTCCGATACCGAAAAGTGTTTGGTCCAAAGTATCAAGGATCTTATGAGTATTGCCAGGGCTTGCACGCATATTGCTGGCCACGTTGGTTCTCCAGTTTCCTTTTTTGGGTTTGCTTCTTCCTTTCTTCCCGTGTATCAGCATACCATTGAATACGCATCCGGCGGCGATGCGCGGCGTTTTGCGGCATCCATGAATGACATGGAATGGGATACGGTTGGAATAGGGTTGTGAAAAATTCACGGGCGGCATCAGAAGGCCGAGCAATGCGATGATTTTCTTTGGTTCCAATTCCGGCATTTTTGATTCTCCATCTCTCTCCTACGTGTCTGCCTCTGGAGTGTTTTGCGGAAAGTGCTTCCGTCGTAAGCGCCTGAGAAGAATGTGACGAGTCACACGCTGGAGACGGAGCTGACAGAATGATAGACACGAAGCCGAACGTTCGATTGTCGATCGGGTAGTTCGAGGTATGTTGAGCCATTTCCCGTGTGGAACTGCTGTCACTGACTTCGCATCACTCGATGATGAGGCGAAGTGCGATGGTTCGTGTGGTTAGGCCGCAATTGACAGGCCTGCCCTGTCGCTTACCCCTGGGCCGAGGACCCTGGACCTGGCTGCACGTAAGGCTGCGTGGCAGCGGAGCAGCAAACGCGCGATCCTGCAGGTGTTCTGGCCTATCACCAGCATGGCTTGGACATCACCTCTTTCGGGCAACGACGTCTCTGCCTTCAGCAACACGACAACGAAAATTTTCCAGGCTGGTGAGATGCTACAACGCATCCACGGTGACTCAAGGATGCACAGGCTCCGCCCTGCGAGGCTTCGAGAAGGATTCTATCACTTGGCATGCAGTTCCACTGACCGGTGATCGTCAGGATCGGCCCGAAACGGGAAACTCTCCACCACATACCGGTCCACCAGCTCGCCGCGGAAGCGCGTAGCGCGCAAAATCCAGGCGGCAAACGGCTCAGATCGCTGGGCCATCGGGATTTGCCAATGGTCGTGCGTGCGCTTAGGGATCATCGGCGTCAAGCGGCTCGTCGTGGACGACGTCCGCGCGCGATGCCGAAATGTAAAGAGTCTACCAGCGAGGTCGCCCGAGGCAGAAAAGGCTTGCGGCGCCTTGAATGAGGCTGTCTAGCTCTGGCATGCACGTTGGGCTTGCATACAGTCATCGCTTGCCTCAGACAGCCGGGGGGACGTCGTGTTGTTCTGAGGCATACGTAGGTCTTCAACCCGGATGCTCGGGAGCAAAGCTGCTGACGGGGAATCCAGCTCTGCGGCAATTGGGCTCGCTTGTCAGCGCCACCCCGGCAGAAACACCTAATCATGCAGCAGCTCTGACGAACGAAGCAGCCAGCAAGGCTATGCCGAAAATTTTTGGCCTGGACGAGTTTCACGCCCGCGTGGCTATTTTGGCCCGATTGGTTAGAAAGTGCTCACTCACCGCATCGCCACCATGACAATCACCACCACCCCTGAAGCATCGGCCTGGTTTTGCTTGTTCTGGCCCCCGTACTCCAAGACAGGGCCCCAATTTGCGCAATCAGCGGGAAGAACCACAGCGGGCCGGTGGCTGCGATCCCGCGCGGCTCTGGATGCTACAGAGTTAACACGTACATTGGTGGTCGATCATCCAGGAACGCCGCCTCAATTTTCGCCTTCACTAGAGAGTCATCGCTGGGCTGACCGGTCACGAAGCAAGGGGCAACGTGGATAGGGGGAGACAGCACATCGAGCGAGCACACACCACCGCTAACCACTGACCACCCAGCATCAGAAGAGTCAACGTTTCCAAAAATTACCCACACGAAGTTTTTTCTTTGCCTGCGCCACCCATCACACAACAACACACAACTCACACACTGCAGCGGCAGCCCAAGCCCCAGACGAACAACGCAAACTTTGTCTAACACCATCTATATAACAAAGCCACCCGCCCGTGCCATCCACCATGGGACTCCTCCGTGCAGCAACCACTTTCAGCGTCAAAGATCTCACAGTCTCGGCGACCACTTGGCTTACTATCTCTTTCCGTCCTTTCCTCCAGCAAGCCTTCTTCTTCGTCATCAATTCCTTCTTTCCAATCATGTTCCGGGCCAACAAGAGAGTTACCTCTACTGCTGCTTCTGCTCCCTCTCCTGCTGCTGGCGGCATGGATGTCATGGAGGTGACCAGACCCCGCTCGGCTGCCGGACCGGCAAGGCCCCCGTCGAGGATGCAGCGCAAGCCTAAGCCCCAGGGACCCTGGCCCAGGGATGCTGGTGGTCAGTAAATGCCTTCTCCACGACAGCCACCCATGTGGAGTTGAAGTCATTGTAGGTATCATGCCATCTTGCATGATTGGGATCTATCAGCTAACGACCTACTGAAGCAAACCTTCCACACGAGGACCACGATTTCCTTTGTCTCTATCTCGACACTCTTCCCTCCAAATATTGGCAAGGCAACGAATTACATCACGATAATCATAATCGCCAACCTGAATCAACATCGACGAAGTACGAAGGACGATAATCGATAATTTTCTGGCATCAATCAAACCACCTCCTAACCACGTCACCACCAACCGAAGTCTCCCAATCTCTGCAGCGCCGCTGGTCGGCTCTCATCAATCAAAAACAAAAAATCCCAAAAAAAATTAGACGTGCACCCTTACCGATACCAACTACCGAGAGAAAAAAAAAAGAAAAACATCAAACGACATTACCATTCTTTCTTTGATGATTTCCGCTCATCATCCATCCGGTCCAACAGTGGGAGGGAAGACGAGAGAGAGAGGGAGGAGCGGCGCACCGGCGCCCCCCGGATCGTCCGGTTTCCACGAACGGCACACGGACCCACAACCGGTGAATGTTCACCGCCTTGGAGCTGCAGCAACACCCCACACATGCACCACTTGCACACGCGCATGCTGTACGCACGGTCATCGCTCCTCCTCCTTCTCCTCCACCTCTTTCTCTCTCTCGTCCAACGCACGGGCGGGGCCACACGCGCGCGCACCAAGGCTCGTGCAGGATCTCGTCTGTTTTTGGGTGCGAGCGTTCGTCACGCGATAGCGCGCTTTTTTCCCGTTCGGCCTTGGCGACGCTTCCGGAACGCTTCTTCGCTGGCCAGCCAGCCCGTCCGTTCCCGCTTCCGCTGCCGCCCGCCGCCGTCGCTTTTCGTTCTGCTAGCGTTCCGCTGCTGCCCGTCGGCCCATTTTCCTTCAACCATCAACGCTAGATCAATGCGGTCATGGGGAGATGCGAGCATGCATGGGCCGGGATGAATTAATGCTCTTGTGTGCTCGCGGCCTTTCGTTTTATCGCTCGTCCGGAGCGATCCGAGCATGCGGCTACGTGGTCGCACAACTGCACATGGATGATGAGGTGTTCAACAAAAAAAAAAAAAGCGGAGTCGGTTCGACGAAGGATACTTGTTGGGTGAATCGGGGAAGAGGCGATATTGGGAGGGGTTATGAAGATGCGACGAAGAAATGTCTTGTTACGCAGGGGGGTGATGCTTGGGGCGTTTTTTCTTATGGTTCAGCTTGTTGGGATGCATTTGAGGGACGATACCTGGGTTTTTTCCTTTTCTATATTGCATAGATGGCGTTCTTTTGTTTTTTAAACGTTATAGAAGTATGTAGATCTTTGATTGGCACGCGCTATGTATGGTCTTGGTAATTATAGGTAGATTATTATTACTTTTTGCTTCGAGTTGTTGGTTCTGTCTTTGTGAGAGAGCTGTGATGGCTCGTGTAACTCGAGGCACGAAAGTAACAGACCACCAGAACGATTCTCGTGGAAGAGGGACCTTACTAATGGGAAAGTGAGCCTCTGTGTCCAAGCCATGTACAGGTGAGTGGCTTGTCTACTTCTGAAATGTTAAGAACAATAGGTAAGGTAACTATAAACTACAGGCTTTTTTTGGTTCGACCGCCGAGCGGTCGTCCTTCCGTGTCAGGCGTCCCGCGCCTCTACTTTTATTTGAACCTCTGCTCGTAACGCCACTTTCCCTTTGCTTTTTTCGGGTTTTTTGTGCCCCCACAAACCATTCTTTTGCCAGCCCAATATTGAGGAATAGAGAAATGAACGATCGAGTATTAAAGCCGCGTTTGGTCGAAGAACGCATTTGTCCCTGTAATCGGAGTCAGTGGTGTACCAATCTGGTCATACGGATTTACACACCCGCAGCATGGAAAATTCATCACTACTCAGCAGCGGCGTCTGGTCTTCGACGAGCATTTCTTGACACCACATTCACTTCTCCTACCTCCCTTCTTGCGGCCGGACGAATGTGTTTCTGGTCTGCACTCGTGCGCCCGGCCTCGCATCGGCATCCACCGGTTGCATACAGCGCATCGCTTGACGTTTCTATTGTCCTCATCATCGATAACATTATTGAGCGCTCTTTCGAGGCTCCCGTTGCCGAGTTGACTTAGCTCTCGCTGTAGAAGCATTTGTGGTGTTTGTTTCGGTCGAGGGAGGGTCGTGGATCTGGAACACCGGTCGGAGAAACGTCCGGTTACGTGTGTGTGGTTGGATGGCCACTGAGCTGAGGTTTGAATGGTTGAATGATCGTAATGAAGTCTTTCTAGTGGACTGAAAAGTTTCTGCTGAAGATGAAGTATGAGGAAGTCTTGTGGGTGTGTCAGAATGGGTGGGTGCACGGGGCTTATATATCTTCAGGCGCTGTTGCTGGAGCACGTATCAGCAAGGAATATCCCGCGAGACAAAACGATTCATGAGCAAGCTTACACGGTACTGATTGTGGCTGAGAGGACTGCGAGAGATGCGCTGGCATGGAGATAAAAAAAAAGAAAAGACAGTCACAGCAAGAGCCAAACAGTCAGACCCATCCCCCAAGGGCCCGTGCAACGCCATTCCGCTTCTGCTGACCCAAGGTTGGAGAGGCAACACTGGCTTTCCCCCCGGCCACCTTCCTATCGTCCGTGCACGACGCGCTGATCTGAGCCGTTGTTTCCGCAGCGCATACGGGGGGGTCCTGAGACGGGGAGATGGCGTGAATTTTACTTCTCTGCGAGTCGACGTGATTCTAACCTATCATATCACGCCAGACATATCTAGTTCGTACATTTATACACGCATTGTGCACTCTTGTCCAGATGAAAGCTTCCGCTCCTCGTCTTCTGTTGCAATACCCAGCAAGCGAGACGACCTCCTAATCCTTGCGCTATCCTTCGGCCGCGGGACCCCTCTGTAGCTGCTAGTACACAAAGGTGCTTGGATGAACTCGCCATTCCAACTAACCTTGTGTCAGGCAACCGGTCGCCGCCGCCTGCTACCGATAGCTGTTCGCGAATGCTTTGGCCGGGCGGATGACACCCTGCATCGACGGCCAGGTTCCCAAGCCTAATATTCCTAAAACTCGCTCCAGACCGCACTAGACCCGTTCTGTGTGGCGTCTTATTGTCTCATAGCTTATCGAGTTTATGTGAGGAATCGAAAGGCCCGACTAGGTAAGACGAATAGTATCGTTTGTCGAAGCGAATTGTTTCATCATCTGTCCACACGGTCGATCGCATGGCGATACTGGAAGTTGTTAAACAGGATAGTAGCATGATCGTTGCCCAGAACGCGGGACGGGTTGTCGTTGCGGTAGTTTTCGTTGGTCATCTTCGTTGCGCGCTGTTTGTGGCGCCTGTTCAGTCAGTTCCTAGTACCTACTCCGTAGCAAAGGGATGGATCTACTAAACACCCAGGACTCATTACCTCTTATCTGACTAATGCACCATGTGGAAATGAAGTGGTCTCGGCTTGCATAATGTTGGGGCGTGCGCTTCAACCTGTTTGCCTCGTGCTGGGGTGAGCGCCAGAGAGAGTGCCCATCATCAGCACAAGAAAAGGCGAATGAGCCACTGGGCCGATCAGCCTATGCAGGCATCACCTGAAAAGCTTAGTGCAGGACTCATTTAGGACATTGTTCAAACACATGGCGCGGTCATCTTGCGACAATCAAAGGTAATTGAGGAGCGTATACCTGAAAGGAAACACCTTTTCTTGTCAATGAATTCGTGATGGCGAAGACAGCGGGTTTTCCGTAGAGAAAGGTTCATTTCGTAGCTTAGCCTCGGAAGACTGAATTTTTATGGTCATGCGCCATGAGGCAGTGCAGTGTGGCGGTGATCAGAGGAAATAGGCAGCAAGGCACTTTCCGCGCGCAAAAAAAAAAAAAAAAAGAAGATCAGTAATGTGGAGTCAAGGCAGCTGTTATTTTTCGATTAGTGGGTAATCTGCATTACATCATTTGGGGGCAGGAGGACTGAGCTAGGTAAACTTTCCCGTGTGTAAAGGCTAGATCCGATTCTGAAGGCTTCTAGCCACCGCGGAAGCATTAGAAAAACGCCCTAGTAATTGTGTAAGCTCACTATTAGAAGTGAACTCGAAAGGGGCCTAATGAAATATATTGAGATGACTCCCTAAGCTGGCGATTTACTACACTCTGTAGCACACGCTTCTCCGCGCGTCTATATTGGCGTTTTCAGCATACCCTGCGCTAGACGCGCGAAATATTTAGGCTACATATTCCGCAGCTTCCTATTGCCCGATACGCGATCTGTGTCTTCCTTCATGCTGACTCGACTTGCATGTCGCGGAACACCGACGGATTTTATCGCCACCTCAGCCTTCAGGGGATGAAACATGGTGGGCGTGTCTCCGTCGGCGCAGAGCCAATTACCGGGGCTACCAAGGCCTCAGCTGAATCAATCAAAATTTTCCCTGCGCGCATTCGAGCAATGATATCTCCGGCGAACAGAGCCTGCGATCTTCATCCGACTAGCCAATGGGGAGAAATGCCGCCCGGCAGGAGATTGACTCCTGGAAACGCCTAAGATGGTTCTCTGCTGTCGATGATTTGCGAAGAAGTTGCGGCCAATATTCGAAAACCAGGGTGTGTCGGCGGATCGTGCCATTCCGCTGAGGCCGCCCCCCTTGTCCTTGCTGGTCATAGATCTCATATTACACCCCGATCTCTCGAGATGAGCCTTCATGCCTAGGCGCTCAAATGGCGGTTGCCTACATGCTGCGGCTGTGCGGCGTAGAAGCCGGGATCTAAAAATAGCTAGGCCACAAGGCAGACTTGGGCAAAAAAAAAAAAAGGAAAAAAGGCAAGAATGATACTTTGGTCTGGCTCAAGATATTGATGGTTGCCGGAGCAGCTCACCGCTTACCTCACATATTGCGGGGAAGAATACGGGCATTTCGGTGATCAGGCACGCCTTGCCAAAGTTGGACGCGCCGACGCAAGGAACAATGACGACACAGCCCTGGAGGATGCTGCGGGTAATCCTGCTGATAACGGGCGTAGAAAAAATCCTGAAACCATGTGACCAGCTGAGACTCAATGCATTGCATCATCTTCTCTCTAGCTAGGATCGAGCGGAAGGCCGACATAGCAATTTTCAATGCGAAGCGACTGCGCTGTTATGCCATCTAGGAGTATACTCGAGCCGGTTCCAAATGCATGGGCCTGTTACATGTGTATTGGATCCACATTTCCTTGGCAGGAACGTAAACAATGGTGGCTGCAAATACACACAGCCACGACGCGTTCCAAGAGACCCATATACCTACGATACGGCACATGGACACGTCACAAATGGCGTTACCAGTGCGTCGTCTGATGGTTTTCCTGTTCTAACGCGCCGTGATACCCACTCCAACCCGTCGTGAGAGCGTCTATGGTATGCGCGCGGCTGACGCTCTGGTCTGAGTTTTACGCGTCAAATGCTGTTATGTATGCAATAAATTATTGAGATAAGTGTTTGAGATTCTCTAGATCACAAAGGAACCATTTTTACGAAAGGATCTAGGATTACTGCGTGGACTGTCTTGCGAGAGGGACCCTGCATGTCACAACCGTTTTTCGTAACCCCGGCAGCATGCCCATGGAATTGCCTTCCCATTTCCGAAGGCGCTGAAGCGGAGCTTCGGAAATGCGGAGCCGTTCAGACACACCGACTTTCGACCAGCTTCCGTCTATCGGCGCCTATCTGACAACATGCGCAACCTTGACTTGTTTGGTACATGAGGGCTTGGCCTGAATATGCAGAACACGCAAAACAATTTGCTTTTTTGTGGAGAATAGAAGTTCAAAGCGTGTACCAAAGGCTTTTTTGCATATGCAGATGGCCTGTTCCTTGTTCGACTTTGAAGTGTTTAGCAGGTGGCAATGGAGCCGGGGATAATCGTTTTGATCACGACTTCTATTCTTCCGCCAGCTATGAAGTTTATAGCCACGTTTTTAAAGAATTAGCTCTCATCAAACTAATATAATTGAAGTCATAAAATATCGCGTGGTTGGTGTTAAGACTTTTTCTTCGATCGTTGTATTTTCTGTACTCATAGACTGCCAAAATATATCAAGCGCAAAGTTATGCCAACTTTTGCATCATGCGGAATTGGAGTAAACTCGGCTTTTTCCGGGGAGTCTACACGACAGATCCAAACTGGCGGTAGGCGGCGGATTTGCCCAGTTTCGGACTGCGGGAATAGAACCTTCTCCACCTGTTCAAGAGAAGCGTGCTACCAGCGAATTAGAATTCAAGCAGCGTTCACCGACACCCCAACCCCCACGTCAAGTCACATATCCAGAAAGTCACGCTCACTTCCTTATCACAACTTGAAACTTTTTGTGTCGACGTCGTCACGGATCGAGATCTAGCTTGTTGTTCTGAATGGACTTTCCAGAACGAATGGCCCCCGCACCACTCCATCGACTCATGCGTTCCCATGCAGACCTTTCGGACCCCGTCTGCAAGGCGCTCTCAAATGGGGAGCACATGTCGCTTCTCACGCGCTTCTGCGACTTACCCCTCTCCAACAAAGTTTTCGTTCGCCATCAAAATCATCCTACGACAAACAGCGGTGAATCCCTTCCAGCGGTGACATCGTCAATCAATTGATTGAGATAGCACAGAGGAGACTATATAAGTGCTCAGTCATCTCTTCTGGAATTCCTTCGTGCAAAAACATCTTTACACAGGACCCACAGATTCAATAACTTCTCGCACAATCGTTACTACCCATCACGCTTCCCACAATAAACATGCCGCCCTGCAGAGCCTCAGCCAAGCGTTGCTCCGTTTGTGAGAAATGGATCAAACGGTTCGGTGGGCTGCATGACTGTCCTGGTTATCGCTCGGACGGATGCTGCATCAGCAACAATCCCAACGATCATTACGAAGCTCGAGAGCCGATAGTTGATCTCTGCATGAGCTTCAAGGGAAACTGATACCGAAAAGCTGCTGGAGTCAAACCAACGACGGTATTTGTGAGTAGAATGGCATGAAGCAAATTCGTTCTGGCTAATGCCGTTTGAGCCTACTGCCTTTTTACGAAGACCATGGTCCTCGAGACATTTGATCACTGGGAATTTCGGAGGAGAAGAATGTTCTCCATTAAAGAAAATTTCAAGGTAAATCAGAGATGGAGAGGTCGTTCATTTGAGATTGGGTCACTCACTTCGTTATACACTCTTTTCCGTGATGATCATATCGATTATCCGGTCAAAATAAAGGTTTTCCGTGCTGACTTGCTTCCTGACATTGCTGAATGACACTAGAAGCTTGCAATTTAGCTCAACTCCAGATATTTGAGGCAAAAGTTCAAATTTCAAGCTTTCTTACCGTTCCATAGTTTATTTAAATTCCTTCAATAATCTATTTCTGTTGTTAAAACAGCCTTGGATTTTTTCTCCTAGAAAAGAAGCCTGGGCTGCATCAGCGAATTTGTGAAATTCTTCGAGAAGTGCCGAGATATTGTATTGAAATTTGGAATCAGAACTGTATCGCCTTCATAAACACGCTAACAGAGGAGAGAGATAATGTTTATATGTTATGTAGAAGGACAAGGGTAAGGAAAGGCCTTAAAAGGAGTTCAGATGTATAGTTAGATCATGCTCAGAGACATTCAAAAATGGTGCTCTGAATTTTCAGCGCCTAGGCGGCTATTCCTTCTTGTTTAAATGCCAAGACTGTGCGGCACAGCTGCTGACGTACCAAAATAGAATAGGCAGCAAGGCAGATTAGAACCTAGGCCTGCAGTGGCCTGATTCTACTCAATAATCTAGCGTTTGGAGTCATTCACCGCATTTTCCGGGCCGCGTGACAAAACAACCCCTGTATGCATAGCTGCAGGCTGTCTACGCCTCCGCCGAGGAGTGGGGAATGAGCGGTCTGTAGGAGGGGAAGTGCAGTTCCCGCAGTAGTGGAAAGCTCAGAGCAGCTTCCAGCTGCTCAAATGGCGAATGTAGAACATGGTGAGAGATAGGTCACTGAAGGGCATAGTAATCTGAAGGTGAGCAGCGCAACGACGCCGAGAGATTCGTCTAAGCCACATAACTTTGAAGACGAATTTACAATATCCCAAAGATCAGCGAAAATTAGATCGAAAAGTTACTTCCTGTTCTACAGAGACCCATCTGACGTGTCTGATTGACGTGGCCGCTAAATGTGACCGCTTGTTTGTTTATTTTGATTTTTCCTATTCCTGTCCCCACGCGCGCGGTCTCGCATTAGGGCAAAGCAGCTCCGCCACGTCAGGGCTTTCCGGCCCTAATCAATTACCTGCGTGTAATTATCTAATTTTTCTGAAGTCAACGGAAGCGTCATAAGAAGGATTGTGAGAAGCATAAAACAATGGCGGGAATGATGACAGCTACATCTCACCTCGAACCTCACTTGTCTTTACAGGCTGATCATTTGCATTCATGAGGCTATGAAGCTTCATATAAATCTCTTTTTACCATCAAATGACCGCCTATCTCACTAACTAGCCAAGCAGAGAAATACATACGACGCGCCTCCCCGTCCTCCGTCACGAATCCGCCTCGGCCAAGCATCCACTAAACAGGCAGACACACGAGCATTCCCACGCATCTACAATTAAAAAGAAAATTGTCTCATTTTTTCGCGGGCCAAACAACAAAAAGGGAAAATGCCCTCGATCTACCGCGAGTGTGCGCAGCTTCAGAGCGCTACTGCCAATGGCTATCTATCAACAACAAGCTTGGAGCGTCGAGAAGGATATATGAGCGTATTTTGCTGTCCACCTTGCAACTGCTAGATGCGCATCCGAAGCGGGATCCATCCATGCAGCGCTCCTCACAATTTCCGCCGACGGGGCGGCGCCGTGCGCTATTCGAAAACTCCCCGCTCTGTGACCGGACTTCTTTTGTCGCCGTACTATACAGATTAACGTTCTGGTGGTGGTTTGGTCGTCTTCCTCGCTGTCGTCCTTGCATATGTTACGATGGCGTAGAGCACGCCGCAATGCGAAAAGTGATGTTGAATTATCCGGGAAACGAGGAGCTGCTTACAGCTGTCAGACTGAATATACCCGTTATATGGAGTCAAATGAATGTTAATGACTGCTTTTGCGAGATAAGAGAACAGTGATGGAAGTCGCTCCGATCCAGTGTTCTTCGTGCATGACGCAGGATGATTCATCATGTCATTCAGTTTGCCGGCCTCCGCGGAAATATAAGAAAGCTGATTCAGAAAAGCTCATTGAACCAGCCTTTGGCAGAATAGAGGTACAGAATAACTTTGGCTTTTCCTGTAGGACAGCCAAACAATCTATTCGGAGCTCTCCTCCCTCGGCTGCGTTCAAAACGTAACTGAACTTCGGCCTCGCAGGTTACTACACGCCGGAAACTACGTTGTAGAACTGGAAGTCACCAATAATAAAACACTTCCTCGTGTGAGACGGTTGCCATTGAGCGCCAGAAAACTCACCTTGACATCGCATTATCGGCACAAACACTGTGCCTACCCAACGAAGGTCCAGTGGAGAACGAGTCTTCGAAGCGTCCCGCCCGCAGCTTGGCAATTGCTAATTAACAAGCATGATATTGTTTGCAGAACTTCTCAGAAGCTTTCAAGCCGAAGTATTGGATATATCTGTTAGGCCTGGGGCTCTGCGCCCATTCTGACCCATCACTCTGCTCACTATACAGGCGTGAAACAGAACGAGAGGCAATTCACATAATCAATTCACATGGGAAACTCTTTATTTCCAAAGTTGAAGAATGATAAAGCCCGCCTGTTTCCTTCCTCAGGCCACAGTGGTACGAGGCCATCCAAGGGTATCTATCACCAAAAACCCAGCACCAAACCAAAAAGAAAAAACAGCTTTTCCAATCCCAATCATTAGTCAAAAACAGTCGTCGAAGCACATATCTTCTTTGCTTCTCTCCAGCACAATCCAACGTGTACAAGAAAGAACCCAGCAATAGCAATACGCTCTGCGCTCTGCGTGATTATCCGGAGACTCCAGCTCAACCTAAGTCTCCACGCTCAATATCCCCACTTTCTCGGAAGTGCCGAAATTAGGAGTGTGCTTAGCCACCGCCGTTATTGTTGTTGTTGTTATTGTTATTATTGTTGTTGTTGTTCTGGTCACCACCAGGGTTAACCTGCGCCGCGGTCGTCGTCGCCACAACCGACGAAGCCACTACTGATGACACTCCCGTAGTCGTTGTCGAAGCAGTAGCCGTACCGGTCGTGGTGGAACTCACAGAGGCCTCGCCGTTGGCTGTGTAGACCCTGAAGCTGTTGAACTCCCAGTAGGCCTTCTCGAACTGGGTGGCGTTGTTCGTGACGTAGCTGGTGCAGGTGCCGGGGCACTCGTCCTCGTCAGTGTAGACAGACTCGGCGCCGGCCCAATCGCCGCAGAGGTCGATGTTGACGATGATGCTCATGTTGCGGAAGTGATTTGCGATGTTGCAGTCGGTGCCGGGAAAATCCGCAGAGGCCTCGCCCCACGAACTGGGGTCGGGTGTGGCGGTGGAGTTGCTGCTGCTGATGTCGTCCGGGATGTCGTCGCGCTCGAAGTACCAGATGCGGATACCGGCGCTGCGCCATTCGACAGCGTACACGCCGCCGCCAACGTTGTTGAAGCCCTTTCCGAAGGATGTCGACGAGCCGTACACGCCGCAGCCGGCGTTACTGTTGGTGCCGTTGTAGCAGTTCGTGTGGATGGAGGTGCCGGTCATCTTGCGCTTGCGGTCCATCTTGCAGTTGTTGGTTGTGTGCAGCGTCATCTGGTTCTTGTTGTCAGACACCTGGTTAACACCCTCCATGACGTCGATCTCGCCATTGGTCGGCCAGTTATACGGGTCTGAGAGCCACACAGCAGGCCACGTGCCGCAGCCGTAGGGAGAGTGCGAGATGTCAAAGAGGAAGAGCCCGCTGTTCCACGTGTCGCGCGACGTGATACGGACGGACTTGCGTCCGGTGCTGGCGGACTCGCCGTTCTCCGAAGTGTCGACTTTGACGACGGCTTTGGAGGAAGTGGCGTAGGTGAGATTCATCGATGCGGCGGTGGCATTGTCGACGTAGCTGCGGTCAAGGCCGTTAGGCATGATTTCTACAGATTTCATCACGGAGAGATAGACTTACTGGACCCAGCCACTTGTGGGATCGTATGTGTTGAAATAGTCCCAATCGTCGAAGAACGAGGTGCCCTCATCTGCCAGGAATGTCAGCACTCATCGTCATCCCGAATTGGCAATCCAAAACAACGAATGGGAGCAGCCCTCATCCATAAATTCCACCACAAAGCATCCATGCAACACGAGAAAGAGGAGAAACAGAGCAAAGGTGGAGCCTTACATGTCTTTGACAGGCTGTAGTTGAGCTTGCTGTAGTTGGGGTACTTGTTGTTCCTGACGCCGAAATAGGCGCCGCAGATGATGGCAATAATGACAGCGACAATACCAACGGCGACGGCGATCTTGGTCTTCAGGCCCCACGACTTGGGATTCCATTTCGAAGGGGCGGCCACTTTTTCCTCGGTTGCGGAGTACGGTGGAGGCTCGCCGTGGTTTTGCAGCGGGACGCTGGATTCTGAGAACGGGTTGCGGCCGGACATGGTTGGGCCGGTGATGTTAGTTGTTTTTGGTGGTTGGCAGTGACAGCGGCAAGTGAAGGTCTGCCAGGCGCAGGCGCGAGCGAACGTCGTCCCTCTGTCAGGAACGAGTGGAAAGATGGTTGAGGCCTTCCTGAGTTAAGGCGGGAAGGTAGGGCTGGCAGGTGTTATTATTATGGGGTTGGCCTGGCTGCAAGGGCAGGCATGGTGCAGAGATGGCGTGCGCCGCTCAATTGCAGCAGCGCGGACAGGCATGGCTGGGCTTGGTTACGTGTGCAGAGTGGGTCGATGATGGTGGCCGTTTTCAGGATGTGACGAATGTGACGCGCGGTGTGCGCGATGGAGTGCGGGAGGGATAAGCGCCTTATCGCCGCTGCCCCAGCCCCAAGCAATCCAGGCCCCGTCTACTTTTCACGCCGCCCCCGCTCTGCGCCCGTAGCGGGCCGGCCTTGGTCCCAAACGAAGCTTTTCTACGCGCGCGCAAGAGAGCTTCGTGGTGGCTTGGCCGGTGCGACGCGCAACTGCTGCGGCGCGCCTCAGGATTTTTTCTGCTCTTGGGGCGCGCCACGCCGCTTCCTCTCGCGAGCCAAGAAATACGAGCCAACGCCCCAAAAACAACGCATCACGAAGTCGAACCTCGGGTGAGGGGTGTGGAACCTAGTCAGGACGGGAGCCACCAAGCTCCAATCACGCCCCAAAGCCACTCCCGCCGTTCCCGATCATCGACAGCAAAAAAGGGAGAAGAGCCAACAAGCGACCACCTAGCTCATCATGCAGCTCGTTATGCTTAAACGGACGGTGTGGCAAATCAGATGAACGTGCCGTGTAAAAATAGCAACACGGACCACTCCGCCCTGAGCCGAACATCCACACATCTTCTCTATACATGATCGTACGTACCGAATCTTTTGGGTTCGTTGCAGGAACCCCAGGAAGAATTGCGTTCCAGAGCCTAACAACATCCATGCACGGCAGCCGCGGGCCCCGACAAGTTTGATTATATCTTGTGTCATGTATGAGACATTTGATGTCTTTCGTAACAGAGTTAACTGCAGTCGAACTAGTCCATTTCTCGAAATCTATCTCCAGATATGCATTACCCTAAACTCGAAATCATCGGTCTCCGAATCTCAACGGCAGACCCTTTGCTGACCCGTATCATTTTTACGGCGCAAACTCAATCTTCTCCGCCACGCTAACGACACTGCTCTCCTTGATGTCCGCCGACGACTCGCCAATCATGATCTTGTACTCGCCCTTCTCAACCACCCACTTGCCGGCGCTCTCATCGAAGTACGCCAGGCTCCTCGCCGGCACAGGCACCTGCACCGCCTTCGTCTCGCCCGGCTGAAGCGTCACGCGCCGGAACCCGACGAGCTGCTTCACGGGCACCTCGACGGCCGTCTTCCCGGCCGGGCCCGCATACACCTGGACGACCTGCGCGCCAGCCACGGCTCCCGTATTCGTGACGCTGACGGCGACGTCGAAGACCTGCTCGTTCGGCTGGACGTGGAAGCCGCTGAGGGCGAAGGACGTGTAGCTGAGGCCGAAGCCGAACGGGAACAGCACCTTGTCGCTGCCCACGCGGTCGAAGTGCCTGTACCCCATGAACACGTCCTCGGCATACTTGACCTCCAGCCTGCCGTCGACGTACTCGCCCGGGAAGTTGCCGTGCGCGGGCGCGTCCTCCAGGCGGCGCGGGAAGCTCGTCGGCAGGCGGCCCGACGGGTTGACGGTGCCGAGCAGCACGTCGGCGATGGCGTTGCCGGCCTCCTGCCCCGGGAACCAGGCCTGCACGACGGCGGCGACGTCGTCGATCCACGGCATGGCCACGGCGACGCCCGTGCTGTTGACGACGACGGTGTTGGGGTTGGCCGCCGCCACGGCCGCCACGAGGGCGTCCTGCGAGCCGTCGGCCGGCAGGTGGAACGACGCCTGGTCCTGGCCCTCCGTCTCCCAGTCCTTGGTGTGGCCCGTGAAGACGACGGCCACGTCGGCCGCGCGCGCCGCCGCCACCGCCTGCGCCTGGATGTCCTCGTCGTGCTCCTCCTCGGGCATGAAGCCTAGGTAGAAGCCCATGCACTTGTCCAGGATGCTGAGCCCGCTGTTGTTGACCTGCGGCCGCCGCGACTGCGCCTCGATGGCGTACTGCTTGCCGGCTTCGAAGTGGTACTGGAAGTTCTCCTGCTTGCCGCCGCCCAGGAGGAAGCCCATGGGGTCTTGGTAGTTGTGCTTCTGCTCCGAGACGAGCTCGCCGTTGATGAAGAGCTTGGAGGGACCGAGGCCGGAGAAGCCGAGGTAGTGCTTGCCCGTCGTCTCGGGCGTGAAGGTTCCCGTGAGCTTGCACGTCTCGGCGATTTCTGTCGAGAGGATGGGCGCCCAGTTGGACGTGGGGATGTTCTTGGTGCCGACGGGCGACTTGGAGTAGTCTTCGGTGTCGAAGCGCTGAAGAGTCCAGCCAGGGGAGCCTTCGAAGTCCTTGACACACTTGCCCATCGGCGGCAGAAGACGGAAAGTGTGCGCACCTTTGGTGACTATCAGCCAACTAATCCCGAAGAAACGACAGAGAACTTACCCTTGGCATAAAGCAGCTCCACCTCATCTCCAAGTGCAGCCTTCAGGCCTTCATAGGGGGTGATCTTGTAGTGAGCGTTGACCGAGGCGCTTCCACCGCCATGGATCAAAGAATCCTTCGCGTGCCCCAACACCGCAATCTTCTTCTTCTGCAGCTTCTCCTTCTGGATGGGCAACACACCATCCTTGTTCTTCAACAACACCGCGCCGGCGCCGCCAACTTCACGAATGAGCTGCTGAGCCTCTGGCCTGTTGACCGCCTTCTCCGGCGGCGTGACGGGGTCCTCAAACTGCCGCGTCTTGACCAGCAGCTCGAGCACGTTCCTGGCCCTGTCCGTGACGGCCTCCTCGGTCGTCGTCCCCGCCTTGATGGCCGCCTTCACGTCCTCGACCTTGCGCCACTTGGTCGGCCCGGGCATCTCCAGGTCCATGCCGGCGTTGATGCTCTCGGCCGTCGAGTTGGTTCCGCCCCAGTCGCTCATGACCAGGCCCTTCCAGCCCCAGTCGCCCCGGAGCACCTTCTTCAGCAGGAACTCGTGGCCGTCGGCGTGCGTCCCGTTGACAAGGTTGTAGCTCGTCATGACGGCCCACGGCTTTGCCTCCTTGATGGCGATCTCGAACGGCTTGAGGTAGAGCTCGCGCAGCGCGCGCTCCGAAATCGTCTCGTTGACGGTGAAGCGCTGCGTCTCCTGCTCGTTGGCGGCGAAGTGCTTAATCGTCGCACCGACCCCGCGCGCCTGGAGGCCGCGGATGTACGCCGCCGCCAGCTTGCCCGCCAGCAGCGGGTCCTCGGAGAAGGACTCGAAGTTGCGCCCGCCCAGCGGGTGCCGGTGCAGGCAGACGGTCGGCGCCAGCAGCACGCGCGCCCCCTTGGACAGCGTCTCCTCGGCCAAGGCGCCGCCTACCCGCCCCGCCAGCTCCACGTCGAACGTCGACGCCAGGCATACTGATGCTGGGAAGCACGCCGCCGTCGTGCCGTGCGCGAACTCGGCCCCGCGAGCGCCGTTCGGCCCGTCGCTGGTCTTGAGCGAGGGCACGCCTTTGTCCGGAATGGCGACGGTTTCCCAGAAGTTGACGCCGGCGAGGAGGGAGATCTGGGGAGAGGGATGTTAGTGAGGGTGTTGTTGTGCGAGACTTGAAAGATCTTGAAAGGAGCTCCGTGCTTGCCTCCTGGGAGGCTAAGGGCTGAATATTGATAAGAATTGCTAAAGAGTCATGTGGCCAATGAGAAATGGTTCCGATCAGACTTGAAGCTTGCTGGTGCGGCAATTGGGGTCCCGATCGTCGACTCGCTGTTTGAAAGAGCAGGCTGGGTCTTGGAATGGACGTGGAAAGAATCGAAATTGGGAAGGAGAGAGGACCTACCTTCTCGTCGAGCGTCAACGAGGCAAGAATGGCCTCAACATTGGTGGTGGTGGTAGAACCCATGGCGGACGTATGGCATCAAAACGAGGGAAACGATTGAGTATGCAAATAATGTGGCCCGGACAGCGGGCAGCAGCATTCTTGTAGCAGGCATGGCCCGGAAGCTTGGTGGCCTGTACTCCTCATCGTGTCATTTTGCGACGGTCTGCGGTGGAACCTGATTCCGTTTTTGGCGCGGAACAGGTATACATTGGACTTAAGATAGTCATGTCGCGGTAAAACCACGGGGGATGTACTGCCAATCGCTTCCTACGGCGCGGCACTTCTAAGGCGCAACAGGCAGCCAATCACGGGGCGCGTTGTGCGAGAACCTGGCCGAGCTACGGCTATCAATTGGTCTTTCAGCCGAGGCGGGTGGACGTCGGGGAGCTTTTCGGGATGCTTGCGAAGCCTTTTCCATCCGCAACTCCGCGACCGCCAATCGTCAGGCCCCAACACGCCAGTCACGCGCTCGAGCGCAACAGTCCCCGCACGAGTGCTGTTGGTGCCCTGTTCGGGTTGTCCACCTCTGCTGACTTCACGACCGGGTTACCCGTTTTGCTGTTACCAAATCATCCAGGACTGCCAAATAACCGTCGACCGGCTAAGGCGACCCGTCCTTCCGCAGCCGACTCAACGCCATGCTATCATTCACTGTGTTCTTTTGCTTCTGCTTTTCGCCCCGCATTGTGGTGGGATAGCGATCAGGCACGTCATGTTGCGTCGTACTCCCACCGGAGCAACCCCCATGGATGTGACTGAGACCCGAGAATCAACCCTACAGGACGAATCAGAGCAACGGCCAAAGACGGCTATGGTCGGCAGCGACACCGGATGCCCTCGTTACGTGGCCATTGTGGTGCCAAACTTAGGTTGAAACAGACAACTCAGCCCTCAAGGCCGTCGCCTATCTCAGTCGTGGATCTTGGTTGTTGGTGATCTGCAGGTTCAAAGCCCCACTCCGGATTCGCGCCGGTCAACAGGGGACCTCTAAAGTCCGAGAAGCGTTGCTTGAAGCTGCCGGTGACGCGAAAATGCTCTTTCTCGTGTGAGAGCTGGTGCGAGGAAGCGTTGATGCAGGGCGCCTTGCTGATCTGGCTTTCGCGCTTGCACAACCATGTCGACCATCTTCCGTATCTCCCGAGCTTCAGCCAGTGCTCCCGGATGCGTACCGACCGCCGCATTGGTCCCGAGGACTTGGTTCTCAATGATGCCGATTTCGAGGCACGCCTTGCCGTACCGGCCCGTCACCGAAGAATGCCCGGATATCATCCTGCATCCCCATCCACTTTCTGCGGCCCGCTCGCTGGTAATGCTGCCTCTTTACTGGGCCGTCGGGTAACGCACGTACATGGGAGCGATTCAGTCTGCCGTCGGCACGGCTAAATGGCACACGGGCTCGGCACCGCTCGCGCACAGGGATTTCCACTGTCAGCGGGGATGTGCTTTTCCAGCAGGGTTCATTCAAGCGGTCAGCTCGCGTGCGTGCTTACAAACTTGTCCCCAATCTGCTTCAACGCATCGTGGATCGGAATAGTATCCGGAAGGCCAGCTAGCCTCAATGTCGGACCACTTCAGCTGAACAGCGGGGATCCATGCCCACGAGCAATATCTTGGCAGTAATGAGGCGTCTCAGGCCCGTAAAAGCGCTTCTGTGGACGAGCAGAATGTTGTGGCACTGTTTGCTGGCACATCCGCGTCATCAAATTTGAGTTTCCGAATACGAAATGACGGTCTGCTTCTTTCTGCAACTGCGAGAATATGGTGAGCGCTGCCGGGCCATGAGGACCTGATGGAAAGATGAGTTGCGCCTCGCTGTGAATAGATCT
This sequence comes from Lasiodiplodia sp. COLG20, assembly GCA_009801085.1. Classification (NCBI taxonomy): domain Eukaryota; kingdom Fungi; phylum Ascomycota; class Dothideomycetes; order Botryosphaeriales; family Botryosphaeriaceae; genus Lasiodiplodia; species Lasiodiplodia sp. COLG20. The sequence goes on along the minus strand of VNWV01000010.1, from coordinate 245,956 downwards.
TTGCCCGTGTCACGCTCATCACGCTTGAGAGCTGGACGTCGAACTGGCGACAACAGGGGATTGATAGCTCGTGTTGAAGTCGAGTCCCTGCTTTCGTGGTCTTTTAGGTCCGCCCTGCGCGCATGTGATACGGCGTCAAAGGCGCGTCTGGGCAACGACGTCATGAGTCGCGTTACAGGTTACAGGGTCGCGCCTCCCTCTTGCAATTCTTCACCACATCTTTCTCCAACGTCTCAAAACACTTCACTCCATGACTCCCTGCAGCGACTTCCACTACACGCCATTGAGCTTGGTTGTTGCCCTTGCTATACTTTTCAGACTGGCGCTAGCACTCACTCGCGCAAACAAGCTCGCCCTAAGGAAAATCACCGCAGCTACAGTAAGCTTTTTCTTATTCACCTGCCACAAGCTCACGATGCTGACTCGCATCGGATGTCATTACTGAAAAGGACTCATGGAGCGACTTGATCCATCCTTCCGACACAATTGACAGGTTAAACTTTTGAGAGGTCCTTGAAATCCATAAGGATATGACATTCCGAGCATGGATTATCTGAGCGAGGCAGGGCACGCAATCCAGTGCTAAGAGCACTTGCTAACGGCTTAGTGCATCGGGGAGCTTCGAGAGATGTCTTGAACCATGAGCGAGACATGTATCGTTCAAGTACTCAACGCCTATAGCACTGCAGTTACCAAATCCCACGAAGCAATTAACCACGATGCACGGAGTCCACCCCATATGAACATCATCTTCGCTCTTCGGAGATTATGTGTCGAAACTCAATATCAGCTGCTGAATGAGTCCTAAATTTGTGCAGGACTTCAATTGTGGTGGGTGTGGAGCATTTGCACAGCCATGCGAAAGGGAATAATGGACTAACCCAATGACAAATAGACAAACCTGGCTCCGACTACTGAAAGTGCTAAGAATCAGTGAACACAATTAGAACAGTGGGCGACGTGCTTCTCGTAGGTTTTTAGACCGGCGCATGCTGATGTCAGCTTTTAGGCAATGACAAGCTTTGATACGCGACGCGGCCCGCCATCTACAATTAGTGGACCCTTAGATTGCGGCGGTACTGCTTATTGCTGATTGCATACCGTAGCCCGGCGGCGTTGGTTGACTACGCCTCTACCGGCGTCCGGTCTCTCAGCTGGGACACCGGCTGAACATCAAAAGCGCCGCATCGCCCCTGCTGAACCTGGCTCCATCATTCCCCAATCACCGCCACAATGACAATACTCGAGCGGCTGAAGTCCATGCCGGACAGCATGGCGGGCTGCAACCCCAATTTAATTCTGGCAGTCGTGTGAGTTTAGGAGCCATGTGCGACTACTTCATTCTGACTGAATCTCGCAGATGCTCTGCCATGTTCCTTGATTTGGCAAACCTCAGCGCTATCACCATTGCCCTCCCCACAATCCAAGAGCATTTCGATGTCGATGCCGGCAACCTGCAATGGATGATCTCTGCTTACTCGTTGACGTTCGGTGGCTTTTTGCTCCTTGGTGGCCGTGGAGGGGATATCTTTGGGTGAGTGCATGTTGCACGCCTCTTTTCTCTACGACACTGACACGCCTCGCAGTCATCGCCGGGTCCTGCTTTTTGGCATGGTGTTCTTCGCATTATTCAGTTTGGTCTGCGCTCTCTCGCCCACCTTCGTAGGGCTTGTAATAGCAAGAGCTTTCCAAGGAATCGGGGCAGCATTTACCATCCCGCCCGCCCAAGCCCACGTTGCCCTGTATTTCACGGAGCCAGCTAAGAAAGCAAAGGCCCTGGGTATCTGGGGTGCGGCAGGATCTTTGGGCTTCATGTACGGTTGCCCACTTCAGCCCACTTGATTCAAGGCTGACTTGAGCCAGCATCGGCCTCATCCTGGGAGGTGTTCTAACAGCATTTCTCGGCTGGCGATGGATCTTTTGGATATCACTGATCATCTCAAGCCTCGTCATCCCCGCCGCATACCTCATCCTCCCTCGGCCACGCTCCAGTCGGGACGCCACTCCCCCTCCCTCAGACTCAGCATCGCCCGACGTCCCCACCGACGCAACCCAGAAGAAATTCCTCCAATCCCTCCGCGAGCGCCTCATCCGCTTCGACGCGCTAGGCATCTCCCTCGGCGTGCCGGGCATCCTCCTGCTGACCTACGCCCTGACGTCGGCCAACGCGACGGGCTGGGACGCGCCGGCCATCATCGCGACGCTGTGCGTGTCGGCGGGGCTGCTGGCGCTGTTCGTGCTGCACGAGCGGACGGCGTCGCAGGCCATCCTCGCGCCGCACCTGTTCCGCAACCGCTCCTTCGATCTCACCCTCGTGCTGGCGGTCCTCACCTACGCCGTGCGCCAGGCCTGCACCTACTTCCTGACGGTCCAGCTGCAGCGGTCCTTCGGCTACAGCGCCATCCGCACGTCCGTCCTGTTCATCCCGCTCGGCGTCAGCGCCTTGGTCTGCAACACGCTGTCCGGCCGCCTCGTCCCCGTGCTGGGCGCGCGGGTCATGGTAAGAACACCTTCCCTTCTCCTCCTCCTCCTTTTCCCCCCAACATAGCAACCTCCCCCTCTAACACCAAAGAAAAAACAGTTCATCCTCGGCTGGACCCTCTCCATCCCCGGCATCGCCCTCTTCGCCACGACCAACACCCACTCGTACTCCTACCAACACACCACGCTCCCGGGAACTATCCTGTACATCGCCGGCATCGGCGCCGTCTACATCGCCGCCTCCGTCGTCGTCGTCTCGCAGGCCTCGCGCAGCGACCAGGGCGCCGCCGCCGGCGTCTTCAACGTCGCCCTGCAGGTCGGCGGCTCCGTGCTGGGGCTGGCCGTGCTGACTGCCGTCGCTGAGGGTGTGGGTGGCAAGACCGGTGGTGGCGGGACAATTGGAGAAGAGGGGTTCAAGGCGGTTTATTGGGCTTGTGTCGGGCTGTGCGGGGTGGGGTTGGTAATTAGCGTGTTTGCGATCGAGGTGCCTGAGGGGCTGAGGGGGAGTGTGTGGAAGAAGGAGAAGAAGGAGGGAGGAGGGTCGGTCCAGGCCGTGGCGGAGGCAGCGGAGGTGGCACCGGGGGTGGAAGGGACGACGGGTGGTGCCTCGTCTGTGGCCTCTTCGTCACATGAGCTGCAGCCTGTAGTGCGGGAGACACGGGAGGACTAGAGCAGGCAGAGCTTAGAGGTGCACAATTGAGAAGCTTCTTTTCAAATGATGTGCGGCGGTAGCTTTAGAGAAAAAATTAAGCTCTTGGGCTGCGATGATCATCTATTGACGCCTGATGGTCCGTGACGAGAATCCTCTTCTGGGGAGATCTTACTATCTAGCCTTGTGGCGATGTGACTGGTAATTCGCAGGATCGAGAGCAATTTTCAGAGTAGCCTTGCTTACTGGGTACTTTGTGGTTGGGTAGTGATACTCCAACAGTAGCGCATGTTGATTACCCAGCGATAATTTGTGTGGCAAGCAACGAATAGATGAGCAAATGATTTGAGGCTGGGGAATTGCATCATAAAGACAAAAGACATAGACATGGGGCTGAATGTTGTATCTCCGATCGTCAAAGTTTGGCTCCGCTGGTGCAATCATCTTGCCATCCACCAAGCCGGCAGCGAATAAGGCAATTCCGGGACTGGTGACGGACAAGGTCTCCTCAGCGATCCTACGATCGACATGAACTCAATCAGCCCTCCATCCTATATATCTGCGATAACTCCGTAATAGCAGTTATCATGCGTAATTATCACAAGCGCCCAAACCTAGCCAGCCCGGGACCGTTTCTCAAATAATCTCAAGGCAAGGTGGTGGACGGGGCTGGTCCGAGGGAGAAAAAAAAACGGACATAACTTGCACCTTAGGCCCGTGGTCAGAAGTAAACTCAAGATCTTCCCGGACTGTTTCCTCATGCATACACACCCATCCTGCGTGCCGCAGAAACCTTAACGGGAGCGATGATGATCCACGTTCGATAATAAATAAGGTGGCGGGTGGGCCGCAGCGGAAGTAAGCGGAAACCGGCGGGATTGAGCGGCGCGCAGTCGCGGCCGCCGATCCGCAAAGCATTGCGGCTGAGCAAATTCCTGGATCGAGGCCGGGGGAGGATCGTGCGGTATGAAGACCAGGGAGTGAGGGCGGGACTGATCTAGAACCTATCGCAATTGTGTAAGCGGGATGCCACGCGGGGAAACGCGGGAAACGCTGATCATCAGGCAAGGCTGTGTCTCGGACGGGGGCTTGGCCGTTCGTGGGTGCAAAACGGGGATCCATCATTGTGCGGGTGTGTGGCTCCTTCGCCCGTTTCACGTTTTGGAAGGCCTGAAGGAGATGGGGAATCGAACAGACCATGTCGGGATTCTAGAAGGAAAAAAAGGGACCATGCAGCTGAGAAGGATCAGGCTATTGATTGCATCTGGTGCTGTGTGATTTGCCCCGCTGACACTGAGATAAAGGGGAAAAGCAAAGAAAAGATGTATGTAGACCTATTGATGCAGGGATGGAGCTCCTAAAGGCCGCTAAAGTAGGCGCTAAACCTTGCTACCCAACGCAGTATACATACCTGCCTAAAATTGGTAAGAGTAACGAGGAACGCATTTTGCCCCCCTGCAGTTGAACGTACGACATGCAAAATTGTTTGATGGAGGATGTCAGCATAAGCCAACATACCCAAGTGGAGTGCAAAGAGAGCGAAAGAGCTCCGTAATAGCGAAACCTCTCGGATAGACGTGGCGGCACACGTCTGTAATCCTGAAGGAATCTTACAGTTAACGTGAGACATGGTCTCATCGTGTCTTTTCTGATACTAGAGACTGTACATGTTGAGGTCAATGCGCTTGTTTGAGGTCTCTTCAAGAGGAATGAACATGTCCGCTCTGATAAGAAAAAAGGGCCGAAGATTAAGCAATGCAGTAAATGGAAAGTCCAACCAGACATGAACGTGACGATGTAAATATTCGTGATATGCTATCCGGATCATACGGCCATGCATCGGCGGAAGCTCTTTCTGAGCTTCGAACCACCGGAAATAAGCTATGAAAGTCTCATCGACGCGGACTGTACCTTGAGGAAGAGTCCACGACCCCGTGTCCAAAATCTACCCAAAAAACGCCCCTTGAACCCCCCCAATCCCGCGCGCCCTGATGCTCCCCTGGGTATATACCACAAACGGAAATATCCTAACGAAGCCCTATCCCAGCTTTTTACCAGACAGATCTCCAAGTGCGAAAACAAAAGAAATCCTCCCACCACTCATACCATCTTCCCCAACTCCACATCCTCCCACTTGCCCCCCTCTCCCGCCTCTGGCCCTCCATCCCCGCTCTTCAAACTATCCCCACCATCATCGCTCCTCCCACGCGTTGTCAGCAAGCTCCCCGAATCCGTCGCGACGTCGACCGTCGTCTCGACCTTGATGACGCCAGCACTCTGCCTCCTCTTTCCACCCGCGACATCCTCGGGCAGCGGCGCGAGATGCTCAACGGACCAACCATCGAGCAGCATGGTGCCGAGACCAACAATAACATTACCACCATTGCGACCATTGCCATTTCCCTCCCATCCCGTCATGGCGCGGGAGAAGCGCACTTTCGACGACGGCGAGGGCAGCGGCCCGCCGCCGACCGTGTTCTTGGCGTACGAGGGGATCTCCACTTGCTGGGCGGCGGCGGCGGAGCCCGTGTACGACGAGGCGAAGCGGCGCAGCGGGCTGAGGGCGCGGACGAGGAGTGGGTGCAGCGTGATCAGGCAGGCGCAGACGATGACGACGGCGAGCTCGACGGCGGACCACATGGCTGGGATGGGGTTGTAGTGCGTCACGTCGCGCGTGTGGGTGAGGAAGTAGAGGTAGTAGAGGCGGATGATGGAGGTGACGCAGCCGCTGTTTTTGGATGGTTAGTTGGTTTATTCTTATCGTTCCTTTTTTTCTCCTTAAAGGGGGGGATGATGGAGGGTTAACGGAATACTTACAATCCACCCAGCGCGAAGGTGAAGGCAAGACTCCATTTCTTCTTGCTCTCTAGGTTCATGTTGATGATCGTGGGCAGCGGGATGATTACGATGGCAAGGTCGGTCGCGATGGCCATGGAGCAGTGGAGGTACCTGAAGAGCTGTCAGTTCCGCAGCCCCAAGAAACAGAATGGAGGCATGGTCCACTTACCAAATAGCAAGGTAGTCTATACACTTTCCTGGCACGGTCGGGTTCCAAAATTTCTCTACGGGGGTGCAGGCGAAAACGCCGCCGAAGAAGCAGACGAGACAGCAAGTGATGATAAAGGCCACGGTGGCCCACGAGGCCATGACCGTTTTCCTTCCAACGAAGACGCGGATGTACTGGACGAGGATGGAGATCTTTGCGAAGGCAACGCCGGTAAGGTATATCCCTTGGATTCTATTGTCAATGTGGAGATTCTAACGCAGCTGGCGGGGAGAGCTTACATGTCGAGACCCAGAACCAGTGCATTTGATTCCCGAGCTTTTGCGGAGGAATTTCATCTATGTGTTCGCCCAGACCGTACTTCAATTCTATAGTCCCAGTAAGCACTGCACAAGGATTCCGACCTAGGACAAGACACCTACGTTGAACGTATATGGGACACAATGTTATCGCAAAGAGCAATGCGATGACAACCATGCAATCATCCCATCCGGGATGCCGGCTGATGCAGAGACGCGTGTAGATTCGTAATCCGACGAAGACGGCGGCGACGGCTGCGCAGACAAAGCAAGCGACCACGGCATCATGGCCGGTGGTCATGGTTCTGGAAGGTGAGGAGGGAAGAGCGAGGTTCGGTGAACCGATGCGGAGCAGATGACTGAAGAAGTTTGCCCGGAAAATCGATGACGACGCCGATAATGATCATCGAGACATGAAGGAACAAGAACAAGGTATGAAGGATGAGGGTTTGTCGGGACGGTGACAACGATCAACCCAGAACAGCAGGTTCCCGTGAAGTTGAGGATTCTTGAGCCTTGAAAAGAAATAGGGAAAGTGGTCAGACAATATGGGATTACGGGTGAGGGAGGCCCAATGCACCACTAAAAAGGACCATTTTCCCTAGTCCAACGATCTTGAGGATGATGGGCTTGCGCCGGCGCGGGCGGGAACGAGGTAACGGCACCGAATCACACGCCAGTGACAGCGAGGCTGCAGGCGATCACTCAAGCACGCTAGCGTGGTTCCCACGTGGAAGACGGGAGTGGTCTAAGACGACGCTAGAACGGGGTAGGCGGATCTGCTACAAATGACGGCGGGAGTTGCGCGAGAGGAGGCCTGTTCCTGGGCGAGCAGTCGATTCAGGTGGCTTGGAGCAGCCGTGGGTATTTGCGTGATTTGTCTAGATAGCGCTTCGTGCACAAGGATGTCGAGGGTTCGAGCTCGGAGAATCTCACGGGGAAACGATGCCATTCTTGGTTCGTATTTCGCCTTGTGGAACCAGATCAGCCATCTGCACATAGTTGAGCCGGCCGTTGTCAGTGTAGCGCTACGGGCGGGAGTCATCGTCGTAGCAGTGCACCGGTGTCAGCAGGATCATGTGGTGTCTTCAGGTGTGATGTTTCTGGATTAGGCCCCCGTTATACCGCCGCGAATGCTTAACGATCCTCCGCAATGCTATGCTTCAGTGATGGAGGAGCGTCGCAAGGCAATGATTCTCGCCTAACACGCTTTAAACTCATGAATCTGGCGTGATGACGGCTAGTGTGTGCTGCAGCCAAGACGTGGGTGATTGATGCGGGGAGAGCTCCGGTGGACACGATTCGAGCGGATGATCCGCCCCGCATCCGTGACGACGCACGGGCGGGCGATGACGATTCGCTTTAATGACCAGAAACGGCTGAGGCGCTGGGGACGGGGCTCGGATAGTCGACCGACTGTAGCGCATCTGCTCCACAAGGGGGGGCCTCGTGGCGCTGAGGATGGCTGCATGTAAGCTCATTGGAAGAGGCGGCTGGCCCGCGCTGAGGTGCTGCCCAACACTAAAGGAGCTGGCAGCAGTTTCAGGCCCGTTTCCTAGCTCCCATGGATGAGGAAGAGACGGACTGCAGATGTGGACCAACGCTATCGGAATGCTTATAATTGATCGACAGTACATATTCTGTGCAAACACGTCGCACTGACTCGCTCATGGAAATGAGTCCTTAGTATCGCCGAATCCAAGGTCAGGAACAGGGGCGACGCCACATATACCTGGTCAGTCGTCTCGCATAGATGGCAGGGTCTTGACTCGTTGGCCGACGGCGTTCCTGTACTCCATACGAGCAGAGAGGTGGGGATACCCCAATATTGGGGCTGTTGAGTGCCGAGCAGGATTCCAGCCTACTCCCGGATAGGGCAAGAGAGGTCTCGGGGTTGAACGACACCAACGAAAGCCGTATTCGAGTCAGATTCTGTGTATAAGTTCCCTGATCACGAGATATAGACGGCATTTGAGCGCCGCGCAAGATCATCTCCTGCGTCATGAAGCGAGGCTCAAAGATCTTCGCCAAAAAAGAAATTTTCCAGAGAGCAGTCCGCGTGAGGTCCTTTGGGGCTCGACTGGGATGGTGGGGACGGCCGAGCGGATAGCGTCCGATCGGCTTCAGTTTGGTGGCACCAGATAGCTCAATGACCAGGTCTAGCTGGTTGTCGTGGACATTCACCGCCTCTTCGACCAGCGGAGAGTCCAACAAAGGTTCCAATGACACGGCATTCCAAATTCAAGAATACGGAGGAGGCAGCAGATCATTTATGGGATTCTCGAATGGAGGCGAGGTACCACTTGGGGTCGTCTTCGACGCAGGGGCTCAGGGCGTGGAAGATGAAGGCCAGGGCCAGCGGCGACTTCATCAGCGAGTCGAAGCGGTCGGTGTCCAGGAAGGGGAATCCGGAGTTTGTGCAGAAGTAGCAGTCGCTGTATATCTTCTTGTTGCCGAAGACGCGCCAGAACTTGCGGTAGAAGATGGCGTTGTGGCGCCAGTTGCGGGCGCGGCGGTACGAGTCACATGACAGGCTCCAGCGGTCGGCGGCGCGGCCGCAGCGGGAGCGCTGGAAGATGCGGTCGGCTATCAGCTTCTCGTGCGAGGTGACCAGGTCGGCAAAGCGGCGGTTGACTTGGCGCAAGCTGAGTACGGCGTCCGGCGCGTCGATCAGGACCTGGAGGAGCAGCTCGTTGGGGAGGCTCTCGAGCGAGATGCGGGACCCCTCGGAAGACATGGCCGGCCAGGGTCGCGAGCCGCGCGGCACATAGGTGAGGATTGAAGAGGCGGAGCGAGCTGAGGGGGTCTTCCGGGGGCTGTCGGAGTACTTGAGGGCTGAAAGAAGTTCGGGTCCCGAACGGACTCCCGCCGTTACCGGCCCAAGCACGTGCTCCGACGTCATACGATTTCCAAACCCACCGCCCAGCCCTCGTGAGATTCTCTGCCAACAACGCTTTCTGCACCAGTTTCCTCTTCCGGGGCGTCGAATCCTCGCGATTACGCAGCATGCACTCCTCGATCCTGCTGTTCGGGATGCGGTTCCTGACGCGGTCCGACGCCCGGCTCCAACCATGCGCGCAATCAATTCCGCCCACTCAGCTCGCATCATCTCAGCTCATCCAAAAGTTGCTCCCAACAGCGCCCGCAAGCTACGTTCACGATAGCCACTCAACCATGTCTCGTGCGCATCGCAGTTTCACCTCCGGTCTGAACGACTGCTGATCTTGCTGTTTTCGTCCCGACATCGGGCTACCACCTGTCACGAGCGCCACAGAACTTGCTTTTTTATTAAGAGCTCCAGAGCAACACCTTGGCTCAGAGCAACAGGTGGGACCTTTGAAGCCCAACAACAGACTTACCATTCTCCAGCCTTGCCACGTGGCGCTACGCACTCGAACCACTCTCTACAACCCCAGAAGCAGTTATAAACCTCCTAAGCGGATATCAATATTCTCCACCGACTTTGTTTCACCTGCGGCGCTTAGCTGCACGATAGACACTCGTCGTCAAGGACGTGCTGAACTTTTCGCCGGGTAGCTGCGGCGTTCGGGGATTCGGCAGTCTTGGACCCTTTCGTCTACCGTAATCACTACCACTATCATACAACAGTATCACTCCCCTCGCGTGGATCAGGGCCCATGTACTCTTTCCACCTAACCATGTGCAATGAATAGATGTCATGCACTTCTTTCCCCACTTCCTTTTCCAGAAAGACATATTCACGGTTTACAGGGTTGAAGACTTGAGAGTTGTACTTGGCAGCTTTCTCAAACCTGTTCAAGGCTGTAACATAGTCGGTCGAGGAATTAAAGAGGCCTTGAAGGTGCTGCTTCAAGTATTCGTCCAGCCTCCCATGCAGCTCCGCAGCCCTGTCCTCTGCGGCACTTCGTGTTATCACAAGAGCTACAAAGCTCGGTCATGGCATCTTACTTCTTTCATAAACGCCCGGACGACGCTCCCGGCTGCAATAATTGAAAATGGCCGTGTAAAGCCCAGTTTTACGTTGAACGTATGTCTTTGCATCTACCCTCTCGTTTTGTTCGCTAAAAATATCATTTAAGCTGGCCTCAACGTATGCCCACCTGACTTTGTACTGTACGTTAGCCAATGCAACATGGCCGAGATTCGAGAGTACTTGCGTATCTTTGTGTGCGGGTAACGATGGCATGGACGACGACATTTTGCATGTTTGATGGTAGTAGGAAAAAAGAGACTGGGATCTATGAGCATTGTGTATTCATCCTTCGCTCAGGGATCATCGTGGTTGCCTTGAGTAGCGGGCAACGCTATGCCTCATTGGGGAAAACTACGGATTTCATTGGGAAACCCTACTGAGCGCCCCCCTCTTTCCCGCACCTTTTAACTGAGAATGCATACCATAAAATTAAGAGCGAAAGCACATACCCTCTCACACTCCAAGGCCCGTGAAATCCCTCAGGTTCTCCTCCAATGGGGCAACGACGCCCTCATAAACCGCGCCCCGAAACTGCCCATCCTCCAAATCGATCTTCCTTGTATCGAACGCACACCTAATGCATCGCCTTACCGCATCCGCATACCGATCGCCGAACTCATTCATCACCTCGTCCAGCAGCTGGTTTGCGACAGCGAAGTCTGAGGCCGCGCTTACACCGCCTTTGCCCGCCATTGCCCCACCCCTCAGCTCCTCGAATGGCTTACCCAGGCAGAGCTCGATGAGGAGGATACCAAGTGCGAAGAGCGAACGGTTGAGGACCATGTCTTCCCACGCCGAGACCGGAATGCTGTTGTCTTCTAGGCTGTTATCGTTCACGTGGTTGGTGTTGCACGAGACGAACGGGTCTTTGAAAGTGTCCTCGCCCATTCCATCAAGGAAAGCGATGTCGTCGTGATTCCAAGTATCAGCCAGCCAAGGTGTTCGATAGAGCTGGAGGAGGTTTGTAGATAGCAGGACGGCCAAACGCAGTCGATGGCCTGCAGAGAAACGCCGATTTCCGATGGCATTGGATGCAAGGACACTACCGAGGGAAAGGATTGAGGTCGTTTTGGAGGGCTTCTGGGGTCGGTGAAGACTCAGTCTTTGCTTCGTGTTTTCATCTTCCAGGTAGCCGAGATAAGTCCCCATGCAAGCGCTGTTGGTAACGCAAATTGCCTGGCATAGATTTTGGATCTGTACGAGGCTCGAAGCATTTGCTGGCTCTGTCATTGCCGTTGTCGTAACTGAGGCCGAGGTTCGGACAGTTACAGACTCAAACATGACTCTCTTGGCTGCCTTTTTCCCGGAAGGTTGTGCCTCCTTCAGTGTTGGTACGGTCACCTGAACCTGGAAAGGATGGACATCGACCGTCTCCACACCCCACGGTGCGCCAGCTTGGGCAACTAGCCGTGAGCTGTAAGAGAGGACTACACGGAGAGGAGGTAGGCTTTCATGAGAGCTGTACTTCTTGGTGCTTTCAAGCCGCAAGTTGATGCTATGAGTAGACCGACAGCCACATTTGAGACCAGAGCAGATAACATTGTAGACTGACGCTGTATAGCTGCGAACGATATCGAAGTCAGGAAGTTGGCGTCTTGACCGGGTTGGCTCCAATACGAAAGCCTGCTGTGTCAACGTTCGTAACGTTGCATTCAGTTGTTGCATCTGAGAAACAAGACTGTCATACTCAGACTTCTTCAGGCTGAAGCGTAATCGGTGGTACTCCTTCCTGAACTTGCTGGAGTTGTTTAGTTGGAGCTAGGGCCTGTTGTTAGTTTGATGCCATGCCTGATCTACAATCTGATAGAAAGAACGCACCTTCCCGGTCTTATCCAGCTTCAAGAGTTTTTTGATTTCTGAAACAGTACGCATCATACTCTCCATGGTTCCGATGTAAGCTGGATAGGATCTTGACAAGCGTTCTTTCAGCGTCGCTTCCAGTTCCGGCCTTTTCCAGCCTGGTCCACCGGGCTGATCGAGCAGTGTTGCGCGTTCCTCATTGTCTTCAACAACAGTATTGAGCAGCTCCTCACAAGTGTTTTGGTATATCACGTACTCGGCCTCGACCGCCCGATGAAGGTCGCGCAACGGTATCTCATATTTGAAATACCGTTCTACGGTTGAGACACCGTCTGCATACGCCTGAATCGCTTGGATGATTAACGGGAGCGCACCTAGTGCAAGCCCGGCCACTTCGATGCCGGACATAGTGCTTTCTGCAGAAGTCAGGTCATTTGCAAGCACTCAGATTGAAACGGGAGTATCGGACAAGGCTGGCTGCAAAGCTGAAAATGAAGTGCCGTCACGTTTCAAACGTGGGTCGTATGCAAGACCCACTCATTTTATTCAATCATAGATCACAGTTCTGTTTATGTAACGGCAAGAGTGGGGCAAAAGCCACAACGACTTGCGTTGTCCGGTCCAGCCGCGCTTTTTTTTTTTTTTTAGCTCAATCATCGCAATTGCATCAAGCTGTGCACTCTTTTTGGACTCTCTGCTATCATTATTGGAAAGGATACCCATTACACAACGAGACTGCATCATCATGTCGCACGTCGGTAAGGTTAAGTGGACTGCTGCGGATTCAGCTGGTCCAACTATAGCCTCGTCCGTATCGGACTGTCTTCGCTCGTTTGAAAATTTTGTTTTCCAGATCCGCCACACAGATACTGAAGCGTCAAACCCGATTGAGCCTTCTGAGGTAATAGATGAGCTGGGCCGCTTCCGAGTTTGGGCTGGGAATATTGGCGCTCATCGCAAAGGTCTATCCTCTTTGGATTACCGCCTGCGGGATGCATCACATATAAAACGCAAGGTGCATTCACTTTTATCTGACTTGAATGATGCGATAAAAAGGGGTGAGTGAATGCAAGATATGTTTTCTAAGCTCCGAAGTTGATGACCCAATAGCTCTGGAGATTCTTTGTGGCGAGCGCGTACCATGGGACCAACGACTCCTCGGGGACGATTCGGATACAGATTCGACAGACAGCGAAGGCGAAACCCATTCTTTGCAAGGAGATACTGAGCTTCGGCAGCTCATGTCCAGTATCCATGGATCCACAACACTTTTGCTGCGCTTGTCCATGACCATACGGAACCCAGCGCCGCATGATCAGTACATGATGTCAGCTGACATTAAAAGGTCTCATTTTGAGCAGTTTGACAAAAGCCATGTGCGCAACAAATTTCCAGAAGCGTCGGAACATCTCGTCACCACCCTAGGTGAGGCCATCTCTCGAAGGCGCGAGTACTTCAAGTACCGTGAATTACACAACCAAAAACTTTCAGAGGGTCTCTCTCTAAGTTTGAGTACGGCCAACTCCAACGAAGATTCCGAAACAATAGCTGCTCAAAGCACCGTAGCATCTTCACTTCCTCAGGAGTTCAAAGCAAAGAATTTTCTTCTCGTCCTAGAGGATCGCCAATCAGAATCTGGCCAGACTCAGACGTCATTCACCACCTCTGCAGCTGGTGAGGAAGGCCTAAAAGTTCCACCGATACCAAAAGAAGCTCAAGAGGGCAACCCTTTCCAGTGCCCGTTTTGTTTCACGATCATATCCGTCAGCACGGATAGGTCTTGGAAGTATGTGGGCCAAATCAATGCCATTTAGCGGGTCTAACCATCTCCAGGAAGCATGTCCTCAGAGACCTTCATCCGTACTCTTGTACGTTCCCATGTTGTACAAGCTCGAAGCATCTGTTCGGGAAGCGGCACGAATGGTTTCAGCACGAGCTTCATGTCCACCGCAAATTTTGGGAGTGCATTCGAGACTGCCAGAAGCAATTTCTCTCCCAAACTGATTTCGAAGGGCACATTCAGCAGCAGCATCCTGAACTTAAACCCCCAGATAATACGGCGCCTCTGTTAGCTCTGTGTGAAAGACTTCCGAGTCCGGACTCCGAAGCGTGTTGTAAATTGTGTGGAGAAAATGGTATGACGCTTCGAGAACTTGAGAAGCATCTTGGAAAACATCAAGAGCAGATTGCCCTGTTCGCATTACCTCCAATATATGACGAAGAAAGGAAAGAGTCGGAAGGCCTGGATACTAACACAACAGAGTCCCTAGGAAGCAACCAATACCATAATAGTGGCTCAGTGGGAGAGGTTGACGACATGGCCAACCTTTCTCTTACACCGGGACCCAGCGCAGCAAATGTCACATATCAACAGGTATCTAGAGAATCAGAGGAGGAGACACCACAAGCCACCTATGCAAACGTCACAAAAGCCGCGGAGAAGGATCAAGACCACTTGACCAAAAGTCAGGACCTATCACCGGATGCAGGAAATCCAGAAATATCCCCAAGATACCCATACTCCGGGGCTGACCCGACCTTTTACTGTGTATGTACTGCCACGTCTCTCCCGGGCCTATGTGTAACTAACAGTGACATAAAGTGTCAATGCAGGTGCGGTCCATTCTTGATATCACTTTATTCGGGTTGCATTGCTTGTCACCATCGTCGATGTCATAGATGCAAGATTGAATGAATATTTGTCACCCACCTGGTTGGAAAAGAAGTGGACTCACGTCATATTTTACGGAAGAATCATAAATATCTGCTTCTAAGGTGGAAGAATTATACGGTCTGAAAAAAGCATGGCACAAAAATCTTCGATTCTAATTAACGTTTCAAAAATGTCTCGAAATATTTATTATCTCTTCGGTTCACTAATCCCTAATGTTAAAAATGGGACCAATTTTGCCAATTTCCGCGCTATGGTATCTAACCACCATCATTCTTTTAGAAAGACGGTATATTCCCTAATCTAAAACCTTTTTTCTTTGTTTTCACATTATCTTCTCGTTACGCAGCCTAGCAGCAACTGGAGCATCGTAGTGCAAATCTCGAACCCAACACCCAATTCTATTCGTGTTAGCACCACTTCGTAGTAGTAATCCCACCCCTACCTACTCAAGCGCTTCATGACACCTCAATGATCGTAAGTCCAAGCATCCAAAAAAAGAAACGGCAAAGGAAGGCGTAGGTCAGAAGCTAAAACCACTCAACCTCTCCAAACAAGCCACAAACGCCGTCCCCCGGCTCTCCCACCTCTCCCTCCACCAGTCAACTTCCGTACCCTGTTTCGGCCGACATCCGACATACCGTCCGTCCGGATGCATTATTACGTACGACCACGACCACGACCAGCCACCTTCGTCCAACCACTCAGCTCCACCTCAGTCAACTCAAGTCGGTAGTAGAACCAGCTGATTGCCCGCCTCACACCCGCAGAGGCTCAAACCCAATCAGACGCTCCCTCCCCTCTTTTACGGGTTGCATGTTCGCTCTCGGGTTGGGCGGAAGTGGTTTGGTGACGACTTACAGCCCTGTAAGCAGCCCGGATCCATTTCCCCGGGTTATGGACCCGGACCACGCATGTACCCGATCCGGTCAGCGAAAGCGAATAAGAGATACTTACTCGTGGATGCGGAATCTTACCGTCGGCCGGGCGAAAAGCCGGATCGCCGACGAGGTGACGGGAGGGCTGACGTCAGCGCATATCTTCCGAGCGGGGGCCCAGACCAGGTCCAACGCCACAGGGTAAAAGAATTCCAAAAGAAAGTCAGCGATCGACGCAGGCAAAGGGGGGGACGCGCGGGGATCATCAGGAACCCGTCCAATGGTCGTACCAGCCTCGTCATTAGTGCTTGGGCGCGTACACGATCACTGGGCAAAGGCTTGTTACGTGTCAAATTTTGTTGGTATGCCTGCCTACCATATCTATAACCAAGCCCGTGCCATAGTCATCGACAACATAGGAGCTGGGGAAAAAAGGCCATTACAAGACATATACAAGAAGCGAAAGTTCCTCTTCCCACCGCGACCATTCCTCCTCTGCTCCCTTCGTCATGAAAGCTTTCGTAATGTCGGTCCTAATCTTCGTTCGGTAGAAAATGATAGATGTAGATGAGTAAATAGAAACAAGAAAATCCCGGGTATAGTACTCAATAAAATCATACTTGGAACAGACACCCCGGGGAAAGGAAATCCGAGAAGCGTGTAAAATCGTAAACGTAAAGGCAAGAAAAACAAGAACGTCCCGGGTATCTTTTTGCCGTAAAGCTCTTAAGAAACTTAGAGAGTAGTGAAAAATCCAGAAAAAAATCTTCCGTCAAATGAATGAAGATGGAGGGAAGATCTTCGAGAGTTGGGAACATCGCTGGAGGTCGACGGGAAGCCACAGCGTCAACGCCGGGCTAGTGTCTGGGAGCCCAAGAAGCCCCAGTATCTGCTCTAGATGGCCAAAGGCATGATGCCCTGCGCTTGGAATCCTGGGAACCAAACATCCCACTCCTCAGTCTTCTCAGGCGTGCGCCCAACAACGCACTTGGTCCTTGTCTGCGTATCTGCACTCAACGGTTGCCTTCCCGTCACGGCGGGAGCCGCATGCGCCTCTGCCACGTGCGCAAGCAGCGTCTCGGCATTGCCGTACACGCTCGTCACGTGGCCCTCAGCACAGCAGAAGGAGCAGCCGTAGCTGTACCCAGGCTTGTGAAGGTACTTCGTTTCGTCCACAGCGCCGTTCTCTTTCGACACATCGGACACGCTCGGGGCCCTTTGGTGGTGGCTGCCAAGGAAGCCGGAGAGGGTCGCAACGGTCTGTTCGTTCTCCGTCGCGGTCGGACGGAGAAGGCCAGATTTGATCTTGACGTGCGACTTGGCGAGGAAAATCCACTTGTACTTCACAGTGACGGGGGCGCCGCTACCAGCGACATCGTGAACGAAGGTGTAAGTGCGGGGATCGGTCGCGTATGGCTTCTTGTTGCCAAAAGTAGGGCCCTCGAAGTTGCATTCCTTGCACTGCCAGACAAGGCAGGACGTGTACATGCCGACAGGCTTGTTGCGAACAACAAGACCTTTCTTGAATTCTTCTCGCAGGGACCAAGCGCCTTTGCAGAAATTGTAATAATTGTTCGCTTTGCAGGGCCGGCCAAGCATTGGTACGACAGGTGCGACGGGAGCTGACAGAGGAAGCACAGGGGGAGCAGGCGAGTGGGGCGGTGGTGGGATGACGGTGACGGTAGGAGCCGAGAAGGCGCGGTTGTGCGACAGCGTCGTGGTTGCGGTAGATGGCGGTGAGGACAGCTCGTTTGGCGGAGGGTCGGTGCTGAAAGGGCTACTGTTTTGGATAGATGTGTAACTGTGGCGTGTGCGCGGTGGTGCAGTAGTAACGGTGAGAGAAGCACAATCGTCACCGCTGTAGTTAACGGACGAAACGGTCGCATTGTCTCCAGTGGCATTTTCCGATGTTGAGTAGTGGCTTGAGGAGGTAACAGATGCGCTGGAACTCAACCAGGACGTAGGCCGCAATTCTTGGTCCAGCCTCAGAGAGCCCATGCACTGGTTGAAAGCTTCGTTGACCTCCGCCGAAGTCCTCATCACGGTAGGTGGGGCCTGTACTGCAGCATTCAAGCTCATGGCCTCGATCTGCTGCTGGTCCATCGACTCTCTTTCCAGGGGGTGGATTGGACGAGGGCTCTCGGGGAAATGAGAAGGGTCGAATTTCCTGTCTGACTCGAAGTGGCCACGGTTGAACCTGCTGGGAGAGTAGGCGGGCGGTGGCGGAGGGTCCATGGGCGGGCGAAGCCTTACTGGGACTTCTGCAGGAAGCTCGTGGGATTGAGGATTGATCAAATCTTGATGTTCCTGGGATGCACGATCC
This sequence comes from Lasiodiplodia sp. COLG20, assembly GCA_009801085.1. Lineage (NCBI taxonomy): Eukaryota > Fungi > Ascomycota > Dothideomycetes > Botryosphaeriales > Botryosphaeriaceae > Lasiodiplodia > Lasiodiplodia sp. COLG20. The sequence goes on along the minus strand of VNWV01000010.1, from coordinate 227,896 downwards.
GACACCCACGGCAAGTTTGAGGCCATGTTGTAACCAGAATTCCTCTTTTCGGAATTGCTGGAGTTGCTGGATTGCGAGGTTAGAGCAGAAGAGCTTCTCCTGTGAGAAAAGACCCTTGAGAGAACGCTCTTTGGCTTCTCGTCGGTGTTAAGAATGGTGACAGCCGGGGGAAGATTGTCGGAGAAATTGGTCGAGGCGCGCGACCGCTGGCTGTTGCTTAGAGAGGTCCTTTGAAGGCTGCTGATCGAGGAGGAATATCCGGCATCGCTGTTCAATCTCCGGCGGGACTCGGAGGGCATGTCGTTGAGGGTGCGCTGACGCAGTTCTGCCAGAGCGGTCAGAGTGTCACGCCTAAGCATGACCGAAGCCTCATGCAAGGCAGTGAGGTCGACGACGGCCGATTCATTTCGTGTGGCGATTTGCAGGCTCCTGATGACGTCGGACTGGATGGAGACTGCGATGTGAAGCAGACGCTCACGGGCAATGGCTGGTCAGGTCAGCGCGGGTGCGAGTTAGTCAGCAGATGCAGCACTCACCGTCGCCGATGCGGATGCTCTGGCCCAACTCCTGGCAGTCGGCAGCGTAGCGCTGCTCGATCTGAGTCTCGCCATTCTCCAGAGACTCCAGCAGGGCCTTTTCCTTGTAGGCTTCTTCGCCCTTTCTCTTCTTGCGCTGCTTCTTCAGCTGCTTGAGCAGCTCGGCGCCACTGTGAAAGGCCGAGGCAACGGCCGAGACGGCGACGGAGACCTGGAGTTTGTCCATTGGTTAGCAATGGAGAGGGCGGCGGGCTCAGGCACGGCGGGCTTAAGATGGGAGTTGCAGGCAGCAATGGGGGCATATTAAGGACTGAGCACGGAGCGAAAGCATGCGGAAGAGGCGGACGGACGCAGCGGAAGGGCCAAGGAAACGTGCAGCCTTACCTCGAGCGCGGCCATGGGGTCAAGCTCTGCGGGATGCGCTGCGCGAGAATAATCAGCAGTCGCCGGGTGCTCGCGACGCAGGACTCAGCGGCATCTCAGCGCGAAGTTGCGAGAAGGCTGTGGTGGATGGAGGAGTGCGGAGGATAAGAATGGGCAGGTGGGTTCACAAAAGCTATGGCCTGGACTTGGGGCAGGGATTGTGCCCCGCGAGCGCCTCCGGGCGGCCTTGTGTGCGCCTGCATGTAGAAGCTGACCCTGCCGCAGCTACCACGCTTCGAGAAGGTGGCCTGCCCATCGCGCCTGATAGGCCCAGCGCCCCGAATCAGCCTTCGCTCGCCTGGTGGAATCAGCCGGCCCGCGCTAAGTATTCGAGCGCGGGGTGGGCCGCGCCAGACAAGCGACGCGGCCGGAGAGATTGCTACTGACTGCTCGGAGCAGCGTTTCGTGCGAGGCCGCCGCGTGGCACGCTGACATCAGGCAACAATTTGTGTTGAGACGATCAGGCAGGCGCTCAACATGCAGCCGCACTGGAACACAGCGCCGGGAGGTGAAGTGTCGGATGCAGCAGCGGCCGATCACGCCGACTGCCCGCCTACAAACGCCGTGTTTCCGCCAACTCCGCAACCCATCCAGCCCGCTTTTCCCGCCAATCGCATTGCTGCCGGCAATGCCTGCTTTATGCCTCAACGCTATCGCGCCATATTGTTCTAAATTCTCCGTTATCGGGCCTAGCCGCTGCGAGAGCCCTGTCGCGACTGCCCTTCTCCGCATAGCTTCTTCCGACCTCACATCACATCCCAAAACAACTCCGAACTTCCAGATGCAATCTGCGCCGCATCGTCGTCGTCGCAGCCGCTGGCGGCAACCTGCAGCTGCCGTTTTGGCCACCCCCCTCCTGACGCTCCAAGCTCCGAGTGACCCGCATCAGAACCCACTCACCGCCGCTTTGGCGTGGTTTGCTTGTGTCGATCCGCCTCCGTGTGAGCTCGCACTGGGCTTCATCAGCCTCCAAGAAGAGCGGCGGGCCCGAACATTTCGCTAGCTCGCTCGGTCCGACTGTGGTTAAATAACGATCCGTCGGCTCTTCAGTGAAGTCATTCGGCAATTCGCCCCGCGCCCGCCGAGACTCCGCTCCGCTGCCTGTATACTTTAACGGCCGCAAGGACCCAAGAGCTAACGGACCATGTCTCCGATTGTAGATTGATTGTCACGCCGTTGCCACGTACACGACTTCGCCTTTCCGTGGTGCCTGCCGACGCCCGACATGACGTGTTAGCCTACTGATCGTCTGAATCGCCTGCCGCCTATCATGAATCTTGCGTTAGCGACTGACAAACATCAACCCGGCACATGCCGCCGTGAGGCTCGCGGCGCCCTCAACCCACCTATGTAGTCACGTGCAGCATTGCTAACTCTAAAGTGACAACGGCGCTTCCTACCCCACGATCTAGACGGTCACGCGCATTTCTCCAGCGCTGCGGAGGACTTTCGCATGGATCGTGATCAGCAAACTTCAATTACGTAGCTTCCCGGTATGCTGACATCTTTGATCTCAGGTCCGTGTTTCACAAGCGAGTTACAGACGCTCCTGGACATGATGATCACCTCGCAAAGGCAGTTTCAATCCTTCATCATCTCATAGTAAAAACAAAGCTAGCAAGATTGAGCCTCCAGCAATACCACATCACACCTCAGTCATAGCGGCGGAACTCTTCCGCTTCCGGACTTTACCCTCAAGCAATTCCCAAGAAACAATCCTTGTACTTTCTTTCGGTGGGGCTTGCTTCCGTATATGCTTGCCTCGATATTGCCATATTAACCACGTGCCGACCGTAATCACGGTCAAGATTGCCATGAGCACCCAGTAAAGCCAAAACATGTGCGAAACAACCAGGCCTTCCGTCGCGGAGTAATCGAAGAAGTTCATGCCAAATATTGTCTAATATGTCAGCAAGCGCCCTGTTCAAACGGGACAAGCATAGACTCACTGCAATGTACGACCCGGGAAGATATATGAGCGTCATCACGGCTATCGTCTTCATCAAAAAGCTGTCTCGCTGGTTTACCAGATTATATGCCTGTGTAGCCAAGATACGTTAACGCTATTCCAACACACGCTCTTTCTACAAACTTACGAGGTTGATTTCGTTGTGTATACGATCGCTCAAAGATTTGGAGCGTAAAAAGGAAGCCCTTATGGTCCGTTTGAGGCCTGAGATTTCCAATTGTGTATGCCGTGCCGAAAAGTCCCCAGAATCTTCTGGTTTGCCAAATGCTTCTTCGCTGAAGGCATGGTGAGCCTCTTGCATGCCTTCCAGTGTGCTGAGAGCAACTTCGAGGGTCTCGTTCGAATGTATTATATGCCTTGCAATTTCGTGAAGTCTCTCGAAATCGATGGAATCAGGGATGCGCTTCTGTTTTCTGCCACATCAGTACAGTCGCGCATGGGACAATTGAGCTAACCGTACCTTTTCAACGTCCAGGCGAACGAAGTCTCTCAATGACCATATTGCTCCATCATAGATGTCCGAAATATTCTCTATGATAAAACAGTGCCAATTGTAAGGGTCTCTGCCATCGATGCATCCGCTCTCCCAAGCGTCTTTTATTGCCCCTTCCAACTCCTTGGGAACATCCATGCACAAGATGAGCGTGACATGATCTTGCGCGTTCCAGGAGATGTTTATACTTGGTTGTTGCCATGTGTAGGCGACCTCTTGATCAGGACTCCCTGAGGATCCGTCTCTCTGTCTCTGAACTTGTTTGATCTTGAAACAGCACCAGGAGTCTATAGATGTATCAGCTTTTACGGACGTGAAGCAGTTTAAGATAGCTTTACCATGCTTCAAAGGGCCTTGGCCCGCTTTGTGAACCGTACGACAACCGAATAACCCGTTGGAGTCTTTTCTTGCGTGGTGGCGCGCCAAGCGGACAAACCTATCGTCGATGTCAAGTTTGTTGAGGGGACCGTCTTTTGCTTTCAACTTCTCAGCGCTGCAGAAGCTTGTATTGGTCAGTCAAATATACTCGAATGTTTTTTTTTTTTTTTTTTTTGGTTTTGAGTCACGTACATCAAACCTTGCAGCCCTTCTCTCTTTTCGACTGTGCCAACATCTTCCGAGGTAGGAGAGCCTGAGTTCATTAAGAACCGATTGTATTACGTCAATTACTACGATGCATACCTTGACTGGGTGTTTTGGAGTCACCGCAAGCAGCAACATGTGTATTACAGTCCATGGCAGGCTTCAAAAGCTGTTCGTGATATGCGCGAAAGAAATACTGTCGTTTTTCGGGGTAGCGATAAGTAGTAGGATGCTCTTGTTTGCGGTAACAGTGGTAGTGGGCAGGTCAGCTTTGCTTTAAGCTGGCTGCGGCAAGGCTGTGAGTGTGACAATGTGTGTGATGCGACTTTCAAGCCCCATTGGCGAATCATTATGCGGGTAGCCCCACGCCCGCGCTTCCGAACCGCTCGGCTGAGATCCACGCTGATCATCTCGACTGTCTCTATTCTTGCAGCCTGAGGGATCAGCAGCTTACGGGCTTTCCCGCGAACTAGCCTTGGCCCTGCCTTCCTTGAAAACACTTATCGCGAATATATAGAGAGCTGCGAAACCAGTAGCAGAGCCCCTCGGTGAGGTTTGTGGCGTAGTGTTGCATACTTGTAATGGGCGAGCCATCAAGCTTGATGCGCCCACGCTCTAGGCGGTAGGCTACATCACCCGCTGGTTGCACGAAGGCACAGCAGCTACTATGATGTTTGATGGGTATCACAGAGTGCCTCCTGATTTTACACAATCAGCTACTAACAAACAGACCCACACTTGAGGCATAATTAGCGACCACTATATCGCTATCGCCTCCCTCTGAGCGGGCGTGTACGGGGTAGCATTAGCTACAACGGCCGCCTGCTAAGTACTCGTCCCATTCCCTCATATGAAGCATGGCCCGCTCGTCTGGATTGGCACTAGCATTTTATGGCCCATCTCCGAAAAGGAAGCATCATTATCAACCAGCCTGACGGCGATTCCGGAGATGTCGTGTATGACCTCCAGAAAGTGAAAGGTGGGAATAGGTATGAGTGCCAGGGCTCTCTCTCAAAAATCCTCACCCGACTTATTGAGCGCTTTGGAAAGCCTGTAGAGCCATCACAAACAGAAGGGTATGGTGATCAACTTCCCTGCTTTGGCCCGCTTTCATCAAGAAAAGCTCTGACCATAATTGACCGCTCACCCACTTACCCACGCATTTCAGACCACTCTTTCAGTACTAAAGGGAGGATGAAAGAAGTTAACCTTTTCGAGGTTCCTCCCATAAGTAACCATCCCAAGTTACGAACGGGGAAGTTGTCTGAGTGATTAGCACCTCCGTAAGGCACATGCGCCCTTACTGGTGTCCACCCGATGATGACCCTATTTTGTTCTTTTGGTGGTGAAACCAATAGCTTCAAACACGTCGCCCAACGTGTCTAAACAACTTGTCAAAGAGGGCCGTTCAAGAGGGGAATAGGTAAAACGCATCCGACGCCGTTGGCGACAGGACCCCCCCTCCTCCCGAAATTCGCATGACTGCAAAAGTGACGAGACTATAAAGCTCGGCACCCTAGCCAAGGGCCGGTCTGGGCTTGAGCCAGGCTATGACCGGTAGTATCAAACCTCGCTAGGGAGGGCTTGCATGCGAAGGACAGGAGGTGCGTAGTATCCGTTGACCACCCAGCCACAGGTCACAGTGGCATGGTTCGAAAGTCAAGGGGTGCAAGACAGAGAGCCTATGGGCCCTAAGTCGGCGGATTGGCTGCCACCCAGGTAGCACGTCTTTCGATATGGGAAGTTAGGCAACGGGAAGCTTCCGGTTGTTGTGACCGGATGATGGGCCGTAGCAGGCAGACTGGAAACGGTCTCCCTGGCTCGAGAGGACATATCCTCTGTCGGTCGGCGCACGTTACGCGTCGGCTTAAGTTGTAAACCTGTGCAACGTGCAACTATACCTCCAAAGGGGTAATCGCTTTTCGAGTGGGAGGCAGAGCATCTGCCGATTGAGGGATTGCTTCGAGAGGCGCGGGGCTCCGCCATCCTCTCAGGGCAAACGGTGCGGAAACTGAAGCGCCAATGGCAAATCAGTTATAAAGAGCGGTCGTGATTCGCGTCTCGCTCCCTCAGTAAGATGTGGACCGACATCGAACAGGGGGAAAGCGTGCAGCGATCGCATTCCGCAACACCGTCTGGGAGGTTGGTAGGGTTAAACGGACAGACCGGGGGTATACCGGTTCGTAACGTCTCCCCTGCCTACCATAGGTTGCCCTCTCTCAGGGTGAGGCCAATAGGTCGATTCGGTTAGGGACTAGCCCGTCCCGAAAATACCGGCACCCAACAAACCACCACTCACCGGGTATAACCCAGGGGTTTGGCTTTTCGTGGTATGGTGACCTGAAGAGGAAGCGTTGGTCATTTAATGACTGACCAGGTCATGAAGGGAATTTAGTTTCATTCCAACCGGAGCTGGAACTACTTATCCTGCACGCCACGTAAAGGCATTCCCTATGTACAGGAAAATTGAGAGCTCCGTCATATTTCTGCTTGATATCAGCATGGAATTGTCATATGTCGCAAGAACAGTGGCGGTCTCGTTGACCGAAGAGCCTGAAACAGATACCGGGGCAGTCTACAAGCGCACCTAATGACTCATTGAACACGAGAGGCCCGCAGAGCTCCACACAAGCCACGCTTGTGACACACTGTTCAGGCATCGTATCTAAAGTAACTGGATCTCGGCTTATGCGCTCTGAAGATTAATAGACCACTGTTTTAAGCAGCCTGGGTCCTCTGATTCCACCCTTGGCCTGTCACGAAGTCAACTACAACAAAAGCATTTCCACACCTCTCATCTACATCTATCAAGCTACGCAACAAGAATTATGGCGCATCAAACACACAATATCCCTTGGGAGGCGCTGAGCTCAAGCTTCGACGCCGTCAAAATCGGCGCTCGTGGAACACCAGAACGACACACGATCCTCGAGACACAGAGCGGCGAGGCGGCTCAAAAGAAGCGGGAGCATTTTGTCCGCGTTTTCATGAAGACGCTCGAGGACTTCTCAAACTCGGAGCGCAAGAAATACCCCGCGGAGTTCGAAACCTACGACGATGAAGCCGTTATCCTACCCGACGACGTGGCGCAGAAAGCCCAAGAGTACCTCAATTCACCACTCGTCTGGTCGAGCAGCATGAACACAACCCGCTTCAGCAAGGCCGCGAATTGGAAGGACGGTTTCAGCTCCGTCTGCGATGACCGAGCCGATGTCGTGATGGCTCTGCTGATCCTGAACGAGATCGAGCCGCTGCTGAGGATCGCTCACCTGGAGGCCGAGCCATTGAAGCATCTTTGGAACTTCGGCGGTCCTGATCCGGGATTCAACAACATCGCCCGCGCGGCGCTGATGTCTTACATTTTCCTGAACGTCATCTATTGTAGGCCGCAGCTCTGGATGCCCGAGGAGAGCGAGGGCGGTGGCAGGGGACCTCAGAGCGACTACAGAGTTATGGAGGCATTCGTGAAAATCTTGATGGGCGGCACTCAGTCCCGCGGGTCTGATGCATGGACAGTCCCCCACCGGCAGTTCTTTGGACGTGAGTTCTCCTATGGGGAAAATGGTCAGAAGCTAAGGGATGAGGGCGTCGACCCTCTGGCTCCGGGAAACGCTGAGAGATTGAAAGATTATCTCAAGCTATGCTGGAATCATCTCATTCGTGTCCACGTGGTGACGAAGGAGGCTAGAATGGATATCGACTGGCCTCGCTTGGTGAAGGAGGAAATCCACTGGCTTTGGGGTCCCTCTGCATTTCCAGATCTCTACACATGAGATGGGTTTCAAAGCAATTGAAATAAGCTTATCATTTACCTCCAATTGCAGATGAATTTTGACCAGACATGCACTACAGTTGACGTCAGTTCATAAGTTGTCTATTCCATTTCAAAATAAATTGAGAGTCTCTGACGGCATTCGAATATGTTACTGGTAGACCTCTCTACAAGTGCAAAGTTAGTGAGGAATCAAATTCTTGCTTCAAGTGCTACAGCTTGCAAATGTTCTCGATCCAGGAGATGGCCGAGTGCGGGGAATTGGACTGGAATTCGAGAGAGACAGTGACGAGACATTGGACTACGAAAGTAGCGAGAAAAAATTTGATTGAGTAGAACGATGATAATGGGACCGAAAACTATGGGAATGGAGGTTGAAAGAGAATCGAACTGGAAGGCGAAAATGTAAATTTGTAACTATCTCGCGTCCTTGCCCTTGGTGTATATGCCGATCCTTGCTCTTTCAATGATGTCATAGCCTCAGACAACGCTAAATATTTGAAGGCGCTCCGTTGTGGTTTCACATGTACTCTTCACTTGGAAGTGCGGTGAGGCCTCCATAATCCACTTGTACATTAATCGAAACCTACCTTATCCAATCAGCCCCAATGCCACCGTCACTAGAACGAGCTACGACTGCTCTTACTCTCCCCACATGGTTCCCTGTTAAACTTCAGGGTCAAGCTCCTGCCTTCACATCACTGCAGCTCCACTATCCGTGCCCTGATGCCACGAGTTCCCTCCAATTAGCAGAATACAAGGCATCCAAATCGTTGAAGCGAAGGAAAAAAAAAAAAAAAAACAGTGACATTCAATCTAACTATGTAAACAGAAACAGAGCACAAAATTGTTACTAAGTACATGCATGGGGAAGAAGAGAAGAAAAAGGCAAAGATCATGTACGCCGCCAGCACCATGCAACAAACCCACCCAATTGAAAGAACCCTCCAAACCCCTCATGACTTTGGTATATTGCTAAGACGTAGCATTGCCAAATAACGACGCTTTTTGGAACCTGATCATGAACCCATTTCAAACATATTCGTAAGACACAGTCAGAAGACCGGCGAGATCCTGATGCGTGGGGGAGACGGCCCCACCAGCATCCCGGAGATTGCTCTTCGACTAATACAAAGAAAGAAATAATAGTAAGAGAAAGCAGTCTAGTTCACCACGCTTCTCCTTCTGTTGTGGCTATGCGACGTTCTGCTGGGGCCGCATTCGCCCTCCTCTAAGTCCCTCTCAAGCGCACCCTCTGGCAGCTCTTCGTGGAAAACTCTCCTCAGCTCCTTGCACGCAGCGAGGTAATGCTCTTGGACACCGGGCGTCGGCCTGATTGGGTTGGGAGCCTTGTCCCAACCATGCGGCACGCCGGGCACCATAGTGTAGACGACATTCTTTCCCAACTCCTTCAAGCGATCCCTCAGCCTCTCACCCTCGGCGAGCAGCATGTCCCACTCGCAGGTGAACATGATGATGTCCTCGGGTAATCCGGCCAGCATGGCCGACGGGGCGCGGCCGGGCGAGAGGTAGGGGTTTGACATGTCCATGGTGGGTGGGGAGAGGTAGCTTTCGTCGAAGAGCTGAGTGAAGACTGCAGGCAGTTCCTGATCCTTGCGGACGCACGTCATGCGGCGTTGCTCGCGGGTCACGGTATAGTCGGTCGATGGATACCACGCCACAATCGCCTTCAACCTCAGCTCGCGGCGCACGTTGACGAGCGTGCGCCCCCTGCTCAGTGCCTTCTGCGGGATGTTGTCCGTCGACTGCGGCGCCGGGTCCATGCCGTATGGAGTCTCCGCGTCGGCTGGTTCGGGGATGACTTCGCCTTGTAGGCGTAGCGGCACCGTCAAGCTCATGTTGCCACCGCTGCTGAATCCGGATACGGCCACGCGCTCGATGTCGATCATTAGCGACTCAGAGTGCTCGGCCAAGTACAGGATTGCATCCACCCCATCCTCGACTGCCGTTGGGAAGGGCTGCTCCGGCGCGCGGCGGTAATCCACGCTGACGACGACCGCTCCCACCTCCCGCACCACCGTCGCACACCAGCGAGCGTCGTCCGTCGCCTGACCCAGCGTGAACCCACCGCCGTGGAAGTTGACCACGACGGGATACTTTTTCTCCCTCATTCGCTTCTGTAGGCTGTAGTCGTCCGGTACGTAGAATCGGAGCTTGAATTCGCCTTTGCATGGCGAAACGGTCGTGGGCACAGTACGGGAGAAGGACGGCTTGGGGGGCCGGGGTGACGCCATTCGGTGCAGCATCATGCCAATCTGCATCAGCACTCGCCAGAATTGCGCCTGGACATGGAGCACCCATCGTGGGCGCGGTGCTCGTGCGGTTGGGGGCTCGGATTTGGCCATTGTGGGAAATTCGTGGTGGCGGCACGCCACAAGGTGGGAGAGAAGGTGGGCGATAGGGCTGACTGCGAGTGCGGGTTGGCGAAAAGGCGAACACGGGTCAATTTCAATGAAAATGCGGAGATGGGCGGCCAAGCCACGCGTCCATTAGTTTCGGGAGCTTGTAGGAGCTAAGAAAAGAGTTCGAGGGCAAAGCGAGAGAAAAGCGAAGAATCATGGACTTGTCGGTGGGCACAGCCTCACTTGCATGGATGGCAAGATAGCCGGGGGTACGCGAGTGTGATGTCGTTCTCGGCCGGGCTTTTGTGCTTCGTCACGCGAAAGCGGATGACGTCGTATCCCGGCATCTTGGCCTGGGGCTACCAACCCACCAAGGCAACTCCACATCAGCGGCCCCCGCCGATCGATAAGCCCCTCTAGCCCCATCCACCCGCAGCATGCCACCTTCATCATCGCCAATGCAAGAACGCGGGGTTTCAGAGTTTGTATTGGGCAGTCCGCCGCTACCAAGTACTACAAAGCAGTAACGGAATCAAAAGCCACCAAATCAGCCCGAAAGGGGGCCGGGTCATCATGTCCTCGAGAAGCGCCGCCAATAACCCAGATGCTCCTCTAATGAATGCCCGCATGCTATGCAACCAAAATCCCTAATTCGAAATCCGCCCAGGTGTATCGGGCTCGCCAAAGCCAATCGATCATGTCAACGCCGTGAAGATAAGCAAAGTGTAACCATTATCGTGTGAAACGCGCAAAGGAATGTCGCGCAGTCAGGTCCGCATCGCATCGTCCGAGCTCGCTTAGACGTGCTCCCAGTCCTCGTCCTCGGACTTGGCGGCCTTCTTGCCCTTGCCCGCGCGGCCGCGCAGGTTTGCAGGCTCGCCATTTGCGTCCAGCACTTCGTACTCCTCGTTCACCAGCTCATGTGTCTTGCGGTCCTCGAACCGCTCGATCGCTTGGAGCAGCGCCTCGTTGAGGATCTGGCTGCCGTGGCTGGGTCCTTTCTCCGCGTCGAACGAATATGTGATCTCGGCGTCAGGCTCCGGCGCCGCAGAGGGCTCGACCGGTTCCTCATCAGTCGATTCGCCGCTGGTGTAGTGGTCGAGGGGGAAGATTTCCTGCTTCCGGCTCCGCGCGGCATGCGCAACCTGCTTGGCCTTGTCGCGACGGTGCACGGCGGCGACCCTGTATGCGCTGTTAGCATCCGAAGCTGTAGCATGCGCGGCGGAGCGAGCTTACCTGTGGCTGATGCGGACCGGCCTCGGGTTGCTGTTGAGCGGCCTTCCGGGGCCCCATGCTGCGCCATTTGCCCACTTCGCCTTCTGCTCGTGGTCGCGCTGGTAGTCGACGGAGCCGGCGCGGAAGTCGCAGGTCTGTTCGGAAGCCATGGTGGAGAGCGGTTGTAGGCTGGTGGTAGAGAGCGACTTGAAGTGAGGCAGGGTGATAAGGTTGGTGGGTGGTGAGTGGGATGATTGATTGATTATGAGTCGTGGAGGATGGCGGCAAGGAGGTCGGTGACTTATAGGTCAAGTGGCTTGTCCTGATGATGAGTCGGAGCTGAGTCACTTGAGGAGGAGGTAGTGGCTGTGCTATGCGCAGAGGGTGCTCTTGCGGTGTCCGAAAAGGGAGCAGTTCTAGAAGGGGGAGGCTAGGTCTCGTATGCTTGCGGAAGGTGCGATACAAATACTGGTCAACAACGCGGAGGGGCTGGAAAGCAGGATAAAGGAGGCTCTTGTTTATGTACTCGAGGGCAGATGACGTCCCGGCTGGGCCCTGTGTTTGCTACTAAGTTGGGACAAAGGGACCCGCGAGATAAGAGGGCGGGCGGCTGGTGGCAGATGAGCCACGGGACCCATCCTGAATTGTCCGTCGAGGCTGATCGCACGCTCCACGCTCCAGGCTGCTGGCCGCTGATAGGAGAGCGTGATGCCGGCCTCGGCATGTCAGCCTGTAGCCTTGGATCTGGCTGCGGTCGTCAGGTACCGGAACGTGCTCGCAGCGCGCAACGTCCGGTGCCGGTTGGCCGCTGACGTCTGGCGGGGTCCGCTTTGTGTTGCTGCGCGCCACCTGTGCCGCCGGAGACACGGCAGCGTGCGGCACTCCGGAGATGTCGCCATCACGAGCACGAGTGGACGTGCTTTGGCAGTCTGGCAAGGTGTCCTTTGGTTGACGACGGGCGAGGGGCAGAGCACGAGAGATGAGCCACAACAGGGAGAGCCGATCCTCCGCATCGCTTCGGTGACGCGCGCGCTGACTCCACACGCGCCGCCGCGGCCGCCGCCGCCCCATCGATTCGGGCAAGATAATACACCCCACCCACCCTATCTACATGCCACCAAGGTAATCCGATTCCGAAGCCCCTCACTCGTCAGCTGCTGCTGCCGTCTCTCCGTGCCCCTCGCGAGATGCATCGCTGTCGCTGTCCTCGATCTCAGCTGCTGCTTCGCTGGGCAGCTCGCTGGGGAACCAGCCGTACGCCGAGAAGTCGACGAGGTATTCGCCTAGACTGCCTCGGCCCACGTGGATCCCTTCGCGGCGCAGAGCTGCTGCTTGTCGGCTGGCACCTCCCGGGCCCCTTTGTTCGCCGGTCAGCGTCAGCCAGCGGGCCTCAGTCACAGGGTTGGAGCGCTTCCTTTAACGCTGAGACACGGACTGTGTTGTCAAGCGCGGCACGTACCTCGGACTGATGACGCCCTTTGAGTTGATGACGCGCTGCCATGGCACATTGCCGCTATGCCATCTCGGTCCGCCTCTGCTGCCGCCATCACCGTCGTCGCCGCCGGCCTGCTCGGTGTCGCTCGGCGAGGGAAGGTGCTTGAGACAGACACCGACCTGCCTTCATAACGGTCAGCCTGTGTCGTTCTCGATCGCCCGATACCCTGTCCACGTACCTAGGGCACTCCGCTGCTCGATGAAACCGTCATTAGCCTGGAGTCCTGCCGGCCACTGCCGGGTGCGCTGGACTTACGCCTGCCCACGAGCCGTGCGATGTGCCCATACGACGTGACCCTGCCTCGAGGCACCTCTTGTACTGCCTGATACACTGCTGCAAACCACGCCGCAGCCTCCTCTGATCGAGGCGCCATGTTCGCTGTGTCAAAGTGAGGTCATCGGAAGACTGAATCAAGACTCCGTCTAGGCAGAAAGGCGGCTGGAGAAGAGTCACCAAACAGTCTAAATTCGCCAAGCACTGTCAGAGAATGAGTCACGTGCCGTTTCATTTCCTAAATGGGTAACCGCCTACTAATTGATTTCTGTTGAGGACAGGCTTCGGGATTTGCATGATGACTGATTCATAAGGGGAATGCAGCATTGCCTGCCCTGACACAGGCCTGCCTTCATGTTCCGTGAACCACTTCGAACCCTATTCGATGGACGTGATTTCGTCTGCCACGCATCGGCTGCTCGAGGCCTCCCCTTGAGGTTGCTCGTGCAACGACTCCATACTTCCCAACTGGCAGCGTGAGCTTCACCCGAAACGCCTGCCAGCTGTAATCCACGCGCTCCGCCACATCCGCGTCAACCCAGCTGCCGTCGACGCCGTCATTGGCGCTGACCCGCACCCTTGCGACCCCGTCATGACTCCACGCCCATCCACTAACCTCCACATTCGCGTTTCTACTGCCTCCACCAGCATCATTACCGGTCAACAGGAGCACCCGCGTGTCCGGCGGTGGGTCCACTATCATCGAGTTCGGCTCCACCGCCCACACCGGCCGCACCTCTACTGCAACATCATCACCAGCCTCCCCTGACGTCCCGTCAACACCCGCAGAAAGTACAACACGCTCATTGTACCAGCGCGTTGTGAAAGGGGAGGGTGCGCGCACCGCCTGTGCCGAGAGCCGACAGAGCCACTTCGTCATGTTCGTGCCGAACCAGCCGGGCACGACAAGGCGGACCGGCCCGCCGCGCTCCCTGCGCAGTGGCGCGCCGTTCATCTCATACGCGACCAGCACGTCGGCACAGGGGCTGCTATCGCGCGCTCTGTCCATCGGCAGGTCCTTTTGGTAGCGGTCCGCTTCGACGCCGGCGAAGGCGCCGTGGTCGAGGCCTTCGGACCAGATGAAAGATGCTGTGGGCAGTGGCGTGGCAATATCGAGGAGTGTCTTAAGTTTAACGCCCGTCCAGGTAACATTGCCGATGCGCCAGAGGGCCTTCTCTGGAGGCATGAGCGGGCTGCCATAGCATTCATGGAAGGCTGTGACAGTCGTCCTGGGAAACTGTTTCAATTGAGGCAGGGTGATTGCGAATGGCCGTTGTACAAGACCGTCAATGACTAGCAACCATTTTGATTCGTCCACGACAGCCGGTCCCATGTGGATGGTTTCGAAGAGCAGGCTGTCGTGAGTGATGAAATCTTTCAAAACATGTGGCAGCGGAGGGTGGCGTATGTGGAAGCCAGGGGCGTCTATTGCGATACATGCATTACGCTCTTCGCCTTTGCTTGGAGGACATATGAATGAAATGTTGGCTTGGTCCGCCATGATTCAAAACTACAGATTATTCGAGCTGTTCGTCGGAATCAGCTTGCTCCATGGTTGGGTCCGTGAAAACCTCGGGTTCAAGTTGCATACCCTAGATAATGTGCAGGAGCACAATAGACATTACAGTGACGTAATAGTGGTAGATGTCGGACGTACGTACTCTATAGCTGGAAATCAACATTTGCGATCTTCCCATGACATCTATCGAAGGAACGAAGGGAGATCCTTCAATTTCGGAGAATGGAAGGCTTACCGGAGATGAGAGCTGATGAGATGGAGAATCCTCGAGCGGGGAACAGGCTAATATGCTTACATAATAAGCCACTGACTGAAATCTTGGCACTTTTGCAGTGTTTGGCAGCTACTGCATGACCGCGTCGCATCCAGAACTTGTAGTGATAGCCCCCCCCCCCCCCCCCCCCGCCAGAATGTCCCTCGCCGACTACCTCGCCAAAAAGTACCTCACCGCCGACGCGCCCGCCGAGAAGAAGAGCAAAAAACGCAAGAGAAAGGCAGCAGCCGATGCCAGCGGCGGCCTCGTCATCGCCGACGACGATGTTACAGGATGGAATAACGGCCCTCAGGCGCAAGATGACGAGGACGCTCCAATGATGGGTAAGCTTTTTCCTCGTCGCAACTCTAAGCTCCCCCAGCAATGTCTCATCTCTTTTTGCCCCTCACACTTTTCCCCCACACTCGTGGAGACCCAAAAACTAACACGATGCATAGTCTCCGGCAACAGCTCCGAATTCCGCAAAAAGAAATCCAGCGGCTGGAAGACCGTCGGCGCCGCCGCGCCCTCCTCCGCCGACCAAGCCGCCGCCGATGCCATTATCGCGTCCGCCGCCGCCGAGAACGCCGCCAAAGCGGCCGCAGACGAAGACGCACCTATGATCCTCGACAACGACGACGGCGACGACGGCCCGGCCATGGAGTCCGGCGCACAAGCAGGGCTGCAGACGGCCTCGCAGGTGACGGCGGCGCTCGAGAAGCGCGCGCGGGCGGAACGCAAACACATGGAGCAGGCGATGCGCGAGGCGGGCGCCGGCGCCAACGAGACCATCTACCGTGACGCGAGCGGGCGCATCATCAACGTGGCGATGAAGCGGGCGGAGGCGCGGCGCGCGGCCGAGGAGGAAGAGGCGCGCAAGCGACGTGAGGAGGAGGAGGCCAAGGGCGACGTGCAGCGCGCGGAGAAGGAAAAGCGCATGCAGGCGCTGCGCGACGCCAAGTACATGACGGTAGCGCGTGGTGTGGACGACGCCGAGATCAACGAGGAGATGAAGGAAAAGGAGCGGTGGAGCGACCCGGCGTTGGCGTTCTTGTCGAAGAAGAAGGAAGGGAAGAGCAGAAGCGGAAAGCCGCTATACAAGGGCGCATTTGAGCCTAATAGGTACGGCATCAGGCCCGGCCATAGGTGGGATGGCGTGGATCGGAGTAATGGGTTTGAGAGGGAGTGGTTCAAGTCACGGAACGCCAGACAGAACCGTGCAAACTTGGAGTACGCGTGGCAGATGGACGAGTAAATGGGGAGGGCTGAATGAGCACAGTATGGACAACGGGTATGGTATGGCCTTTATCATTGGAAATTTGGGCAAATGCATCGGCATAGCAAGGCGTTCTGGGATAGCGTGGGTGGCAAAATATCAACCGCAACTATCAATACATAAACATTATTCGTCTTCTATGATCGGGAACTTGCTCTGAGCTCGGTATCTTACTGCATGCATGCGGAGAGCGTGGATCTGGAGTCCGGTTGTTCCTTGTATTTTAAGCTTGCTGCGAGAAGAGAAAGGTGGGAATTCATACAAAGTTTACATTTCCCATGTATACAGACCTACATGATACATACAGCTATTTACTTTCATACAGCCACCAAAATCGACCGCCATTCCTAACCTACCACAGCACCTCTGCTCTCGCTTCGGGCGGGCCTTCACCGTTCTCGTACACACCGTCGCCCCACCTAAAGGCTTCGCGATGCCACCTCCTCGAGAATCTTTGCGCCTCGCTCCGATTTTCGAAGTTGATGACATACCGAACTCCTACCTTGCGCTCAATGTGATCTTCAGAAGCATCACTATCGGCTGGTTCGTTTTTCGAGTGATGCGTCAATCTGATGACACCTTCTGGGCCGTGGATGCCGTCAACCACGGCCCAAGGCATACCGCGGTCTTTGCCGTCGCGGGCAATGGTTTTGCGGAGTTCGCCAATGGTTGGCTGAGGCCCGATGAACCAGAGGAGGACTTTAGCGACAGTGTCGATATCAGCGTCGGCGCCGATGGCGCCGCCGGCACCGACGATAGGCTCGTAGCCGCCCCGGGCAAGCAGATCGTGGAGCTTGCGCGGGTACGGATACGGGACGATGTTACAATAGACCCTGTTGCTAGCGGGGGGACCGAGAGTGTATGATTGCAGGGCGGCATGGAGATCGTCGCCCCTATCGTCGCGGAAGCCGGGCGGGGGAGGTAGGGCGGAAAGAAGAGAGCTTGTGGCGTGCGCTTTGGTCTTTGCGTGAAGTACTCGCACGCGGTCTTGGAAGGCGCGGGCGCTGCGAACGTTGCGGAAGAGGACGTAGTACTGATCCAAACGCTCTAATGTGTAGTCGTCGCGGACAGGGATAACTGCATACCTTGTGAGTGGCTATTAGATGAGCGAAGAGGATGATTGTTTGGGCTACCTTTGATGAAATCCGGGTCCGACCAGCCCTCGATGTCCTTGCTGGCCTGGGGCACTAGACGCTTGATATCTTCTTCGCTCAAGTTGCTACTAAGACCGTGAAGATGTATAACGACGATGTCATTCACGTACATTTCCTGCATACGTTTGTTGGTCCAGTCGCTGCGCGCGATCAAATTTGGTCGTCGTTCGACGTTTTGTTTTTGAAAGTCAAGACTCAACTTTGGTACCTCATGCTCCTCATGAGCTGGTTGCTGAACTCTTTGGCTACCATGCGCTAGCTCAGGAAACAATTCATTCAGAAGCGGGGTCTGTGTCTTTCGATGCGCGTCCGGCATTGGCGACTCTAGGGATTTTTGTGGGCTGGAAAGTTCGCCTTTCAGCTGATTCCTCCCCGGTGTATGAAAGATGATGTCCTCCAAATGAGACGTTTGGTGGCTTTCCTGGTCTGGTTCTCTCTCTTTGCTGGGTCGACTGCTTGACAAACTCTTTCTTGGGCCAAAGAGTTCTGCTGGGATTGCTTGCTCGGTCGTGTGAGGTAAAGGCCGGCTAGGATCCCTTGACAGATACCGGCGTGGCGAAGAAACGCCGCTCAGAGGGTTTTCTGTGTGCACTGCTAGATTTTCTAGAGCCGTTTCATGGGGGTCAGAATTTGGCATATCCATGTTGCCTGTTTGCTTTGGTGGTACATCGCTGGAGAGGCCGGGCATGGAGGACCCATGACCCTCCGAAGTTTGGTAGCCCTTGAGCTCTCTCAATCGTTGAGATGCGTCCATGAGCAGAGCTTCGAGTTCCTGGAGTCGTTGCTCCTGGAGAGTTCTGGGATCATGGTGAACATCCTGTCGGTACCTGCTTGGCTGTGGATGGTCTTCGAGTTCCGCTGACAACGTGGAGTGTATGTTGCCAATAGCTTGTCGCAGGCGCTCTCTCACACTGATCTTTGTTTTCACGCTCTGTACTTTAGCCGGATCTGCTTTCCTCTTTCTTTTTTTCTTTCCTCCCGGATTAAACGTTGCATCCTCGTCCTTCCGAAAGTTCTCGTCACCCATCTCCTGGTTCTCGTGGCATTCGTGTTCTTTCGCCTGAGCTCCATCGAGAGGCTTAGCCTTTTCTTTGCCAATCTTTCCCACTTCTTGCTTTAGACGCTGCCATGAATCGTCATCCATGATAGTATCCCTCGTAATGGCACCGATTCGCTCCCCACCAGCCTGTGCTGCATCTGACCGGAATAACGACTCCATCCGCACAAGCTTCTCCAGTCGATCCATTCCCCTCGGTTCATCCATCTTTCTTCTTGCGCTCTCCTTCCTACTACCGCTGCGCACGGAGCTCGACTTCGGCGTAGCCATGCCCAAGTTTCCATGGAACACTTTGGAAGGAACCGCATTCTTCCCCCGGGCAGCAGTGGTATTCTGGCCACGGCGCGGTTCGCGACGGGGCAACGATGGCGAAGAAGACAGCCCTGTCCTTGAGAACTTCCTCATCAATGCGTCCCTCTCTGTCTCGGCAGTATTTGAGGCATTGGAACTCTGACCTCCCTGTTCCACGATTTTCTCGGATGCTCCGCTGCTTTTCTCAGCACCACCAGCATCAGTGTCGGATTGTCTGCTTTGTTCAAGCCGAAGCCGTACAGACCGCATGATGAACCCCCCACGTTTTTTTGGCCTGGAGAAGTTGTTACCCTTGGGGACCTGCTTCCTTATTGGCTCATCCACAGCTTTCTCAGCAATTTCGGCGGTGCCAATATTTCGGCCTTCTTGCTCTGTTGTGCCCTCAAAAGCTCCATTCCCTTTTCCAGCTCCTGCAGCAGCATCCTCGATGTGGTTCGTAGAAGGGTTGGATTCGGTCGCAAACGATCGGGCTTCGTTGGCGGCGGCGATGTGATTCGAGAATTTGCTATGCGCGAGCGGTAGCCGGCCAGCAGCACCAGTGCCTCCTCTGCATCTGGCCGGAAGCTGGCCGGCGGCGTGGACGGCGCTCCATGCAGGCCGGAAGGAGGACTGCGACGGGAGCGAGCGCAGCAGCATTCAATTGGAGTGACGGGAGACGGTGCTGTGAGCGGACGACCGAAGCATCGCACTCTGAGAAAAGTTGTCGGTCGGTTGCACACGCGCGCCGATGAATGATGACGGGACGGGGACGTGTTGGTTCTTGAGCCGGCCTTTTGCCGAATGGTCCGCTTCTTTGCTACTAGGTTGTCCCCCCGAATCTACTTTTTTTTTTCAATTCTGGATCGAAGAAAAATTCCTTGCTGCTCATTGGTGACTCACTGCCGCTCTCTCCTTCCGATTGCACTGCCGAAACTTTCTTCTTTCCACTTGTTTCATACGAAAAACGGTCCGCAAGGTGTGCGGACGACGAGATTTTGAAGAGAAGATCCACCATGGACATTTCTCAGTTCTCGCTTCGCAATGTCAACAATAAGGCATCAAACCTGCCCGCGAAGGCGCTCGATGGCGGTCTTCGAGTTCACATCCCGACCAAACACCTCACATCCGCAGCGCTAAGACATGGTGAATATTGTCAGCTCGACCAGACCGATGGCAGGCCAAAAGCCATCGGGGTGGCTTGGTTGGCGAAAGATCCTGGCCAGGGCACCAAGCGCATGGCCTTCATTGAAGAGCCCATGAAGGAGCTGTTTGGAGTGAGGCTTGAGGACAAAGTTACAATCACCAAGCTCGAGCCGCAGGAGCTGCAGCCTGCGCAGAAAATTTACATCAAGGAGGTCGAGCCTGGTAGCAGCAGTACATCAAAAGCCGAGATTGAGTGGTTCGCGAAATATGCGCTTTGTACGTGCATTATTCATACCCTTTTATTCACTTGGTCACACTCCTTCAGAACTATTACTACTATTCGTTCACGTCGTAATGTTAACATTTATTGCAACTCCGCTGATTTATCTCCACAGGTAGCGTTGACATGGTACTTCCGGGTGGCACTTTTGCAGCTACCGTCTCAAGAGGTCCCAGGCCCGGTATCAAGAATCGATACATGGTGGAGAGAGTAGAGCCACCGACAGAAGAGCCACTGACACCCTACGTCTGCAACGCCGCCACCGAAGTTCAGTTGCTCAGCAAGGACGAAGTGGTTGAGGTTGCTGAAGCAGAGCCCAAAGAAGCGCCAGTGTTCAAGGTCAATTCCGACGGCATCGGCGGTCTGCACAAGCAAATATTGGAGCTCAACGAGCGCCTGGCCAATATCACCAACGAGCTGCGCCGCCGCAAGTACCCTTACCTCCTGAAGCGCGCGACAGGCGTGCTACTCTACGGGCCGGAGGGCACGGGCAAGAGCCTGCTACTTCGGAAGCTGTCCGAAGCTCCGTGGCGCAAGGTCATCACCGTGGATGAGCCGCTGGGCAGCACGGCCGAGAAGAGCCAGAGCGCGCTGCGAAAGTGCTTCGAGGAGGCCAAGGCGGCACAGCCGAGCATCATCGTCTTCGATAAGCTGGAAGCATTCGCCCCGCGCACCGACGAAACTGGTGCTTCTAAATCCAGCCTTGCGAGGTGCATCGCCGCCGAGATGCAGAAGCTGGAGACGGCGCGAGTATTGGTGGTTGGCGCGACGACGCGCTTGGTCGACGTGGACGCAAGCCTAAGGACGCCTGAGCTGTTTGCCGACGAGATCGAGGTCCCTGTTCCAGACGCGAAAGCCCGAATCGAGATCCTCAAAGTGCTCCAAGACAAGGAATGGCCGATCTCTGATGAGACGGCGGAGAACATCGGTGGAAGGACGCACGGATTTGTCGGCCGCGATCTTGCAGCTCTTTACAAGAAGGCCCTGAAGCGAGCCTGCGACAAGTATTTTGAGCAAGACAGTCGGAATGAGCCGAACGGAGCAATCACGTCA
This sequence comes from Lasiodiplodia sp. COLG20, assembly GCA_009801085.1. NCBI lineage: Eukaryota > Fungi > Ascomycota > Dothideomycetes > Botryosphaeriales > Botryosphaeriaceae > Lasiodiplodia > Lasiodiplodia sp. COLG20. The sequence continues at coordinate 206,749 of VNWV01000010.1, read as the reverse complement.
CTCGATGCTGAACAGCAGCAGCACGGACCGGAGCAAGGCGAGCCCGGAGAAAGCAATCAAATTGCAACAGCTGTATCGCTCGCGGACTTCGAAGACGCCCTTCTCCAGGTGCGCCCCACCGCAATGAACGAGGTCTTCCTTGAGACGCCAAAAGTCAGGTGGTCAGACATTGGAGGGTCGGACAGTGTCAAAGCTGCGTTGCAAGAGGTCACGGAATGGCCCTTCAAGGTGAGGCTCTTATTTAGCGAATACGGCATGCTTCTAGAAGCACGCGACCTGCTGACGTTGTTATAGTATTCCGAGCATATGCAAGAGCTCGACCTCCAACCCCAGCGAGGCATCCTCCTGTATGGACCTCCTGGATGCTCCAAGACGCTGTGCGCCAAGGCGGTTGCCACTGAATCAGACCTCAATTTCCTGGCGGTCAAAGGCGCGGAGCTGACTAGCATGTACGTCGGAGAGACGGAGCGGGCGGTGCGGGAGGTGTTCAGAAAGGCGCGAGCGGCGAGCCCGAGCATCATCTTCTTCGACGAGATCGACTCGATCGCGGCGTCGCGCGAGAGCGGCAAGCAGCTCAGCGGGCTCAACGTCCTGACGACGCTGCTGAACGAGATGGACGGCATCGAGTCGCTGAAAGGAGTGCTGGTCCTAGCTGCGACGAACCGGCCGGACGTTTTGGATTCGGCGCTGATGCGCCCCGGGCGCTTCGACGCCATCCTGTACGTTGGGCCGCCAAACATAGAGGCCCGCTTGGCGATACTGAACATCCGGCTGGTGGAAAACGGCCGGCCGTTGGCGGATGACGTGGATCTGCAGGAGCTGGCCACGCTTACGGAAGGCTACTCCGGCGCCGAGATTGTCGAAATCTGCTCAGAGGCGGCGCGGACTACGCTGCGAGATCGCCTCCGGCATGGGGATAAGCGATGCATCGGAATGGAACACTTTAGACGCGCGCTGGACAAGGTGCCGCGGCGAATCAGCAGGGAGATGACGGAGCAGTATGAAAACTGGAGCGTCGACGACGCCATCAAGAGGCTGTGAGGGAGGGGCGGTTGTTTTCGCTATACGAGAGCGGCGCATCCAGCCATATAATCGAATATTCAGCCGGGTTTGGACGATAATTGGCAGGCTGCAGCCTGTAATTTAGCATGGCCACTATTCTCCGCTGTGGCGTGGATGTTTCTCGTGGGGCCGTCCGTCCGTAGGCGCGAGTCAGGCGCAGCGCAGGATAACATATGCTTGTATACACAAGCATTGCGGCGCGCGCATCATAGCATGGGCGGTATAGCAGTGACGGCAGACCATGGTGGTGAGAGAGAGTGCCACAGAGCGGGTGCTGAAACAGCGTTGTTTGGTGCCGTGGTGTGTCGGAATAGGGCGACCGTTGCGGCGTGCGGGCATTTCCGCTGTTCTGGCCATTGTTTGACGAAATGAGCGACGGGCACGTTGCCGGCAGTGCAGGGATGGGTGTCGCAAGGTCGCCGTGGTGGCCGCTGCCAGCGCGATCTACCGCCGGGCTGACAAGTGCCAGGAAAGCCCGACCCGCGCCGCCCGCGAATCTCAACACCAGAAACCAGCTCGCCCGCCAGCGCTACCGCTCGCGATAAGGCCCCCCAGCCCGCTACCGATGCCGCTGCCGCCGCCGATCCCTCGCTGCAGCCGCTCAGCGCAGAGTCGGCTGCGCCCGCCGGCCTCATCCTCGTCGCCAAAAACAGCAGTCGCACGGGTCGCACGCACGCCTCGAAGATTTGCTGATCTGCCCGCCGAGCGTCCATCACCACTCAGTGCAGCTGCTCATCTCCCACGCGCTCACCGGCGCCTGGGGGCCGGGCTCGGCGCGCGGTCGACGCAGCTCCGCCGTGTAGCGAAATTGGCCGCGCCCGAATTCAAGAAAAATCCCCGTTCAAGGTGAAACGGCTCCCGCAGCAACGGGGCAATCCTGCGCCCACACGCCCGGCGCCTCCCAAGGCCCGCAGGGTCCGGCTTCTCTTGCAGCTTCGGAGCGTGCTGCGAGGCTGATCGCTCCAAGTCTTCCCGGCGCACGAGAAGGTCTGTGGCACCCACACCGGTCCAATCCGCGACGAGCGACCATCCTCACCACGGCCCCGCGCCGTGCTGGGGTATCCTAGAGGAGCGTGGGTGCCCCTTCATTTGCGTGAGACCGACCTCGACAGGGCTGGCCCGCTGTCTCGTGCGCAATCTCTGCCTGGCGCTGCCATACAAGATGCCTACCTATGCAACCCGCCGGCGCGCGCTCTCCTGCCCTTTTGCGCCGTCCTTCTGGCAGTCTTTCTTTCTTGCTCTGCTTTTTGTTGGCTCTCCGGAGGGCCGTCCTGTCCTTATACCTTTTTCATTCCCTTCCCCGCTGCGTTGCCGTGCAGGTTTCACCAAGACGCCCATCCTCTCAAATACCTGCCATGGCTAAGCCCATTGCACGCTCAAAGTCCATGACGCTAAAGCGTTCCAAACGCACTAGCTACCTGGCTCAGCCCCTTCCGGGATCTGATCCCCACGTTCTCAATGCCGCCGCCATGTCTCACAACGACCTCCGCACCGTAGAGAGGATGCCCCCAAAGCGCGCCGACAGTGGTACAGCTTCAGCTTCCGGCGACGAAATCCCCCGCCCCAGGACTGCCAACAGCGCCATCGACCGGAGCAGGCCTCTCCGCACCACCGGTGCCCCCATCCAGATCCAGCACGACGAACAGACCTTTGACTTCCCCACACCTTCGCCGGAAGCCGTCAACCACTCCAGGGAAAAACTCCAGCGAGACCTGACTGCGCCTATTGGAATGGCCCTCGGCAGCCCCAACCAGACGAATGCAAATGCGTGGAAGCAGTCGCACCCTTCTGAAATCCAGGATGCAAATGCAGACACCAGCTCCGCTAACGCAGACGCCGCCAACGATGCCGACGTTACTCCAGCTGCGCAACCCACCACCGGTGACGGGAAGAAGCCCAAGATCAGCAGGTGGAAGTCGCTGTTCGGCAGGCGTCCGGCCGATAAACCACCCGCCACCCCTGCCCCCTTCTATCAACTGCAGATGCCTGCCCCGCAAACTCCAGCTGTGCCCGTGGCGCCTGCAAGAAAGGGCTCTCATGGCGATGCTATTGCCAGCCAGGCTTCTTTGGCAGACAACGAAAAGAGCAAGGGTGGTAAGGGCGAGGAAAAGAAGGCCAGGACCAGGTTGAGGAGCAAGAGCAGCGCCGCTGCGGAGGCTCGTTTGCCACCACTGGATCCACCCAAGATGCCAACCATTGACTTGGACCAAGGAAGCCCAAAGAAAGAGCCGCTCAAGAAAAAGCCGTCGCGCTTCTTCGGTCACAAGGAACCCAGGCCACAGGTTACTCGGGCTGATACAAGCCCTATGTTGAATGTCGACATTCCCACCATCGAGATGGAACGGTACAGCGTCATGTTTGGAAGCTTGCTCAAGGGAGACCGCCAGTCGAACCTACTCCTTCGGCGCCAGGGCAACGATAGGCTAAAGCCGCTCAACTCGGACTGTCTGAGGGTACATCATCCCCTTTTCTCCTGTTTCCGCGCGGGTCGCGATACTAATTCACCCCAGATGGCTGACCAGGGTCTGGCGGATGAACAGGGTGAAGATGAGCTGCCCAAGCCAATCCGTCGTGCTACCTCTCCAGCAACACCAACGTTCCAGACGCCCACTTTGAACCTTTCGCTATTCCCGCGCGACTCCATGAGCGGTTCGCGCTCGAATTCTCCAGTCCCTGCGCGTGCACAAAGCCCTGCTCGTACCCAAAGTCCTGCCCCCAAGAACCTTAACCTTCCGAAGCCTCAACATAGACTCCAGCGCTCCTTTACTGCTCCTGCCTCCCCGGGCCGTCCCACTTTCGACTTCGATGTCAACGATTCTCAGGCCGAGAGGCAGAAGCCGGTCGTTGCCACAAACATTACAGAGGAACCTGAGAACACTGAAGAGATCTGCATCGGCGTCCGCCAGAACGATCTCATCTCGCATGCTTTCAGTGATTCTACTCGGGGGAGCCGGGCGAGCTTCGAGAGCGCTGAGAGCGGCGATGCGGCAATTAGGTTAAAGGAATCGAAATACAACAACAAAGTGGACGTGAGCGGCTGGGAAATGGTCTCGAAGAAGCAGCCGGATTTGCAAGTGCAAACCGCTGTTGCGCAGGATGCTGGCAGTGCCCTTAGTCTGCAGAGCCAGAGTCCGTTGAGCAGCTTGAGCGGACAGAGTGTGGCTCAAGCGAAGGAAAGCGTCGCCAGGCAAAATTCACTTCGGGAGAAGCAGCGCCGGGAAAGGGGATTTACCCACACGCAATCACCAACTACGCAACCTGAGACTCCCGTCGCGGCTCCCTCACCAAGGAAGGATCAACGGGGCCGCAAGCCTTCTTACACTTCCTCTCCTGGTTCGGATAACCACCAGGGTGAGCAGGCCCGTGACAAGGATGCAGAGATGATGCTTGAGCAGCAGCGCCAGTTCCGCGAACGGAAGCAGAAGCAGAAAGAGGAACAAGTTCAACAACCACAGCAGAACTTTTCCGGGCCGAGACGCCAACCGACGCTGAAGGAGCGTGCCGAAGAAGTACAGAACGCCAATCGCGTCGCGATCGCCCGGCAGGTATCGATCAGCCGCCAGCGCGCGCAGCAGGAGATGCTACGTGCGCAGAAATCCGGAGCCGGGGGCCACAGCGCCACCAACGGCATCGGCAGCACGACCATCAGCAGCAACCAGAAGAACACCAAATTCACTCCCTCCGACCACAGCAGCCAGAATTCCAGCCCTAAGCCAACCGCTCCTTCCATTGTCGTCCCTGAGGATGAACCCAAGCCCAAGCTTGCGCGCCAAGAATCGCTGCGACGTGCAGGCCGCAATGCTGGCCCAACGACCATGGTTGTTCAAAGTCCGACTGGCGAGCGTCTCGTTGAGAAGCGTACGCTCACGCCCGTTCTTGTCGATATCCCGAACCGCAAGAGCGTTGTTGGGAACATTGTCGACGAGTGAGCCCCCCCCGATTTTGTCTCATTCCAAGCTCTAGTACTAACCTTGCTTTCCAGAAGCGACTTTGACGTAGCACTGATGCCACCCCCGAAACCATTTGCTCTTTCGGACCCCAACCGTGCTAGCACGGTTTCATTCAGCCATCTCAACTGTTAATATAGCATGGCACGCTCATCTTTTTATCTGACTCGTCGCGACTACCACGAGCAAGGGCGAGTACATACCAAACGGCGTAAATTCATGCATTGGAGTTCATACACGGATTGGGATGAGGTATCAACTTCGGATGGGGGTTCATGGGAGTGATCTTACAGATTGGTAGGGATTTCTGGGCCTGTGGCGTTGAGTACCTCTCCATCTTTTTACTGTTTTCGTTACACTACCTCGAAAGCTGGCGATCTTTTTGATGTTATTTCCTTTCTCACATTGAGCCTTGAAGGCTCAGATCGTCAATCCGCATGCCAACCAACGCATTGCTGCTTTTTCCTTGCCTCTATTTCAATTCTTCAACGGCCTGTGGCAAAAACACTTTCTGTTGTTTGCACTTCAGATAGATACCCCGCATTTGTCTCATTTTTCTCTTTGGCCCTTGAGTGGCAAGAAATCCGTAAAATTTTGGTCTTCTTCGTCATTGCTCTTGCTGCACGCAACTTTTTCACTTGCATTTCCATCGGCGTCCAGAGCATGTTCTCTCAGAGACGCCAAAAACATCTTCATTTCCTTGCAAGTCGGCCTGCGGCACAAGACAAGCATTTGGCCTCCGCTAGTCAGACATTATATCAAACATGGTCCACTTCCTCTTCTTCCATGTTCTCCCTATGTCAAAACTTCTATTCTTCCATTCAGCAACAATATTGAAATACACAACAACCCTTCATCTTGACCTTCCTCTGATGCGGAAAAGGTCGTATCTCGATTAGTGCGATCAGTGACTGGCCGCTAACATAAGCAGTACATTGGAGGAACGGTCCAGAAGCCAGCTCATCGTTGCCATACACACCGCAAGAAGTGCTGGTAGGAATATCAAGCATTTTATGCGTCTGTGATGCGTACGTGTGCGTGGGGAAGGCTTGCTGCTGAGGCATTATTCAGGGTGATCCGAGCACGTTTCATGATGCTCCTTCCTCGTCCATACCTTCACCGGTACCCACGCCGCGGGTGCAACAGCTGAACACTGTGTAGATGGTGATCAGCGAGGTCTAGATGCTGCTCTGTTTGGATGTGCTTTCTCAACCCTTGCTTGCTCTTTTCGTCATTTTGGGTAAGTGATTGCTGACAGCCTCGCATCCCTTAAACAAACCCGGCAGGCCGGTCTGCCAAATGCGTCCTTTCAGATACAGGGGGTGCACGTACGTATCTGAACCGTGCTCGGTTCCGATTCCGAGGGCATTAGCGTTCCCCATACTTGGCCAGTCATACACACAGTGCCCTTCGTCGCGGAAGTGTCGCGAACAGCGTTTTTCCGACTACGCCAGGACCACCACATATTCAAACCGCGTGCATCCTGCGGCTACCACTGCTTTATCATACTAACTTTACTTTTACTTTTCCTGATTCTCGCAATGCCAGCAAATAGACGGTGTTTTGGCCCCATGTATCTCTCCATTTTCAATCTTATTACTCGGAGTCATCCCGCGTTTGGGAATGATGGTGGCGGCAGCTGCAGTGCATGAACCTGTACCGGATGCCAGAGATCTGTGCATATCATACCGTATCATCCCGTAGTCTATAACGTAGTGCGCGATCTCAGACACATGAAACGAAGCATGTAGAAGCTTTTCTAGAAATGCACCAGGGAATCGAGATAGGTGTAAAAATACCCACTCGCTTACACTTTTTCGGTTTGCATTTTTCAGTGTGATATCTGGCGTCAAGTAGCAATCTTGAGGAGATGGTAAGGAAAGTGTTCGCCTAACCACTTGTGTTCACGGTTATACCATCTCATGTTGTAAGGGTTTCCAGAGTCATGATAATTTTTATCGATAAATCAGAGAACGATGTTATAAATTTGCGTCATAAACGCTACCGTGATGGATGGAGCTCAATTATTTATAAATTCACGTTCATTTCTGCCACTCCGAAATCCCCACAACACAAATTGTAGGGAACAAGGTAGGTATTCTCCGCTACACCACACCATTTTATATTTTTTTCTCACGGCCAAGTATTCTGCATTGTCCGAGGAAAATTTTTTTACCAACGACCTTCGACTTGATAAATCGTGTTTACAGGGCAATCCAGAGCACCCAATCTACCGTGCTTAAAACACCTCTGAGCCCCGCTATTATATCTTTACATCAGCCATGCATAATCTGAAGTAAATAAAAAATTACTAAAGTCATGAAATCACACAAGTGCTACATTAGAGTCTGCAAAGCGGATCGTGAATAAATAAAAGGCCCACACAATAAGTGAGCATGAGTAAAATTCAACTACCTATCAGCGGGTAGTTGCGACCTGGACGCATACAGTTAACGGCAACTCGAGTTGCCGTTAGCCCCTCCAACCCCTCCAACTCCCCCGGCGCTATCAGCAGCGTTAGCGCTACCAGCAATACAATCTAGTATGCGTTCTTTTATGGATAAAAGCACAAATGCGAAAATATATGAACGAATAAATAAAATTACGGACAAGCAGCTGCCAGTAAACACGCCCGCGTCGAATGTTCACATCAAAACATAAATTTCGACTTACTTTTTAAATTGCGTTGCTTCGAGCTTCACCGGAAAAAAAAGAGATGCATTAACCATGTTAAAAGGAATATCAAAAGGACTGTTGCTAACGGGGCTGGCAGTGTTAGTAGCGCTGACGGCGCTGGCGGCAGTGAAGGAGCTGCAGGAGCTGGAGGAGTTGAAGGAGCTGGAGGCAATTCGATTTGCTATTACCCCTGCCTGCAAATTACCCGTGCCTCCAGCTTCGCCTGCAAATCACCTGTAATTCCAGCTCCGCCTGCGCCTACCAGCAGAACCTTAATTTTCATGCGTGGGAAATTTGCTGACGTGTGTTCTTACACGTGTTATCGCGTTGGGCATGCTTTTCAAGCCAAGGAACGTAGCAAATCACTGATCGAGCACATCATCACGTTCATTAGATAGAATGAGCATCTAAAGTGTGTATGTATTTCAAGCCTCCTGGATTCAGCAATCATACCACAGTTTCGTGTGTCTACTACTCATTAATTCAATTTCTCTACCAACTTGCTGCACAATTATTGAAAATATTTGTAACCTTGTGCATGAATTTCTGATCCTTCCTACGCGTTTATATTGAATGATGTATCAGACCACAGCTATCATGTCGAACAGAAAAGAGCATTGCTTCTCCAGCAGCAAAATTTCTCTTACCAAGTTCTTGGGGTTTAGTTGCAGGTTATTACGGCCGTCTATCCAATGCCCGATGCCGGAGCACTGCCCGTCCGGCGGTCCCGACTCAACACCGACCGAGAGCAAAAATTTGCCCCGGCACAGCGAACAACAAAACAACGGTCCTCTCTATCCAAGGCCAAAAGAAATGCGTCGGCCGGGAATCGAACCCGGGGCTGATCGAAGCTGAGTGTTGAGCTCCCGGGAGCAGTCCTGGGATGAGATACTCCTGTGAGGACTGCAACTTCTTGGCAACGATCAATTTTACCACTAAACCACCAACGCTGTAAGCTATTTAGCTGCTGTGATGAAAGTATGGCAATTAAAATCAATTATAAAGTGATTAATAGAGTCAGGGGGAGGTGGTGGAACGGGACGTTGCTGGAGGGTTCCGCAATCAACGACATTGAGGACTGAGGTTTCCCGGCAGTAATGAATGCAAGATGTTGTTCTTGTAGTGACGGTATCTTGCATAAAATATATAGTAAACACTCTAGAGAATCTCAGAAAACCCGGAGGAGCCGAAAAGTTCACATCTTGCTTGAAATTGTATATACAAGTTTTTCCTTCCGTCAAAACGTTCCGAGAGTACAACGCTTGAATGTGTCAGAGTTTGAAAGCGATCTATCATTCGGTTGTTAAGACATATGCGATTTACCTCGGCACTATCGGGGTGACCAGTTTTACTACTCTAGTGAATGCGACACACTTGTTATAGAGAGCCGTCAAGTTGCAACATCTATATCCTCTATTAAGTCCCAGAAGGGGCTTCGTGCACTTGAGTAAATGCAAATATTTTGATATTGCGGTCGGAATGACTGAGAGAACGCTGCGCAACAAAAAGAAACCGGTAAGAGTACCGCAACTGCGTGAGCGCGTGATGAAGAAGACAACATAAATACTGCAGTCTGGTTGGCGAAGTCTCTCTTTGTCGCGGAAGAGCGCTCCGTCGGGAGGCGCGCCAAATTCGGAGCAGCTGCAAAGAAGCAACAGAGCTTCAAAAGCAGCTACAGTACTCGGTAATTTGCAATCATATGAAGCCGTGTGGGGTCTATGTGTGTACTCACGGATGTTGTTCCGAGCGGCTCGGTGAGTTGTTGGCTGGATGAGTGGGCCCCTGTTCGTCTGTAGCGAGCAAAAAGCATGTATACCAATAGGATAACGGCCAGTACGAAACGGTAGAAATAAACGATGCTTAATCTCAACTGAGCAGGTGAAAAAGTGGGCTGATGGCGCCGCCAATAGCAAACTTAACCGATTTCGACTCCAATCGTCCAAGTGCCTACTGCAAGGCGGTATTGATCTTCGTAGATCTGCGCCTAGATGACCCCACGTCCTCGGGGCCGAGGCTGCTCCCGGGTATCATGAATCGATTCTCGGCGACCCCTACTCACTTTAAAAAGCATCTTGCGATACTGGATCGTGAGACATGGCTTTTGTGGGTGCCTATCCATAACAGATCTCGATATTATTTAATCAACTCACGGAAACATCGAAGAAGGTAGCTGCACCCTTGAATCTCTAAAGTAGAAGTGAGCCCACCTAACCGCAACCCACCAGCTACGGCCTCATCGAACGCGAAATGATGCGGCCAACTCTCTCGTTGTTGGCGATCTTGCCATTCGTTGCCCCGGTGTTTTCGAGCGCGGAAACATGCCAGGAGATTGCTTCTAAAGTGTCCAGCGCGAGCGATGTTATCTACGCATGTGAGTCAACTGTTTTCTGCATCCCAATTCAAGATGAGCTGATATAAGTAGTGCACCCGAGTTTCCTGTCCGATATCCATCACTGGTATATCTCATCAAGCCAGACTCCTTCATGTGTCTTTGAGCCTGGATCTGCCGAGGACTTGGCTACCGCCGTTAGTTACACCTGCAGCCGTGCAGGACTTATATTGACCACGAAATACAGGTGCAAATCATCGGTTCTAGTCGGACCCCGTTCGCGGTCAGATCGGGCGGACATGCGTCCAATCCTGGCTTCTCAAGCACGACCGGGGTTCACATCTCCTTGAACCGCTTGGACCAAGTTGTGCTGTCCGATGACAACTCCACCGTTACGATTGGAACGGGATTGGTGGGCAACTCTCACAATGACGCTTGATCAAGCTCGTACTAATTTATCCAGACCTGGGTTGATGTCTACAAGAAGTTGGAGAAGACCGGATACAACGTTGTTGGCGGGCGAACTGTTGGCCCGGGCGTTGGTGGATTCACCCTCGGTGGCGGATTCTCTTGGTAAGAAGCGCAGTCATCCTGACGACACCGTCTCCGTTGTGGCTGATTATCATTTTTATACAGGAAGACCAATCAATACGGTCAGTAGCTATATCTCCTTTCCGTTTCATGCATCTCGTTCTTACAGTCCTAAAGGCTTAACGTGTGATACGGTCAAAAGCTTTAGCTTGGTACTACCGGTCAGTGTTGATCACTCTCATTCAGCTTCCGGGAATGACCAACCATGAATAGAATGGAACCATCACTCAAGTCGATGCGGACAAGCCCGATCTCTTCTTTGCCTTGAAGGGTGGTCTGAACAGATTTGGAATCGTCGTCTCGGCCGAATTCTACACCCACCAGCAGTCTCCTCAAATATACGTAAGTCTCGTAGAAACTACCTTTCCACAGTAAGAAAAGTTTTTAAGACCTTTTCAGGGTGGCCTGGCGCTATACGGAAATGATAAGCTCGATGCCGTCCTCGAAGCCACTACGAAATTTGATGCAGAGAGTTCTGACCCCAAGGCGCAAATTATCACAACACTTGAGGGTTCGGCTTTGACTGGCACCACAGCATTGGTGCTTTTCTTCTATGACGGACCGACCAAGCCAGAAAGTTTTGGGCTCTTTGACAACATCACGGCTATACTTGACACCACGAGAACTCAGACCTTTGCCGAATTTGTTCAAGGATTCCCCTCCAATCTTATCACTAACGCTCGTGGCACGTTCCACACGTTTTCTACCTCTAAATTGACCCCCGGCTTCGTGAATGCAGTCAGGAATGAGACAGACGTAAGCCTGAAATGACTCACCCTTATGATTATGCGCTGACATTACTTTCTCGTCTAGGCTCTCGGCAGAGTAATGGCAAGTCACAGCGGGACGAGCATAAGCTACGATATCGAGCCCTTCTTGAAGACATACGGTGAAAAGGCAACGGATAGCGCTTATCCGCACGCCAACTCGCCTCTCCCAGTAAGTGTTTAAAACCTCGAATATGTCATGAAGCAAGAAAAGACGCAGTTTTTCACGACATATAGAGGCCATAGCCCATAGTAGGATAGACTAACACGTCGTTGCAGTTGAACCTGTATTTTGCCTGGCTTTCGTCCGCCAATGACGAGTTCTGGTACAATGCCATGCGCTCATCCATCGAAACGCTGAGGACTTTTGCCATCAATGAAGGGATCTATTCTTCCAACTTTACGGCCTACCCCAACTACGCGATTTCGAACACGACGGCGGAGGATTTGTATGGAGCCACCAATGCAGAACGCCTCCGTAGCATTCGAAGCCAGGTTGATCCGGATGGTATCATGGAGCTGGCAGGTGGATTCTCGATTTAATTCAACATCATGTACTGACGCAGTCTGTCAATATGCTGTTTGGTAGATGTACCAAGAACAACTCTAAAATCTTGGATCAAGGCAATCGAGGCATCACAATTGGATGGTTTGCTGGATGATTGCTGAAATCGTCAGAGTCGACCCTCGTTCGCCTTGTTACTTCCATCTGTACCGCGAATAATTCAAGCGATTAATGTGCTGACCGTGACTCTATGCAGCTCAATGCAATTGACTCGAATTCACAAGACACTCTTTCGCAGGTCGATGTACGTGTATTTCAGAGCATCCTCAAGAGACTCTAAGTTATCAATGTTACGCTTGGTAATAAGTGAAACTCCATAATATTCAAACACACCCAACTACGCTAACGTTACTCATCACCGAAGACTTGAACAGGCATCACTCCTCCACGTTCAACCCCTTACTCGCGCGGCCTCCACTCCACCATAACAGCATGCCGCGTCGAGTCAGATGTGCCCAACTCTTCAGTTCTGGTCCAAACTCTTTCCTCATCTCCATATTCCCTCCCATTAACCTCCTTCAACTCGATCCCCTTTTCAACCTCTCCCCCGGCAAGAAACCCCAACTCCCCCCAAATATTTGTCTCTTCCGCCCCAATTCCCGTCCCCTCCGACGTTGACGCCAACTCACTAAACGCGCTGCCACTCTTTCTCCGTCCAAGATATGTTTTCGCACCTCTTCCTCCCCTCTGCCCCCTCGCGTTGCCCCTGTCAGAGTATCCACTCGACTTCCTTCCCGCCTCTCCTCCGTGAGAGAATGAGGAGAGGTTCAAGCCAATGGAGCGTAGGAGGAGCGATAGCATGGGGGATAAAGATGGTAGACATGCGCAGATGATGCAGACGTGTATCTCGATGCTGGACCACAGCGCGGGGCTGGCGTTGGCGTAAGTGGAGTCGCCGCGGCGGACGGCGAGGTCGAGGCTGTAGAGTGTCCAGAGGCGGATGATGGAGACGATGCAGCCACTGTCCGAAGAAGGGATGGGTTAGTGATATGGGTTTTCATCGTGCATGATACTTGTAGTAATGGCGTAGAGTTGTGACGGGTAGAGGAAGTGTTGGGAGGGAGTATGGGCCACACTTACAAACCACCGACGGAGAACAGCAACATGACGCCGATTCGCTTTGTGCGCGAGACGTTGAGGTGGCGCAGCGCGGGGACGGGGACGAGGATGATGGCGAGGTCGGTGAGGATGTTGAGGGCGGCGGCGACGTAGTAGTACAGAGTGTAGTTGATGCAGGAGCCCTCTTTAAGGGTTGGGTCCCAGAACTTGCGCGGCGGGTTGCAGGAGAAGATGCCGACAATGAGACTTTGCAGAGTGTAGGCGATGACGAAGATTATGCAGGCCCAGATGGCACGGACTGTGCGGACCGTGACAAAGATGCGGAGGTATTGCGCGAGGATGGAGAGTTTAGAGAGGCCGAGTGAGAGAACATAGATCCAGGTTGATACCCAGAGCCTGCGGTGATCGTGAGCGGTGAGTAGCTGCCGGCAGGAACTTCAACATACCATTGGAGCTGTCTCATCAGGTCTGGGAGGGGGATATCTTTGATGTGGTACCCCATGCCATGATTCGCCTCTGTATTTTATGCAAACTCGGTCAGTTCCTGTAGTTTTATGGCTACCGCGACTCGTGTTATCTACACCACAATACACGCAAAGGCTTTGGGGATCGGGTATCTTACGGAGATGCATGACTATGGTCAGTGGTATTGAAATGAGGAAGGATAGCGTTGCCAGCGCATCATCCCAGCCTAAGCTACGTACAATTCTATATCGAGTAAAGAGCTTCAATAGCAGGAATAAGAAGGAGAATCCTGTCAGTACATATGCTGCTACTACTGCTCGCCGAGCAGCAGGGGTAAACTGCATTGTGCGAAATGATGGAGCGAATGTCAATATATCGAAAAGTGTTCATGGTACGAAGCTGCCAGAGAGATCGATTTAAAGAACTCTCAGATCAAAGACACGTTCGGGCCAACGGGCACATGTTGCACTGTCGCAAGAGAGACTACTAATCAGACCCTGAGGTCACATCTTCTGAGCAAGGTTAGCTGCCGCATGCGGAATAACAAGCCACGGGGAAAGTGAGCCTAATTGATGACATGTGGCGGGGAAAACAGGCCCGCCTTGGCGAAGTCGATCCTGCGAATCTCTCAAGAGACATTCTAGACGATGATTCGACTCCAGGTTCTAAAATATCATTCGTGCGACAGGGCCTGCTTGAAGGCGACCAGGGTCTAAACCTTAAAATGGCGAACTGCTCGGCGGCTATGCAGATGACATGTAATATTTCAGCAGTCGGGCCGCAAGGAAGAAAACTATGAGGAACTGTTGAAATCGCCAGAACCAGGTGATATGGAGCGATCTTTGTTTCAGACAAGGACTCCGATCGCGGCTAGGAGGATTATTGCCAGGCCAAAGGGCGATCCCAGGGATGATCCACACCACTAACTCCAAGGATCAGAGCAACCCCGCCAATGAGAGCGAGAGGGGAAGGCGGAATATATTCAACGCCGCGGGTCATCCGGCGAACGGACCAAGGTTCGAGATGCGTCGAACCGCTGCAAGCGGCGACGAATTCGCATCTAAAGTAAGCCCAAGTCTCCAGAACACATCCACACACCCTGGAGACGAGTGAATGTCTCAGTGTGACGTTGGTCGCAGGGCCTGTCCCTTGTAACGCCTTCCAAGTTCGGATCTTTTCTCTTAACCTGAACATCGACCTTTGGTCATGAAGGCGAGCAAATCCTGGGCTGTGCTTACGCAGCCCATGCAATGATTATGTGCCTCGGTTACCCTGGCACCCGTGAATTGCTAAAAGGTTGAAGCAACCTTTCTTGTTGGCGTGGCGATCCACTTCGTGATACAATCGCGTCTCACGCTGTGGAGACCTTTACTAAGGGATCGCACAGGCTCATTACATGGACACGGATTCAATTAAAGGGTATAATCAGAAATACGATGAAAGAACAATCATTTTGATCTAAAATTCAAGGGATACAAGAATAGAGTGCCCTATCTAAGGGAAAGAAAACAAGGAAAGAACAGGTTTTAAGTGAATACCGAGTGCGCTGGGCGCTATCCCCTGCTTCTGAGGTTGATTTTGTTGATACGCGAGTAATTGCTTTGGGTATTCTGTCAACCATCTTTCCCCGTGAAGATATCACCCTTTATCAGGCAGCTTCTTTTCCGATAGTCAATCCTTCCCGTTTCACTGTGGTGGACAGTGGACATGTAACGCCTCAAGCATGCATGCCGTCTGAAACCTCTCACGCTGAGACACTCGGGCAGCTTGGGCTTTTACTTCCATCTAGTGATCGGGAAGACGGGGACGGGGGAAGGTACTGCCCTAGCTCATTAAAATCTCCTTACACGTTCATGGCGGGGAGCACCATCCGTGTCATACCCGATCCTGGCTCCTTGTCGGGGATTTAACGGCTGGCTCTCGGAAATGTGCGTTGGATGATTCGTGGACTTTTTACAGGTTTATCTGGGCTCAGGATCATGAATTTGGTAGAGATGGGAAGACGATTATTTTTCGTTTCTCTCACAAGGGCTGTGCAACATCATCGATCCGGTCTACGGGGAGGTGATAAATAAGCAACGCAGGACAGCGTACTGCTCATTGTAGCAGATGACCTACCTATAGTTACGATCCAGTCTCGGGTTTTCTATTAGCATAGATTCAATAATACAAGTACAAGGTTGCGTGGCAATCTATAATTGTTGCTGATTCGATTAATAGAAGAATACAGAAGATCATATGCGTAAAATTCGTCATCGTCCGACTCACTAATTCATGGGCCCATAATCCAGTTACCTTTCCTGCATCCCTCCATCCTGCTCATGAACTCGTCCACCCTCTCCACGATCCACCCACTCGTCATCTCTGCACCATTCCATTCGGTTTCCTCTGGCACCTCTCCCCGCCTCATCACTTCAGCCGTCTTGCACACTCCATCCCCTCTATCCTTCGTCCAAGACCATTGGATGCACCTTTCTAATTTTTCGCATGCCTTCTTGCACCCCTCCTTCCCTGTCTCCTGGCCCAACTCCTTCACCATCGCCGGCTGCAGAAGATCCGGGCTGAAGTTATCCCAGTTCGCCTTTTCCGGCACCCGCACATATGGCGCCACAAACTCCTCAAACACATGGTAATGCCGCATAACCATGTCCCACTCCTTCCTCTGCGCCTCCTCAACGTCCTCCTGATGCCGCCCCTTCATCCAGTCACCACCACCACCACCACTACCCTCAACCTTCCTCAAAAACTCCTGCTCGAACTCCCACATCTTCTCCACCCACCCCGGGCTCATGTGGTGCCACGTAACGACCGGATGGCACCAATGAAACTCGGTGTAGTCCAGCTTGTACGGCGTCTCGCCCTGCAGGATGGGGAACCCCATGGTCAGCGGGACGTCGATGCTCTTCAGCGCCAGGGCGAGGACGAGGTCCCCCGCGAAGTTGTCGGCGGTGAGCGACGGGTAGACGTCCGGGTGCTCGGAGAGGTGGTTGACGAGGCGCTCGAGCGCCGCGCGGGACAAGACGAAGCCGGTGCCGCCGTGGGCGAAGGCCGATCCGCCGGCCCAGGTTTGGCCGCCTGTTGTAGATGGTCAGTGTATTGTTCTTTCTTTTTCGTTGTGTTAATGGAGCGGCGCGTGATAGACTATAGTGCTCTCGAGGACCAGCTGCGCTCAGTAGGAAGGCGTAATGGGTTGAGTGTACAACAGTGGGGACTGGGCCGGGGAAGAAGGGGCAGTGAAGAAGGGAGGCAGGGGAGGAACAAACCTATATACCATGGTTTCTCCGGATCGAACCATTTCAGCCACCGCAACAGATTCGACCATACAAACGCGGTGTCTGCTTCCACGAACACGAACCACTTCGTGTGCGGCCCCGGCGCGGCTGCCAGCGCCTTCTCCATCAACGGCAGGAACTTCCACTTATCCAGCACCCATGCTTTGTTTCGCATTTCGGATGAATTGGCTATAATTTTTCCCAGATCGACGCCCTGCGCGTGCAATTCGTGCTGCAGGCGGTACAGCGCGAAGTCATCTGCGTTAGCGGTCTTAACTGACTCCGTGACGGAGTCGAGCGTGTCGTGCACGTGGTGGCCGTCGATTTCCTCGTCGACATCGGAGAAGAGGACGTAATGCGGCACGCAGCGTAGCGTTGTGTTGAAGTGGATGGGCAGCTTGGCGTGGGCTTCCGTTGCGCCCGTTTTCATGACGAGGAGGACGTCGGAGCCCGCATTGCCGGGGAGAGAGGAAGGGCAGCCCGCCTGATTCCCTCCTGAGTGGAAAGTGCTGCCAATGGTTGCGCGGAAGTTGACATGTTCGACGTAGCTGCGCAGGATCAAAACTGAGAGAAGTAGGCAGGCCGCCGCTGTGACAACGAATGGCGCCTTACGGCCGGACGGAGCCCCCTGCAATCCTCTCATAAGTGGTTGTCGGTTAAAATGGATGGTTTCTAGAGTAATTTAAGTCCCACTGGGCCGAAGGAGGTGACCCTGAATATACGGGCATTCTGAGTGTTTGGGGAATGCATTAATATCGGGGGGCTTTGTTGTGAAGAGCGCCGCGCGGTTCGATAAGACAAGAATCCATCAGTGGCAACAGCTGCTTGCAATGCTTTAGGCTATTGCGAGCTGAGTGTTCCTTGGTTATCTATGAGAGATTGAGCGCAATAAACAGCACCTACCAGTCTAGACTCATGATAGACGGGCTAGTACGATCATGACGGCATCTTAGCTTCCTCGTGGCTATTCGGAAGCGTCGCTGCAAGCTTCTAGATCGAAGCTATGTGAAGCTAGGGATGCGTGTGATGCTTCTTTGTGTTGGGTCCAACCTGAGCGAATGTGGAATGTGGTTAGGAGCGAAGGGTCGAGAATGCATTCCCCATGCCATTCTAGGCCTAGCGTCTCGCGCCCTTGAAAACATATTCATCCAGTACCATTGCTAATGCTGCTACTTACCTCTGTTCCTTAAGGTGTAGCACGTTGCTGATATAAAGATGAAGTTCTGGAAGGCAACCCATTGTCTCTTCCTTAAGCGCTTGAATTACCACAGGGTCTTTTGCGAAATACGATGGGGTTCTTGCAAGTGAGATGTTTGAAATGATTGATAGGACCCTGATGACGCTAAAGCGAAGGAGAGCTGATCCCTTGTCTCAGCCCTATGGCCTTTCAATGCCTGACTTCTTTGCCGGGTAAGCTACGACACTTGTCAACCAAGTACCGCGGACCAGCTGAACGTTCACAAACAAACCAGGGTTACAAGCTCCAAAATAGAAAGCCATCTTCGATCATTGAAGAAATGATCTATATGGTCGTTACTTGACGTTTCGTGCTGCTTTGCGGCACCATCCTGGGTCCGATCGGCAATCTGGTGGGAAAGTCACCAGGAAGAAAAATCGCACACATCGCTGTCCAGCAACATTACTCCTTAGAAGCCGTCCGAAAACTGAGCAAGAAGCGTCGGATCCCGATGTAGGACGACCTTCTGATTAGTCATTCATGGAGGAGATACTTGCTGAGAAGACAGCATACCATACTACAGCGCCTCCCACTATAGCGAAAGGAACGAGGAAAGATGAAGTCCACATATGATGACTACATGCTATTTGGTCTTTCAAAGTAGAGAGCTCAGCTCATACTAGGGTTAGGCGTGTTTGCAGAGATCTGCCAGCTGGAAACCGCTTATATTGCTATGATGACTTACAGGTGCAGCAGATCTGAATATGAACACCGCCAACCCCCAAGAAACCCCTTTAAATTCCGTCGAACTTCGGAGAACATGATTCATAGTCGCTATTAAAAGCCTCTCAGAAGGAACCTCTCTGAAGCCGCAACTCTCACCGTTGGAGGAAAGCTCGAGCCAGGCGGACCGGCCCGTGCACTGTTGTAATTTGACGCCTTCAAACGGATCCAACCGTGTGACCCAAGCCGGATTTCGCAAGCGGGAATAAGGAAAGGTAGTGAGGATAGAAGAGAACTATGGGACATTGTCACTGAATTGCCGACCACGGGGGCTGGATTGCTACGATACTTCGCCCCTCCAGTAAGCTTCTTAGACTCCTGAGCCACCTCCTGGGCCCAGCTCGCACGGACGTCGGCGAGCATGACAGGGCAATAGCCGGCCTGATATACAACAACCTTCCTCAAAGTGCGGGATTATGCCGACGACACGCCGTTGCAACTGCATCCGGCCAGTTCAACTTGGCTCAGCTCCACAAAAGGGCGAATTGGGTCGCATCATGGACCATTTTTAGGGGGCACGCATTTCCCCGGAAGCGATCACGAACTGCTTGGCATTCGGGAGGATTCTTTTTCGTTTCCATCTCGTTTCATGTTTCTGTTTCGGGACGATCGGATCGTTATCATCATCAACATCATTGGCCCTCGTCGAGCATGCGCCTGCGCTCCAGCTCGGCGTCGAGGTCTTCGAGCGTCAAGGGCACCTTACGCCTTCCCCATTTCGCTTTTTCTTCCGAGGCGAAGCCGGGCATACTGATCATGGCGACGACGAGGAAACCGAGTTCTTCACGATCGGTGTCGAAGACTTCCCACCACGGCTCGCCGGGTAGCTTGACGCCGACGTCGCGGGCGGCAAGGTAGACGGCGGCGGTGGCAAGCTGCGGGGGCTGGTGGGTCAGATAAGGCAGCTGGGGGCTCAGGAGGGCTGTGTTCAGGTGGGCGAAGGCACGCCTTGCGAGCTCGGTGCCGGGGCTGCCGTCGCCTTCGAAGGCGATGCCGAGGGCCTGAAGGTAGTTGATGACGAGAGTGTAGGGCAGGGCGACGTGGGTGTCGAATGCGAGCACGCGCAGCACGTGAGCTTCAGTTTTCATCAACAGGGCGCGCAGAGCGTGGTAGGTTCCCTCGCTAACGAAGTAGGTTTCTGGATCCACGGGCTCCTGGTGCAATTTTTCAGGATCCACATAGGT
The DNA here is from genome assembly GCA_009801085.1 of Lasiodiplodia sp. COLG20. Taxonomy (NCBI): domain Eukaryota; kingdom Fungi; phylum Ascomycota; class Dothideomycetes; order Botryosphaeriales; family Botryosphaeriaceae; genus Lasiodiplodia; species Lasiodiplodia sp. COLG20. The sequence continues at coordinate 186,872 of VNWV01000010.1, read as the reverse complement.
GGACGGGAGCGAATCCAGGAACTGGTAGGTGTTGATAACAGCCCTTGGCGGCCTCGGGTAGGCGGACAGCTTGGCGACGGTGTAGAGAGCAGCAGCGGAGACATCCTGATTGCATGAGCAAATTGGGGGTTCGGAGGTGGAGTGTCACGTGGGGGTACCTTGGCGCCGTAGTCCTTCAGACTGCCGCCTTCGGGACCGATCCAGAAGCGAGTGTAGACGACGATGGCCTGAGCGACGATGTCCTGCGGCAGGCGCAGCAGGATGCCGGCGGCCTGTGTGAGGCGCTGGCCAGCGAATCGGATCGAATCCTCGAGGTCGGGCGGGATGCCGTCGAGCTGCGAGCCGGACTGGGCCAGCTGGTCGGGGGTGGCCAGCGGGTTGGACAGGTGCGAGGGGTGCTGGGGCGCCATGTCGGACATTGCAGTGTGTTGCGGGCGCAAAGGAAGGCGCTTCAGGTGAGGTCGCTTCTGTTGGAGGTCGCGTTCCTGGCGCGTGGGACGCCCAGAGTGAGCTTGGCGAAATTGGCACCAACCGCGCTGCGAATTCTCCGCCCGCAACCCTCCTCTCATCACCACTGCCGCCGCACCCATGCACCGCCAACGGCTGCGATGCCTGTCGCGAACGTCATCGGCGATTCTGGACGCGGCTCTGCGCTCGGCATCTGGCGCACTGGCGCAGGCGGCTACGCTGGCGGCCCCCAGAAGTTTGTGTAAACCTGAGACAAGCTCGGCCACGAGGCCCAGAGCGGCATCCTAAGCGACCCAGGGGCCGAGTCGCGACAGCCTCCCCGCCGACGTGCGCACGGAGATAGGGCAGGGGCGCGGCATAGCTGTTTGAAAACACCAGCCGAGCAGAACAAGGCCGAGCCTGGATCGCCCGCCGCCCACTCGGCGCCCACCGACTTGACCGCATGCCGCTCGGTACCGCAGTCGACGAAACGTCCCTGCCCGTTTGCTGCGTCTGATCACCCCCGGGTGCCGACCTGCGATAGGGACGCCGAGTAGCTATATTTGAGCCCGCCGCTGCCCCAATGCCTTCCCTTCTCTCACCACCAAGGCTAGCCATCCTTTGCTTTTGACTTGCGCTCTCCGGTCTGTGACCACCACCACATTCTTTTCCACCATCCATTCGTTCTTCCGGTACAGGTACCTGGACACCACAGTCTCTTCTCGCTGAACCTCAGTCAATCTCTACAACAACAACAACAACATCAATCAAAATGTCTGCCAAGTACATTGCCGCCCTCCCCATCCTGGCCTCCGTCGTCGCCGGCCACGGCTTCGTCTCCAGCCCCCAGCCCCGTATGCCTGGTGATGCCATGGCCGCCGCTTGCGGTCAGCAGGTCTACAACAACCAGAAGTCCGACAACTACGGCAACATCCAGGGCGAGCTCCAGGTTGCCAGCTCCCAGAGCGACTACGATGCCGCCAAGTGCGACATCTGGCTCTGCAAGGGCTACAAGCTCGACGACAACAAGGACAACGTCCAGACCTACACCCCTGGCCAGACCATCAACTTCAAGGTCGACGTCCGTGCCCCCCACACTGGTGTCGCCAACGTCTCCATCGTCGACACTGCCTCCAACAGCGTCATCGGCTCTGCCCTGAAGAGCTGGGATGTCTACGCCTCCACCGAGACCGGCGTCAAGTCCACTGACACCGCCTTCGACATCACCATGCCCTCCGACCTTGGCAGCCAGTGCTCCACCGCCGGTGACTGCGTTATCCAGTGGTACTGGTACGCCGAGTCCATCGACCAGACCTACGAGTCCTGCGTCGACTTCACCATGAGCGGCTCCGGCTCCGGCTCTTCCTCTGGCAGCTCCGGCTCCAGCTCCGCCTCCGCTGCCGCCTCTGCCACCTCCAAGGTCGCCGTCGCCGCTGCTGAGCCCAGCTCCACCCTGGCCACCTCCGTCGCCGCCTCCACCCCCACCACCACCGCCGCCGCTTCCTCTGGCAACAGCAAGCTCGCTCAGGAGATCGCCGCCGCTTTCCCCGCCAGCGTCCTGACCAAGACCCTCCCCGCCACCCCCACCGGCACCTCTGGCGTCGTCCCCGAGCAGTCCCTGCCCGAGGGCACCACCGTCCAGGACCTCGTTGACTGGTTCGCCGAGCTCGTCTCCAGCATCGAGTCTTCCTCCTCCCAGAAGGCCCGCCGTCACGCCCGTGACCTCCGCGCTTAAATGCCCGGATCGAGCACCGTGACTGTTTAGACTCCTTCTCTGTTGATAGACGCGAGGATGAATTGTAGAAAAGAAGGGTTTCTTGTAGCCCGTTAAAGACTTTGTATTTCAGCGAGGTGGATTTGGCTGCCCACACAAATCTTTTATTCAATGTACAAAATATATGGCTTTGCCTTTTCGTCAAAACTTCTCTGATCTTGAGCTGTGATTTCCATCTTCGCAAACACCTTCACTTGGCAATGTTGCTGAATTACGCCTGTCGACCGGGGTGTCTCAACGCTAAATGAAACAGCTGGCTTGAGCTGTGATAAGCGGGACTCGTAAGCTTTCCAAAGAAAGCTTTGCTTTGCTCCGACGTCCGCTGCATGTCACTACTGACTAGGGACGTGGATCAGGCCACCAACGTTTTTCTCCACCCCTCATCCTTGCATGCAAATCAATCCCAAACCCATGGCGTGCTCGAGGCTCCAGATGGAAAGCACACTTTTTCTCCGCTCATCCGCTTACAGAATCGACAACTTGCTTTCATGCTGAACATCTGGTTTCCATCCCTACCTTGCACGCGATTGTGCCTGCCGGAAACCTGTTGGCTGTTTCGGCTACCGCGTGTCATGAATTCTGCGACGACGTCGGTCTGAAACTCTTGGGAAACACTTAACGCTCCATGCAGGCTGCACCGACTGTTATAGGCAGGAATTATGGCAAACACATATAGTCGGCGATAAGACGCGTCAGACGACCCGTAGCTGTCGTGAAACCCGACCCGCATGTTTGAAAACAAAGGGAAATGCGTGCCGCTGACTGCTCTGGTCCACGGCACGGAGATGACTGCTGACGTGGACGTGCATCGCGTTCCCCGTCATTCCAACGGGTGGTTTATTAAATAGTGTGGGGTATCAATGTAGGTCCGAGAAGACCTGCGTGGCCCTTCCAGTTGCAAATGGGACTGCGTCTCAGCATGGAACATCGTATACTGAGTGGCGAGGGAGAAGCGAATCTCTATGCGGCCGCAAAGTTTGCACCAATCTCCAGCGAACGGCCTACAAGCAGCCTAGGTATTCTTTGTTCTCATTCTCATCGAAACAATCTATTCCAGGAAAAGCGGCATCTGATAAATACTTCTACATGACCAATGTTCCTTTCTCTTAAGCTTCCAAAATCCTATGAAACAGACAAGAAATCCCCCATCATATTATGTGGGCATTTTATCCTCAGCATTACTCAATGCTTAAAATCTTCAAAAAGCTTGAATGATGCACAGCGTCAGTGAGCGTGGCTAAGGACATCGTCTCATTTAGCACGCCTAGAATGCCACAATGACATGAGACCCATACCCACCAGAAGCGAAAAAGACAGTACCTCTTGTTTGACGACAGATCACTGAGGCATGGTCGTCAGCTTTCGGGAATGAAGGAAGTGATCCCTGGACATGGCCTATTTTAAAACATAAAGCTTTCACCCTACACAGATTTTTCACTGGCAGAAGGCTATAACAGTCAGCTGCTAACATTACACGACCAGGTGCAGGAGACGCCGTTTGTCAGTTGAGTAGCATCAAATCCACTTCCCGCCACTTATTTAGAGTAGACTCGATATTGACCGTAATAGCTGGACCATAAACGCAAAGCTGCTTCCACAAGAATGGTCAAGGAGTATTACTCCTTTCCTCGCGGAAGCTCTGGAAGTGGCTGCTGTCTCAAGTGTAGTGCGAGAAATGTATCCAGCACTTGCTCTCGTTTGCCTTTACAAGACCTAGAGCAGCGGCATCATCTGCCAAAGATGCAGGATATCATTGTCACCAGGTTAATCGTGTAGCAAAAGCTCCCCAAAATAATTCACTTCCTCGTCCCGTGCATCTCTCTCTTCGCAATATGATACATCCAAAGAAACCCTAACGCGCAACAGTTTTCGTAGGCATGTTTGTGAGAGAGCTTGGTTTTTGTGTAGCAGAAATGAAGTCTACACTGCTGTCGTCGAGGCCCTGATGTATTTCCTTTAAATATATTATGCTCATCTACCGAGCACATGCTTCCAGATTTCTCGGCTTTGTGGGTGACGCCCGACAGTCACAAGCTCCACGACGCAACCTAGCAGTTGCATCTATTGGGAAGCAGCTGCTACTAGGATTCTCCGATATCTATTTAGTCTCCCTTACTCTACTATCACTACCCTTGTTTTGACCTGGCGGGAAATAAGAAAAAGATGGAAAAAACCAACAATTAAAACATGAAACTCTGCGAGCAATTCCTTTGGAGGTTTAGTTAAATGAGTGCCCGGCTCCCAGGGCTATCACGTTGTAACTTCCTACTTCCAACGGTCTAAAAAATTATCAAGCGTAAACCTGAAAAGTGAGAGGCTACCACCAACTTTCTTCCTTGCCCGACCGCATCATTAGTGACCAATGATGCCGTCCTCCATACATCATGATGCTGATCACCACCAACTTAGCCAACATACCACGCTCTCCCACAGTCATCCTCAAAGGGTGAATTATCGTACACCACTTCCCAGCCAAGGCCACGACCCAGAGTAGAATCCTTCACGAGACTTACTCCTCACAAGCCGGGCAGCGGCTGCTCCATTGTCGTGCAAAAGTACGATCAGGCCAGCGAAGAACCACCCTTTTATACCGGGAAATCAAGCTGTTTCCGAGTTTCAACTTTGATGATCACAAGATCCAACCTAAACCACGCGCCCGCATCACGATCAAGCAGGTAAGCAGCTGCCGCACATCATGCCCCCAAATCGAGCACATGCCCTTGCAAACAGAAGATACACCGGTCGCAGAAACACAACACAATCAACACTGTGGGTAATATTCGCAACATTAAACAAAGGCGTGTGGGTGTCTGTAAAAGGTGGTGTATGTTATATCAGTTCTCATTCCCCTTGGTCCATCCTCCCATGCTCGCTCCAACCGATCACCGAGACCTTCCTCCAACTCTCTGCCCTTGGAACGGCGTCCAACTTCAAGAGGCCGCCACTTTCATTCGTTATCCTTTGATCGCTTGAGCGCCCAACTGCCCAAACCCCCCTTTGATAGCGCCGTAAGGCACCTCGGATGTTCTCTCATCGGCTGAACCGAAACTCACATCTACTCCAACCATTGCGTCTACTCCCCCCACCAGGTTCAAACGAAGGAGGTTTATCCCTTCGACATCATTCAGAACATTCCATTGCGCTGAGACTCACTTCGGCTGCGTGACGACGCCCTCGTAATCTCTCGAGGCGATGTAATCGAGGGTCCGCTGGAAGTGCTTGCGCGGGTTCTCCAAGCTAGCCGTATTCTCATTGGTGTTGAGATTGGAGTGGATCAGCTCGATGAGGCCGTTGAGGTACTTGGTGGTCACCTATTATCATGGAAGTCAGCAGATGCACCTTATTGAGACGCTGTGATAGATTACGTACAGCTTCGTTCTCCTGGTCGAAGTAGTAGACGTAACGGTTAAGGATTTCAACAAAGAGCTCAACGCTGACCGCCGCATCCATGCATGCATCAGCCACCCTGAGAGCACGCTGCAGGCATTCAAGTACACGCTTGCCATCACGGTAGAGCTGTTCTTTGTTAGTTTTTACACCACAAAACAATTGAATAGCTGGTACACTTACGTCCTTGGGATCTTCTTCGTTGAGAGCCCTGATCTCGGTGGCCCACCACAGGTGACTTGCCAAGTAGACGGCGCGGCACTGATCCGGCTTCTTGAGCAGTTTGCTACCGTGCAAGGCACACTTAGTGATTAGGGTATCGTAATTATCTCTGCTGAAATTCCTCGTTGTGTGCAGACTGCCAGCGATGATGCAAACAGCCTGGAACTGCGCTCGGCTGTCGCTGATGGCTTCCTCGTATATGGTGAAAGCCTGCGCAAAGAATTCGTATGCAATCTCCTCGTGGCCGGTCTGGTCAGCGACCTGGCCGCAGGCGACGAACAACCGGAGCGACAAATCAGCTGAACCGGCAACACGAGCGTACAGAGTGCTGAGGAGGGAGTGGGCAAATTTGTAAAGTGCCGACGATTGTGAGTTCCAGTTGTCATCAAAATGCTCGCGTGCCTTGAACCTCCTGGCGAGCTTGAGGGATGAGGTGATGAGTGCGGGTGTGGTGTACTTGACGCGCTCGCTGCCGTCGCTGAACGCCTTGCGAGCGGCCTGGAGAAGCTTGAATTGGGTATCATTGTCGGGGCCTTGGATGAGGTGCACTATCCGCGCGAGCCATCCTTGCTCTTCAATCGTCTCGTCCGTCTCCATACCCTTCCGCTGCAAAGGACCACCGGGGTAGCCGGTAGGTTGCTGAGCGCCCTCCTTGATGAGAACCTTGAGGATCTCCAAAACAGACTCCAGGTTATCAACAGAAGAGATTTTGGTTTGGTTCCTAAGCAAGCTCCGAGCAACCTCACCAGCAACCGCTCTTCTAGTTGGGTAAGGTTGAGAATGCAGAAGAGGTACAAAGTTGGGAAGAGCAAGTGCGGTGAATAGAGAAAGGTATGCCTGGAGAGGCGCAAGAAGAAGGTTGAGAATGTTGGATTGAGAAGCTTGCGAGTGGAGGTCGGCGCTGTTGGCGTATTGTGCGACTCTCTCGTTCGCAAAGTCAAGAACGCGGTCGACGTAGTCCAAGCGATCAGGGTAGATGCTTAATGCGAGGTTTGCGAGAGAAACGAGAAGAGCAATGGTGTCTTGAATCGGCAGCCGTGCCATCTTGACCAGTGCGGCAACTTGCTCGTAGAAGATCTCGAAAAGCTTGACATTCTCCGGAATGCCACGATGTTTCTTAATCTCGCCATCAACAGCCGTAGCTTCCGTCTCTGCTGTCGCTTCCGACGGGGCGACTTCGGTGGACTCTGAAGGAGCGATGGATGCGTCCTCGCCCTCCTCGCCCTCCTCGTGGTCCGCGTCGCCATTTTCGCCATTTTGTTGTTTTGGTGGCTCCGCAGCCTTCGCGTCCTTCGATATCCGCAGCTGCTCGAGAAGTTTGGCACAAGCTTCTTCCTCGATTTGTTTCCGCTGTTCGGGGGTCTCGGCATCGGCTTCTCTGCCTGCATACGCAGATAGTCTGTCCATCAAGCTGATAACAATGGCCTTCACATTGACGTGCGGGTTAAGCCTAGCGGTAGCGGAGAGGAACTGGTCGAGGGTGTGGAGGTGGAATTCGTCGGGGAAGACCTGGATGATAACTTCTGGCCAGTTAGCGCGAGAATCAGTCCCATTTCGGGTATGCTAACTCACCGTCAAGCAGGTACTCTTGCGCGAGAACATCCCGGCACTGGACGACCTGCTCCAAAAGCGGACCTAGGATTTTCTTGTAGTTCTCCAAGTCGACCAGCTGGCTCAGACGGACCAGATTGCTTCCGACCAGCAACTGCAGCTCTTGTCTCTCCTTGGTCCGCTGCTCCCGTTCCCGCGAATGGCCTTGGTGTTGTAGCCGCACCCAAAGCTTGTTCATCTCGACAAAATTGGTGAGGATGAAGCTGATGGAATCCTGAAGGTTGCCCTCAGGGCCATCGCCATCGCCGGTAGGGAGGCAGTCGCGGGCTTGACCCGACAGGTAGTAGCGGAGGAAAAGGCCGCGAACGGGGTGCTGCACACCGCGGCTCATCTCCATCATGTCCTTCATGATCTCCTTGACGGGCGCATCTTCAATGGCCATGTACACGGTACCGACGGTGATCATGAGGTATAGACGTGGGATGATGTTGCCGGCATATTGCACGAGCTCGTACAGGTCGGCAAGGTGGTTGACGGGGTGGTTGTCGCGAAGGTAGACGGAGAGATAGCGCAGCGCATCGAAGACGGCCATGTACAGCTCGTAGTATTGCTTGGGGCCGAGGCTGCTGGTGCGCAGTTCTGAGACAAGGGTCGAGCTGCAGGTAGACGTGGTCAGCAAGAAGCTATGGCAAAGATGCGATGCGGGGGAGGGGCTTGTTACCAGCATTTGAGCGCGTCCATCAGCTTCCCCGGAGTCTCCAGGCACCGCCGCATGAGCATCGTCTGCTGGCGCACGACGCCCAGGGCATCCTCCAGCAGGCGCGACTGGTCTTCCACGGGCGGAGGCGACGCCATTGCTGCGATCGAGGTGGGATGGTGGCGTGTGACTGGTGGATGTTGTCGTGGGTGTCGGCCTAGATGCTGATGATGCCGCTCGGTTGGCGACGTCGTCCCCTCGAACTGTGGCTGTGATTGGCGGTGCATCCGCTGGGCGTGCGCAAGGTCGCCCACCACAACCGGGGCCGTTCCACGGCTTCGCACGCGCAGGGACCGCATCTTAAGGTTTTGGAGAACTGTATCGATTCGCCTGCACTAAAGTATGTACTCAGATTCAAGAAGTTGTGTGTGCTGTTCTTGCCCGAATGCACTACTCCTGGTGGGCAGTTACTGAGCTGCGCCACGCTTTCCCGAAACAGAAGCCCTCATCCTGCCATCATATCGCGACTATCCGTTGTCTCGTTCGTTGTATTAAAAGTTTTTACAGTCTAAGCATTGTTTCAAGAAATGAAGAAGATAAGTAAGGTAGAAAGAATAAGCCCGCCGACTTCAACGCATTCCTGTTGCGTGAACGACGATCAGACTCGGCATCCTCCAGCAAATCCAGCAGCTAGAGTCAAAGGTAAATGTGACGGTGGTGTTCACGACGGACTGACCGTCGGAAAGGTCTTGATGGCATATGATGTGTGCCACATGCCGTTATCGTAGTATGATGTTGTATCCGTTTGGGTTGCCGTGACAGTAACCACTGAAGGAGGAAGCGTAACAACGCTGACGGAGACGGAGGTGTTGTGTGCAGTGGTGGGGGACGCGATGATAGTGGTTGTGTAGACCACAGTCTGGGTGATGGAAGGTGCTGGATGTTGGGTCTCCGTGACAACTATAGTTGTATCCTGGGTGTACACAACCGTCTCGGTGGGTGAGACAGTCGTCGGCTCTGCAACGGTCTTGGTAGTGACCGCTTCCGATGTAGACGGGGAGCCTCCATCCACGTTGACTACTGAGTAGGATTTCGCTGGTGCTCTGCGCTGGAGTTCATGGACATCGCGCGCGCCATCGATTTTCGATGTGCCATCAACGTTGATGACAGCATATGCTCGCGACCTGACAGGCGCTCGGGCGTCACCGCGCTGGCTGTCCATTGCTTCAAAAGGCAGCGCTGATGTGAGCCCAACTGCAAGTAGGCCCAAGCAGGCGAATCGGATGGGAGAGCGCATGATCGCCAGTAGTAGGTAGTGGACAGTGCGAAAGTTTGTTTTTGGCGGTGTAGATCGAGTAAGGATATACAAAGGGAGTAAGAGGAGGGCGTTAGCACGGTCGATCGTGTGCGTGCTTGAGAAATGTGGAGATGAGGAAGGTTTCGTGCATGCAGAATAAAGCAAAATTGCAGAAGAACGTGTGAAGTTGCCCAAGACGCATGCCTGCCATCTTCATTGAATTTTTGGGAGGCTGGGTGGTTGGTACCTGCGGGTGGCTGGCGCGAGGCTGGGTGGTAAACAAAACCCGGCGCTGCACTTCGCTTATTCCCGACGCTAAGCCCTACGACCCAGCATCCCCAGGACCTTCACATGCCCCGCCTTTCTATTTTGCAGCGGTCAGGTCGAGAGAAACCCCCTCTGCTACTGCCGTCTTACCTTTGAACAACTTCCAGGAACTTCGGATTCTAGTGGCAACAGTGGTTGCACAAGTCTGCCAAGGCCTTTGGAACGCACAGGCGTGTTATGATGTCACTTCTCGAATATACCCATGCTGAACAAACCTCTACACAAATTACACAACATGTTCGATTCGTCTTAGTAGTCCGTGCAAGAGACCTTCTTAATAGTCGTAGAATCCCTTGCCACTCTTCTTCCCAAGCCAGCCGGCATCAACCATCTTCCTCAACAGTACAGCTGGCCGGTATTTGCTGTCGCCGGTCTCTTCGTACAGGACCCGCATAATCGCCAAGCAGGTGTCGAGGCCAATAAAGTCAGCAAGCTGTAGCGGACCCATGGGAACATTTGTCCCGTTCCTCATAATCGCATCAATGTCCTCTTTCCCTCCCACACCAGTCTCCAAGCAGATGACGGCCTCATTGATGTAAGGCATCAGGATTCGGTTGGCCAGGAAGCCAGGAGAGTCTGCAGACTGGGATGGAATCTTTCCCATCTTCTTGCACAGCTCAATGGCAGTATCGATGGTGTCCTGAGAGGTCTGCAGGCCAGTGATGATTTCCACGCCCTTCTGTATCGGCACCGGGTTCATGAAATGGGTGCTTATAACTCGCGAAGGAGCGGACAAGTCTTTCGGGTCTTTCGTTGTGGCGGCCGCGATTTTCGTGATCGAGATTGAGGATGTGTTTGTCGCGAGGATGGCGTGCGACGGGCAGACCTGCGCGAGCTGGGCAAATATCTTGGATTTGAGGTCTGGGATTTCCTATATGAATGTAAGTTATGAACATATGAGGGAAACCCGAAGAATTCACTCACAGGAACAGCCTCGATGACAAAATCGACGTCGGAAAGATCGTCCAACTTGGTACTCGAGCTCAGGCGCGCTCTTGTTGCTGCGGCATCCTCTTGAGAGATTCTCTGCTTTCCTACATCCTTCTCAAGGAGTTTGTCTCGTATCTGCGTCAGAGCTGAGATAGCAGTGGGTTTGTTACGCGGGAGCAGTACCGGCAAACTTCAAGCCTTTATCGATGGAGGCTTGCGAGTTATCAATGATTTTGACAGGGAGTTGAGCCTTTTGTGCTGCGACAAGTGCAATACCAAGGCCCTGTAGTGATTAAAGTCAACTTCGTAGCAATTGAAGGAAAAGAGAGCTTGAAGCTAACCATCTGTCCCGCACCGAGAACACCAAGCTTCTTAACCTCGGCAGCAGCAGCTGTCGCCGGAGTAGAGCTAAAGTTGCGCAGTTGCGAGAGAGTCGTGCGGCGCGCCGCATGGCGTGATGCTGCTAAGAAAGACATGGTGCAGTAAGGGGGAGCTGCAGGATGCGTGGTGGGGTGAATGAAGGTGGAGAGGTACGGTTCCCCAGAAGCTGGGGAGCTTCCATGTGAGGCCGATGGCAGCCGTCACCTCGGCTTAACAGCTAGCGCACGGGTCGGACACGGGCTTGGCGCGGCGACGCGTTGCGACGCGCTAGTTGCCCGGTCGCGTCGTCCGACACGGCCACCATTTCGCGTCGGTGGAAAGTGCTGAGCGCCGACGCAGACATTCCACCAGCAACCACAACCATGAGCCTCGACGACTGGGTCTCGCGCGACACTGTCGATCCTGAGGTTCGCGCGCATGTCTACAGTCTTGTCTCAGCAGTAAGTCACCAGCTGCGCGCAAGCAAGCAAGCTACTAAATCATCGACAGGTTGGTGGCTCCAGTATCGAGTTTGAGGGTCGTTACGTGCTTGGAGACGATGCGCTTGCCTGTTTGAAAGACATTCGCCGGTGGCTCCGACTGTACGATCAGCGATTGAATCGACATGATGTGGCGAGATGCTTGGCTGAGGCAGATGTGGTCAAGGGAGACCTTTGCGAAATTCTGGCGCTTTGGACCGAGGAGCGGATGAATGACACTCTTAAGCGCAAGGCTGCTCTGGCCTCGAGTAGGTGATCCGGCCCAATGCTTTCTGAATGAAGCTGACTTTTGTCAGTGGAGGTGCTGGTCCCAATTACCTGGCCTCTGCAGCTCGATCAGGACGAAGCGACTGTCAATCACCATCGACACATCCCCTACCTCCAGCTCGCACAAACCAAGTACAAGAGATTGATAATTCAACACCATGCCAAAACTCTTCGGACTGCCGTACGATTGGCTCTCCCTTCCATGGCAGAGCCCCGACGCGAGAGAAGCAATCGTGACAATGGCATCATCTCGATCGTGCTCTACTTTTTTCGGAATATTGCCCTCATCACACACCCTCCAAACCTTCCCGAAGACGATAACCAGGCGGAGATTTCTCGATCGGCTACAATCGATGCATTCCACTATCAGGATATCTTCCAGGTATTGCTGACAGTGGCCTCCACTATTGGAGACGAATTCGTCGATCAAGATGTCATTGTGCTGGAAATTCTGTTCCATCTGCTGAAAGGCGTCGACGTTGAGAAGCTATTCATGGAGGAGGAGAAGCTGGCTAGCTCCAATACTAACGATTTGAGGGACCTCATTCAGAAGGAAAAGGCCATGCTTGCAAGTTATGCAAAACACGCACCAACTAGACACAACCGCTTTGGAACTATGATTTGGGTCAAGAGGGATGACGAAAAAGTCTCCACGGTTTCAGGGCAGGATGTGCTTGTGAGCAATGAGAGGACCCTGCAGAAGATGGACAAGACGAAAAAATGGAACAAGCCCAAGCACACTGGAAAGAAGAAGAACGGCGATCTTTCATTCGATGAATTCGACAAAAAGGTCCCCCTTGACAAGTCCGCGCGGAAGCACCTTAAGACTTTCGTCGAAGAATTCCTGGATTCATCTTTCAACCCCTTGTTCACCCACCTGAGGAAAGCCATCGAGAATGAAGCTGACCGCGTGCTTATGGAAACTCATCCGAGACAATTCTGCTACCTAATTTCTTGGTTCCTACAGGCCGAGTGTGCGCGCCGCGCGAAGGCCAAGAAAGCTGCTCAGAAGACGGGCTCCACCACGGCCACTCCAGAAGATGAAAGCTTCGCTTTGATTGCCTCGGTGATGAACCAAGAGACTTTCATTCTCTTAAACAGATTCATGCAGCTCGGTCTGGATAGCAAGTCATGGCAAGATTTGAATGCGGCTATGAAATGCTTCACGCAAATCCTCCAGACAGTCCAGGAAATGTCAGAATCTGCCTTGGAAGACGACCAGGAAATTGCCGAAAACATTCAGAACCGTATTTTCTATGAAGAGACGACTCATGATCGTATGGTCACGTTACTGCGGAGCTACAAGGATCAAGGGCTCGGATACTTGGATGCTTGCACTGAGTTAGCACACGTCTTCATACGAATGCTCGAGCGCTATTCCAAGCAAAATGTTGACCTCCAGGTTCGAAGCCGTAGGCGAGCGCGCAAGAAGGCCAAGGCAGTTGCGCAAGCCAACGGTGACGGGGAGATCGAGGATCAAGGCGATGGAGAAGATGATGTCGTTGCAGCTCAACGAGCGACTTCTGAGAGGAAGTTCGACTTTGCTCGTTTTCAAGCCCGTTTCACCACACAGGGCTGTATCGATACTTTTGTGGCCTTCACTCGATATTACAACGACCTCAACATCGAACAGCTGAAACGCGCCCATCGCTTCTTTTACCGTGTCGCCTTCAAACTAGAGATGGGAATTATGCTGTACCGCGTCGACATCATCTCTCTGTTCAATAAGATGATCAAAGGCCCGGAGGGTCTTGATAAATCTTTGCCCATCTTCAAAGAGTGGGAAGAACTTGTGAAACAAATCTTCCGCCGTTGCGTCAAAAAGGTTCAGGAGCGACCAGAACTTATTGTCGAGATGCTTTTCAGCAAGATCCCAGCAACTACGTATTATCTCGAGCATGGTCACGACAAGGAAGTCACGACGAGGATACCAAGGCCTCCAGCTGAACTTGAGGTGAAGGGAGACTTGGAAAAGAACGGTCAAATCGGAGTCGCCGTGTCTCTTCTCATCAATCAGAACAAGTCAGACCATTTGGCGTGGGTCAAGAAAACCTTATCATCTGCAGCTGAAGAGCGTAGTGCATGGGAGCAAGAGCAAGCAGCGCGCAAAGCTTCGACGGAGTCTTCTGGGGACCAGGTTGCCCCTTCGATAGAGGACGATACTGCGCCATCAATTACCGTGAAACCAGATAACGAGGAACGCCGCATTGCCTTGTTCAAAGACAACAAGCTGCGCTTACTCCTCAAGATTATCGGGTTCATGAGATTGGGTCTTGATGAAGATCAGGATGCTAACTGGATCATTCCTCCCTCCCTCAGCTCTGACGAACTTCGAGAAAGTGAACAAGCTATTCAACAAGCGGAGTGGGAGCCACCAAGCTTTGGCGAAGACAAGTCAGCTGAAGACATGATCCGTACAAAGCGACAACGCGTTGCCCTCCGTGGCGATACTGACGACGAAGATGACGGTCCTGACGCCCTGGATGATGAAGAGCTTTTCCCAGCAGGCGGCCCAACTGCTCGCCGAGCCGACGCTTTGGAAGAGCTTAAAAAGAAGAGGACTCGGAGAAAGAGGACAGCTAGCGAAGAGCCAGATGACGAAGAAAAGGAAAGGAAGAGGGAAGCACGCCGTCAAAAGGAATTGGAGAAGAGACAGAAGATAAAGAGCGCTCTATTCGTTCATTCGTCAGATGAGGACACGGATGAAGAAGCAGACAGAGAGTTTTTCGCTGCTGAAGAGGAAAGGAGGAAGAAGACGGCAGGGAAAATCACCAGGGCCCTCATCAGCGCTCAGATTCAGGACACGGCAAGCAAGAAGAGGAAGTCCACGGCTGCAAGCAAAAAGAGCAGGAAGAAGCGGAAGGGATCGGAATCTGACAGTGAAGGAACTAATACCGGCCTGGGCAGCCGTTCCTCGTCGGAGGAACCCGTCAGCCGGCTGAGAATCGTTAGCGATGACGAGGAAGAGGAGGCTGTTGATACCCCCCTGTCATCTCAACACGGCTCGAAGGATACTGCCAAGGAAAAGCCGACGAAGGCGTCGGCCAATGCAGCAAAGACCACGCAGGATGTCAAGATGCAGGAGGTCGATGACGATGATGAGGACGAGGAGGTTCCAGCCCGTAAGCCCGTGCGGAGGAACAACGTTCGCGCAGGTTTCTTGATTGACAGCGACTCTGATGAATAGCGGGACACCAAGGCTTTGGGCGCAACTGGCGTTATGCGGGGGCTCACATGGCAATGTAGCATTAGGCGGGGAACAGTTTAGGCGTTCGGGCAGAGTTGGAAGAATTCACATTTGGTCTAGCTATGGTAGTGTGCAACAGGAGCTAGCGGGATACTGGTACGTAGTCGATTCGTATTCCGACTTTGCCGGACTGACCAAGGGCTAAGACATGGAAGATTGCGATGACGCGAGATCTCGGTCAGCTCTGCTTGGCCGTCTCGACATAATGTCTGGGCGGATTCCTGTGCGGAAACAGGGCAGGGTCGGAAACGCGGCAGAATGGAAATTATTATTCTCCGTCATTCACCCCACAATTCAGACGATGCGGGGCCATGCGGCTATCGAGCGCAATGCTTGCGTGCTCCCGCGATTGCCAGGGCACGCTATTATGATACTAGCCTTACGCCATAGTTACCATGCATGCTGCGGAACAAGCGGCGCGGCACTACCGTATCGAGATGCTGAATCCTGTTATTCCCTGCTTCAGATCCGGAAGATGCGTAAACGCGCAGATCCGGCGCCGGATCAGGTTCGTCGGAACGCCACACCGTGATGTCACTTGTCGCGAACGTGCAGCGGGCGGGTCCCACAACAGGAAGCGATCGGCGAATCAAGCTTCTCCAGCCACTCACTACGCTCCCTTCCGCGAGCGTTGTGGCGCACATCTGGCGCCTGCCCGTTTGTTTGCTTTCTCCAACATGCAATCGCATTGACGTCAGGATTGCTCCTGCCGCGTATATAATACAACAGCTCTGCGTAGTCTGGAGAAACATCATCAACCACAACAACTCAACCACTCTACTCCACTCACGATCTGAACGCCGTTTCTCCTACGAATTTCCTGAGATACCCACCGACACAAACAAAACCAACAGCATGTCTTCTCACACTGGCGAGTCCACCGGCAGCGGCATCAGGGGTGCCGCCAGCGCTGTGCATGGTAAGTCCACTTTTCACTTTCAACATGCTCCACCAACACGCCTTAGGTCTTGGAGAGACCATCCGCGGCACCATCAACACTGCAGCCGACAGCGCCGTTGGTAGCGATGCTTCCAAGAACCAGGCGATCAGAGATCGCGGTGTTGACGAGATCAACACGGGTCGCTACCACGGCACCGGTGCTGGTGTCACTCCCGCCGACACGGCTGCTGAGCGTCACAACCGCGCCGCCCAGGGCGAGTATCCCAGCACAACATCGACTGGCCTGGGCAGCACCACTCACAGTACGCGTTGAGCCCCCCTCAACTGCACTTTGTACATATCATCTTCACAATACATGACTTGCAATTTCACTCGGAACAAAATAATAACACCATGTTGCAGACCCCACCACCACTAGCCACAGCGGAGCTTACGATACTGCTGGCACCACCGGCTACGGCCACCCTCAGTCGACCAACGCTGGCCCACATGGCTCGAACATCGCCAACAAGGCGGACCCTCGTGTAGATTCCGACCTTGATAGCCACCGCAACACTAGTGCTGGCTATGGCAGCACCACCGGCAGCTATGGCCACACTACCGGCACTGGATACGGCAACACCGGCACTACGGGCTCTACTCAATATGATGACCCCCGCTCCTCCAACCTTGGCCCTCACTCCTCAAACGTTGCCAACAAGGCCGACCCTCGTGTCGACTCCGACTTCGACAACCGTGCCAGGACTGGCAACCAGACTGGTGCTGCTACTGGTCCTCACAGCTCCAACCTTGCCAACAAGGCCGATCCCCGTGTCGATTCTGACCGTGACCACCGCCGCGGCAGCGCTGCGACGGCTGGTCTGCAACCCACGGGTGGTTTGAGCGGCACCACCAGCCGTCAGGACCTCGAGGGCATCAACCCCACTGATATCAAGGGTGGCTACACCACGGCTGAGACCACCACTGGCCACAGCGGCCATGGCGGCAGCACTGGCCTCTCGGGCGTCCACGAGTCGCACGTCGGCAACAACCCCAGCTCCAACAACCATGGCCCGCACAGCTCCAAGATTGCCAACAAGCTTGACCCCCGCGTCGACTCGGACGCCGACAACCGCGCTCGCACCGGTAACCAGACTGGTGCTGCTGCTGGTCCGCATAGCTCCAACCTGGCCAACAAGGCTGACCCGCGTGTTGACTCCGACCTTGACAACCGCGCCCACCGTGGCACCGGCACTACTACCGACACCTACGGCTCCACCGGCACCACCGGCACCACCGGTGCCTACGGTTCGACCGGCTCGACTGGCTACGGCTCGACCGGCTCGACTGGCTACGGCAACACTTCGACCAACCACGGCACGCACGACTCCAACCTCGCCAACAAGGCCGACCCGCGTTTCGATTCGGATCTCGACAACCGTGCCCGCACCGGCAACCAGACCGGCGCTGCTGCCGGCCCGCACAGCTCGAACTTGGCCAACAAGGCTGACCCCCGCGTTGACTCTGACCGTGACAACCGTGCTGCCCACCACGGCACCACCACTGGTACTACTGGTACCACTGGCACCGGCTACACGGACACCACCTCCAAGCACGCCAGGAGCGACAGTGCCACCCACGCCGAGGAGTCTCATCCTAGCCACGGCACTGGTCTCGTGGGCAAGGTGCTCGACAAGGTCGACCCTCGTGTCAAGAACGCTTAAACGCCTTCACTCGACACTTATGAGTTTACGATGACTTGTATGATTTGCTACGGATGACGGACAGCACGATTAGGCATGAAGTAGTAGTTGTTGCAATACCCAATACTGCCTAAGTAATTGAATTGATAAGGATCATGTTAAACTTTGAATATGCTTACGATGTGACAATGATTTCGAGTGAATAAACTTAATGTTTGACTACTTCAGAACAGCTTTTCTAAGATCTATTACATTCGTAAATGTAAAGCACCAATGGCGTGTCTCGTCAGTCCTACCACTCGCCTTTATGCTGAAGTAGTTCAGATGCTTCTTCCCACAGCTGTTATGTCTTACACCGGTGAACTTATGCAGGTGGATAACCTTCAAGAGACTTGTACTGCCAAGAAACGAGGCTCAAGTCATTACACATTCGCTCCTTCCCCCGGAAAGCCTCAGCATATACGACCCTTCTTATTTCATTCACACTTCCACAAACCCGCAACGAAGTAAGCATGGCCGATCAGCCCGGGCCCAACCAGACCCCCGAAGGCCCCAGAAATTCCATCCAGCCGCGCCGTCACCTGCCCCATCGCCATTGCCGGCCTCAGTTTAACGGTAGCAGCTTTACCTCCGTCGCAACGGCCGTCCTCAAAAGCTGACGACGCTTCACAGAATCGGTCGCTGCCGATGCCGCGGCGCTGGCCGCCCGCGAAGAGAGGTTTTGGCAGCTGGTGCGGCGCGTTCTGTGCCAGGTCGAAGACGGGTACCCTACCGGGGCCACGGCTGTGAGCGCCGTGCGCGAGGCGGCCGAGACGTACAATGTCGCATTTCCCGAGGACGCGGAGCGCTTTGCGAGGGAGGAGGGAGTGCAAGCTGTTCGTGAGTGGACTCGAATTTGTTCTTTCCTTTGGGGGCTACATCTTGGGTGGCTGTCGGAATGAAGTTCTGACTGGGTGTGTAGAACTTCGTCATCTACAACGTGCTATGCATGCAGGCTCGCGATGAGAGAGCGTCCGAGAATCCGCCTCAATAGTGGCGCGGGGGCTTTGGATGAAGTATGGGGATTGGTAGCTGCTTTGCAGATTGTGGCTCTGTATTATTTGATATTGTCAGTTGGTTAAGACCGTGGCTACTCCATTGGAAGAGATATCCGAGCAGAGCTAGGATACAGCAGGTGATGGTGAGGTGAAGCCGGATAACACGAGCTTCTTCTGCCTGATTTGTAGCTTCCGAACACAATCCTAGAGGACCTTCGCATGTGCACGTGAGCTGAGTGATTCGGGCAGGTGCTCAAGGCTAACACCGCACGTGCCAAGAAATGGCGATAGGCAGCATAAAAGCTACTCTGCGCGCCTCCATTGCTACCTTTCCTCAACCCCACCTTTGACTCAAGCCATCGCCTGACTCTACGTACAGGCGCAAGGCTTCTATCACGCTCCTGCTTGTAAGTAACCTTTCTTCCGCTCTAAATCTCCTACCTCATCCTCTACGAAGCCTTCAACAAAGGATCGAGCAACCGTCTTTCAACAACAACTTCACCACTAGTCTCTTTACGCAAGTTTTTCATGCACTTCGCTTACTTTATTCTTTGATTTGAAGTGCAGGAAGTCACAGGAGTTTCACAGCCTGTGGCACATTCCTCTTCCGCGGATCTCGACGCAGGGCTCCGTGTCAACCATGGCGTCGAGCACCAAGGATGGAGGCAAGATGACGGCCCCTTCTGCGACCAAAAAGAATATCGTCACCTCTTCCGCCACCAGGCCCTTTCACCTTCCAACCGAACAAGCTCACGACATCCCATCTCGGCGTCCCGGGGAGATATTCGACTTCATGGCACTCTCTGGCGAACTCCGTAACGCTATCTACCAGGCCGTCATCGACACCATGGCAACAACTCCCGACAACCCTATCGCATTAAGTCCGGAGACTGCTTGTATTAGAAGGTATGATTTCTGGTTGAAAAGTGATACCGATTGCGATCGCAAGATCAGCGGCTACTGGAGTGATGATGAAGAGTTGGATCGTATTCCCATGGAAGAGCTAGCTGAGATCGGGCGCATCGCGAAGCTGAGGATGAACTTGGCCAACTGCCGCCTAGGAGAGGTTTCGCGCCAAATTCGATCCGAGTTCGTGCCCATGCTCTTGGGTAGCTTGCACTTCCGCATCTGCCCGTGCGGGTGGGACGCCCTAGTAGGCTCTCAATCAATGATCCGAGCACCTATTCACCAGCTTTCCGGCATGATCCATCATCTCGATTACTACACGCACTTCTATCCTCCGCACCGACCGAGTCTTCGTGAGCTTTCCGACCTCTTGGACGCCTTGTTGAGCATTCGCTTCAATGGAGAACTCCAAATTGTCGGTTATTACGATGAGACGTCTCTGGTCCTGGATTGCTTCGATACTTTCTGCGCAAGTGTGCGTGAGGGTGAAAGTAGGACCAGAGCTCACAAGAAGGCTTTTGAGGAGGTGGTGCTCCGACGCCGTGAGCTCTTTGGTGGGCTGTGCATCCCGTTGGGTGACTGCGAGCAGAACTTGGCCTTTCGTTTCAATTGCAACGAGTTCTTGGGCGAGCATGTGCAGACTCAAACGATTGGTCCAGCTTCTTTCCATAGACGCTCAGCAAGTTCTCCACTATAGAGAATCAACGACGATGACACCGAGATTCGCTGGGCTCATGGTATTCCAAGGAAGTTCACCGCTAGACCACTACTTCAATCACTTGGATCGGCACATGCGGACTGCCTCTAGATGATATAAAGGCTTGAAAACCTTACGTGGAGAGAAACACAAGGTATTATTCTGCATTTGCACATCGCTTCCAAAACCCATAGTCGCGGAGACTTTCTAAAAGTATACTTGAGGGGAAACACTCAAGAAAGTCTTCTTATAGTCAATTGCTTTGAATTTCTCGCAGCGAGGGAATCAAATAGCCCAATGCAGTTCATTTTCCTTCCTGACTCTGACGTTCTTCCGTACTCGCATAAACTTTCGCAAAAGCCGTGTGATGTCAATATGCCATTATCAGATCCATTCACGTGTAACTGAGTACACCCGTATTTGACCGAAAAACATGAGCATACATACAGGTTCCGTTATGGCTAACAGTTCGCCCTGATTGGCGTTGATATGCTCTGAAACCCGTCACCCGACACTGAGCTAATAAATCAATAATGTTCAAACGTCTGGCCATACTATTCGCAAAGGTTTCTCTTTATTGGTGTCAGCACCTAAGAGGATCAGCAGCAAGGTTTCGTTGGGTAACAGGCTGAGAAGCTAGCTGCTTAGAGATCGGCAATGATATACCAACATTACATACATGTGCAATCACGCAGCGGAGCGGCTAAAAAGAAATAAATAGGATCACCGCCAAGTAAGCATGATGGAGTATCCTCATGGGATTGGTGTCACAAATGGTGAATCATCGGCCGCTCGCAGCAATACTGTGGTTTCGTGCAGCGCACAAGTGTCAAAGACGTTCACATGTTGCGAACCGCGAATTGTGACTGATAGATAAGACTTTAACATGATTGGACATGTTTTCTTGGATCCACTCGGCTGCACATTAGGATTCCGAACAAAAAGAAAGAATACGAAGTTTCCGGTCAATCTCAGCCCGGAGGTGCGGGCGGTTGAAGGCCTTGCAAATCACCTCTCGCCTTTTTAGTTTGAGGCTTACTGTTTCTCCGCGCTTTCCAGAGGCTTGCAGCTGGTTGCGGGGAACGTGGTTCGATAGTCCAGGGCCAGAAGGTCGGTGACACAGGTCAGCCAGCCACCCCCGCTAACCTGCGATTACTGAGCGTCATTGTGTAACCCGACAAGACGTTTCGTGATACTGACCGCTCTCTTGCAGAGCTATAGTGATCCTAGCCTTATGCGTCAACATCTCAAAGCAGCTTACCGCTTCACATGCGAGTACACGCAACGGCGGCGAACTCAGGTCCGGATGAGATGCTTTATTCCGGTTTCAAAGAAAAGCTGGGCGGGGCTTATCAACGCCTACATAAGCTCCCTCCGCTGGGGAAAACTTGAGTTGTGGATATCATCTCTCTTCCACATCAATTGAACACCAACTTCTCTCACGGTGCTTATTTAGTCTGAAATAAACATTCCTCCTTGGTGATTTTTCACAATGGCATCGCTCTCTGAAGCTCAAAACGATGGCATCGTCATCGGCCTCCGCTCAGTCTCAGGCGTCTATCCCCGCCGCGAGATTGACGACCTCGTCAAGAACGAGCCCGACATGTTCAATCTGTTCGTGCTCGCTATGGAAAGCCTTCAGCACGATGAAACCAAGATGGGATTTTTCCAGGTATCCGGTCAGCCAACAGCACCTCTGCTCGATGATGAATGCAAACCCACTAACTCAATTCAGGTATCCATGGCCTCCCCAAGCGCGATTGGGATGGAGTCAGAGGCGACAAGCCCCAACGTGGCGGCTACTGCACGCACAACTCGATCCTCTTCCCAACCTGGCACCGGCCATACCTGGCCATGTTCGAGGTAAAGGAAAGCCATGCTCGATTTCTCATGACACTGAACTGACGAATCCGACGCAAAGCAAACCATCTACAGCACCATGGAGCGCATCGCGGCGCAGTTCAAGGACCCCAAGCACCGCGAGGCCGCCAAGCGCTTCCGGTTGCCGTACTGGGACTACCTGCACGCGCGCGAGGAGAAGCAGACGGTGTTCCCCGGTATCTTCCGGGGCCGCAAGACGTCGTTTCCCTACGACTTCCGGCTGCCGCTGGTGCTGAAGGCGGACAAGCTGATGGTGCACCGGCCCGGCGCGAACGAGACGACGCTGGTGCCGACGGACAACCCGCTCAAGACGTTCGTGTTCCCGCAGACGGGCAGCGTGGCGCCCGAGGAGTGGGCGGTGCTGGAGCAGCAGGTGGAGCAGGAGGGCGGCGGCTACCACCTGTCGCGGCGGCGCACGGCGCGGCACCCGCGGCCGGGCCAGAGCGGCGAGCAGGAGGACTACGACGAGCTGGACGCGGCGCTGAACAAGGACCGCGAGCCCGAGGTGCAGACGCTGCTGGACCTGATCGAGCTGCAGCCGTACGCCGACTATCGAAACTTTGCCACGTCGGTGCCGAGCGATGGCAACCAGGAGGCCCCGCCGAGCGGCTCGCTCGAGAGCTGGCACGGCGCTTACCATGTCTTGGTTGGCGGAGCTGGGCACATGTCGAGAGTGCCCGTGGCTGCGTTTGATCCCGTATTCTGGTTCCATCACTGGTAAGACATGAGTGTGATTGTGGCGTGAAGATTTGAAGGGGAATTCAGTCACTGACACGACACTTGATCAATTAGCAACATCGACCGTGTTCTAGCCATCTGGCAGGCGCTGCACGATGACTACATCAGCAACGCCTCTACTCCAGGTCAGCCCAATGGCCACTCAAACCTCTATCCTTTCCGTAAGGAGAAGCAAGAGGCGGGCAGCCCCCAGCGCTTCTGGAACAGCGCCGACTCCCGCGACATCGGAGCCTTCGGCTACACTTACCCGGAGCTCATGGGCAAGTTCGAGCACCAGAGCCTCCTCAAGCGCATCGACGCGAACTACCGCTGGAGCTTGCAGCGCCAGTCGCGACCGGGCGGCGTCGCCACCCCAGCTCCGCCTGAGGAGATGAAGCCCGTCGATGTGCGAAACGCCCAAGTCTTCAGGTACAAGGAAGCGAAGGGACCGGAGGCCATCATCTCTCCGCCGGTCCAGGCGGCCCATTTGGTCCAGCAGAAGGTGTTGGAGGTGAAGGACCAGGCTGTGAGCGCCGTCAGGGGCAACCCGGGAAGCGCTGACGACGCGTTGCCGTCCTTTGACCGCGGAAACGAGATTTTGGCGAACGAGCCGGAGGGTACCAGGTTGGTGTTGCAGTGGTATATCGATTCCGAAGTGAACAAGTGCGTCTCCCCGCCCCCCTTATCCTCCCACCAACACTATTTGTTTCACCCACCCTACCCCTACCCTTATTTCTCCTATTAGCCACCCAAACAGCCCCCACTATCACACCATTAAAGTTCCCTATTCGTATTTACACTCATCTCCCCGCACAACAGGGACGCCCTTGACGGCGCCTTCTCCATATACTTTTTCATCGGCCCCACCGCCGCCGCCGACGTCGACGACAACGAGGGCTCCAGCCCGCTCACCTGGCCCGCCGAGCCCACGCTCGCCGGCATCACGCACGTCTTCGCCGCGCCCAAGGACGCGTGCGACAACTGCGCGCTGCAGTCGGACGAGGGCCTGCGCGTCACCGGCACCACGACCATCACGCCCATCCTGCTCGACTACGTCGAGGACGGCCAGCTGCCCAGCATCGCGCCGCCCGACGTGGTGCCGTTCTTGAAGAAGAATTTGGTGTGGAGGGTTGCTGATGTGAGTCTTTCTTCGTTATTTTTTGCTAAGGGATGTTTGTTGTTGTTGTTGTTGCTGTTTTGCTCCCCGGCCCCTGTTGCGCCCTTTCTGGATATGGTTTGATAACATTTTTTTTTTGCGTCATTTAATAGGTCAACCAACGCAAGACGGATCCGGCCGATGTGCCGGGTGGCTTGAAGATCAGCGTGAGCGCCACCATCTCTGTGATGCGTCCGGGACAGGATATTCCCGAGTTCCGCGAGCCGCTCTTCTTCCACGAGATCACGGAGTCTGGCGAGGCTTAAGCGATGTGAATCTCTGGCAGAAATGAATGGGAGGATTGTGCAAGTAGCGTTTCGGAAACGTGGTCTTTCAGGAAAAGACTCACTGACTTCCGTCCCTACGTCATTCATTATACATCACTTTTCCGCCTTTTTTCATGCATGCAAATGAGAAAAGTATGTGATCACAGATAGAAGCAAATTGTATGTCGTTTCACACTTGGTCATGATTTTAATACATGTGAATGTTCCTAGGTAGCTGCTGAGATTCTTGTGGCTGCCAGTGTTCTCAACAACTTCTTCCTGAGCCAATGAGAGCCTGTTGAGCAGACAACTAGGTAAAAGAATCCTCGATGCAGGGATCTCCTCAAGTATAAGAGTTGCTTCAGGGCTGAATATCATGATCCCCTTCCTTTCCATCACCCTTCCCGCATCAGAAACTGCTTAACGGACTCGAGAAGTTTGGTTGCCACATGAGATGTGAATGTAACCAGCAGGGCAAGTTCGACATCCTCAACGTCTTTCGCGGGATTAGCCAGCTGGAATCACTTCAGTAAAAACCGGGACGACCGACTCACCAATACTCTGACGGTCTTTAATTTCAGCTAAACCTCGAGCAAACAGAGAAATCGTGTCGATTTCTTCATCGAATATTTTGTACAGCCATTCTACATCACTCTCCTCATACTTATATTTGACACGGTAGTGCTCGATGACCTCGCGTATCATGTGTGTGAGTTTTTCTTTGCTGATGGAGATGGTGGGTTTGTCGCGAGTGCTGTTACCAGGCTCTTGGGCCTTTTCGTCCTTGGTCATGTCACCATTCGTGGCGCGGCTTGTTCCTGTATGCATCGTAATCGTAAGCAAAGGTAGGGGACTTGTGGAGGCGAGTGTGAGGTTGTGGGAAAGGCAGAGGGGCATCCGAACGATGTTCTCCATTGAACATGCTGCTATGGGTGAAAGACAAGGGCGTCTTACTGTTACCCATGGCTGCTATCTTCCGCTTTTGACGCGGTGTGGACGAAGTGTTGGTGCTGAGTGTTGGAAGCGCTGCAGCAGAAGAAGTAAGCTTCTTATATGCTAGCTTCGTGGTAGGATATAGTTTACTGAAAAGGCAAGTACGAATAGACCGTACCGGGGGAATTGTCATTCAGTGGCCCTGCAAATGCCGGTACATAAATTGACGAGCTCTTGCTTGCATTCCGTTTAGTACAGCATCTCCCAACCGTGGATGTTTCTACAAGGTGAACCTTGGGATACAACGAAGTTTTGGTGAAAGAATTACCAGTGGCAATCTTATAACAACATGGCGGAAAAGAGAAGAGGCGAAAGTGCGTTTTACATCAAACCCACATAAGTTTATATACCTGACTCTATACTATGTAACGTGGCTCTAAATAGTAAGCTAGCTCTCAACAGGGTCTTGCTGGGGTCAACAGGTTATCATTGAGTCATATTGGGTGGTGGTAAACTAGTATGAAGTGGACCGTTACAAGCCAACACCCATAATAGACCCTACCTCAACACCCACTGCCCCAGCGAAGCATCCAACCCCTCCCTCCCCGCATCCACCAGCACCCCACTAAAAACCACACGCCCCGCCTTCACATCATCCACATCCCGCGCCTTTCCGCCATCAGCATCATCCCTCAACGCCAACAGTACAGTCGGAAAGACGCAGTCGGGCGAAACCACCATCTCGCTCGCAGCCAGCATGACGGTTCTCCCAGTTGCGATCAGCTCGACCCAGCCCTCAACTTCCCGTGCCCGCGCCCGCTCCACATCCGACAGCAGGACGTGCACCTCGCGCTCGCTTCCCGCAGCGTCGCGCACACCTATTAGCATAGCAACCTGCTCCTGCTCCTCGCCGGGCACGCACCACGCGCGCCACTTCTTAAACTGGCTGACCGACACCTCATGCCACCACCCCTTCAGCCCTACCATGGCGTCACAAAAGAACTCATCCGGCAGATTCACCTTCCCCTGCAACCCAGCCAGGAACCTCGGCGCCCAGGTCCACGGGCTCGCCAGGCCGCGCGGGCCGTGCATGGCAGCGACCATGGCGGCCTCGCGGGGCCGGCGCTCGTAGACGTGGCGGATGCCGTCGTCGTAGGACGACCAGTCGGGATCCCACTGCAGGCGGAGCAGGGCGAAGAAGCCGCGGGCGTAGTCCTTTTCGTTGTTCGTGCGGCGGTTGGTGCAGGACAGGGCGATGTCGGCGAGGTTGATGCCGAGTTCGGTTGTCGTGCCGCCCGTGATTGCGTGGACGGATTGCAGGCGCCAGAAGGTTTTGTGCAGCTGTTCCCAGCGGGGGGCGTCGCGGGCGGCGAGCTGTGAGAGGTGGGTGCGGATGGTGGCGAAGTCGACGAAGCCCTGAGCGCTGCCGGTGGCGAGGAGGGCGCGGCGGGCGAGCTTGATTTCCTGGTAGGTCCAGACGCGCGTCAGCCAGGGCCCGCAGACGAGCAGGGCGGCGGCTTGGGTAGGGTCGGCACCGCGGTAGAGCAGCGGGAACGAGTCGAGGACGATGACGGCAGTGGCGTTGCGGTAGACGGCGTCGAGGGTGTTGATGACGCGGGTCTTGAGCCGGGTGAGACGTCCGCCATCGTCAGGAGCAGTGCCATCAGTGGATGACCGCTTGGGGATGGCTAGCAGGTCGAGCCAGAGCCACTCGTAGCCGCAGCGCAGCGCCGGCTCCATCAAGCGGTCGAAGTGACGCCGCAGCATCCCGCGTCCGTCCTGCCTGATCTTCTCGCCGTTGTGCTCCAGCCCCATCGTCTCGCCCCACACGTGCGATATCGCCGCGTAGCCTCCGCTCAGGATGCGGAACTCGCCCTTCTTGTTCACGCACAGCGCCTGCCGCGCGTCGGCTGCCTGCTCGATCAAGCTCAGCGGCGCCGAGACGAACATGGAAGTCGCCAGCATCTCGCCTCGCAGCTGCCGCATCGTCCGCCCCGCCTCGTCAAACTGATCCTGCGCCGAGCCTTGATACCCGCTCTCCTTGATCGTCGCAGTCCACTGATCTTGGTATTTTGCGGGCAGTGCCGAGTACAGGCGCGAAGTTGCGAAGAGCGCGGCGTCGGCCACGCCCACGACGGCCATTTTGGCGGCGAGCTCGCCCCAGCGCCGTGCTCCCGGCGGCGGGTACCGCATTTCGGGGCCGAGCGGGTAGAGCTTGCGGTCCTTGAGCGCGGGGTAGTCGTTGGCGAAGAGCGCGCTGACTTCGGACGGCGCCCAGTGCCGGAACTCGTTCAGAGAGGCTTGCATGGCGCGTGAAGAGTCGACATGGTTCGTTTTCAGGACTTGGCGGATGGCTGAACGCTGCTGCTGAGATGCCCATTGCTCGTTGGTGAAGACGTTTTGTTCATTGCTGCTGTTGTTGTTGTTCTGCGTCGTGATGATCGTCATGGTTCCACGCGAGGTAGTGTGGGGGCGGGAAGGATGGAGCATTCGTGACGTGCTGTCGGTGCCCTCGCGATTTATACATAGCCGCGACTTTCCTGCTTCGGGCGCATCTGGTGTGAGGTTACCCACTTCGGAAACAATATTTCGAATCTGGTTTGGCCACGACAGGGGATAGCGAGCAGATACACCAATCACAACGCTGAGGCTGAACGCGAGGCTGTCTCTTGCCTCCATCGGTCCAAATGATCCGTGCAGCGCATGTCTCGTCTGCCTATTTCACTTGGCTCGAACTGAGCTTCTCTCTAAAAGTATCTTGTTTTCATCTCATCATATCGTTAGAAAAAATATTGTACAGACTCCATCCGCTCTCACGCTCCCTCCGCCGCCCTCCCCTCCGACCCCTTCCAACTCCCCCTCACCACGCCCTCCCCGACATCAATCCCCCACCTCCGATCTCTCCCCTCCAGCACACCACCACCCTCCTCGCCCCCGCTGCTATCCCCCTCTCCCCCAACCTTCTCCTCCCTCCTCACGCCCCACCACCCCAGCGCCGCGCCCTTCCACTCGTCCACTTTCACATCCCTCACGCCGCTCACGCCCTTACGCCTCAGGTCGCCGACCAGGGCGCTCCCGGCGAGCAGGCTGGCGGCGGCGGCGATGCTACCGGGGCTCTTGGGCAGGACGGCCTCGTTCGGGAAGCGGATGGCGACCCAGACGAAGCAGGCGAGCATGACGGCGAGGCAGGCCTCGAGCGCGATGGTCGAGGGCAGGTCCTGCTTGATGCGCGACTCGGGCACCGCGAGGCGGCCGTTCGGCATCGACGTGCCTACCGCTGCTTCTGCGGCTCTACGCTGCTTCGTTGCGGAGGAGGAAGAAGAGGTGGAGGTGGTGGACATGTTTAGGGCCCAAGGCCGGAGCTCGGTGAGCATGTTGGTGGTGTAGGACGTGTAGACGGCCTCGGCGGCTGCGGTGAAGTCGTCCGGGTTGAGGAGCGCGGTCAGGTTGTTCAGATTGTACGTGGCGTAGGCGGCGAGGAGCTCGAAGAAGGAGGTGCTGCTGCCGCGCGTGGGCCAGAGGTCTTCCGAATCGAGCATGCCGGGCGTGTCGGACGACTGGTCGTACTGGTCGTAGTGGTCCCACGCCTTCGTCTTGGACAGCGGCGCCAGCCAGTACGGCTTGTCGCCCACGACCGACTCGGTGCGCAGTGAGCTGCGGTCGAAGCGGATCGGGTTCCATGCCGTCGTCGTCGACGAGTCGGTCGAGTTCAGCGACGTGGCCGTCAGCGTTGTCGACTTGCGCGAGAAGGTCGTGTCGACGGTGACGCGGGTCAGGTTGCTGTAGCACACGGCGGCGCGGAAGTAGGGGACGCCGGTGCTGTTGAACATGTCGGCCGTGACGAGCTGCGTGTGGTTGGAGAAGGCCGTCGTGTTGGTGATCCAGGTGCTGGTACTTTCAAAATCGCCCAACACGATCTGGTAGCCCATGTCGTAGCGTACGAATGTTGAGCCCATGAAGCGGTTGGTGGCGTTTTGGCACTTGGCTTGCGAGTAGGCGTTTTTCTTGCTGAAGGAGATAATGGAAGAATATTCCGTGACATTCAGGGTGCTGTTGCAGTAGGCAGTGTCGCACATGGCATAGAAGGTAAAAGCGGGCGACCCGTCGGAACAATTCGAATAATCCGCAGCGGCCACCGGCTCGACGTATTTGCACGTCACGTCAACAGCCAGCGCGGGCACATTGACAGTAATCTCGCCCGCAGACAGGTCCACACCTTCGACGCTGAAATTGCCGACATCGGTGAGGTTGCTGAAGACGAGGTTTTCGAGGATGCCCGACCGCACCGGGATGTTGAAGTCAGGGTTCATCGTCCATTCGGTGAACTGAGAGGCTGTCTGCACGTTGGCGTTGAGATCCATTGTGAGGTTTACTCCGTAGTTCGACAGGTAGCTGTAAGTCTCGGACGACGTGTCCGGAGACAGCGTAAAGGTATCTTCGAGGTGATCGACAAGGCTCGTATCCACAATGGGCTGGATGTTGTACGTCGTCTGCACGAGCGTGACCGTGTAGAGACCGGCAGTGACAATCTTGATTGCTGGGATGATGAGAATGACAGCCGAAGACACAGCAACGGCAAGCCCGAGACCGTTTCTGATAGCACGAACAGGAGCCATGATGCTCGGATAGTCGCGGAAGTTGAACAGAAGCGGTTGCTTTCTTCCCGAGGACCCCTTCCACAGGCTCTTGTATGGCGCCATCATTCGTACAGCTCCGTCGATACCCGAGCAAGCATATCCCAAAATAAGGAGTACCACAGTCGGTACGAAGGCGAATGCGTCTGAAACACGTGGAGTGTCTCTGCAGATACCATCGCGAGCCCGCGAAAGCGCCATGAGCAAAGCCAGCGCGGCCATGACAAGGAGCGTTGCCGCGATGACGCCCAGCTTTGCCCATACCTGAAGTGCAATCGGATGGAATCCCTCGTGGTTGTTCGTGCCAGGCGCATGTGATGGAACAGGGTGGAGAGCCTGGTGCTGGTCTGGCTTTGTGGCCTCCAACACGATTGCTCCATTGGCGCCGGGTTGCAGCCGCCATGCCTTGGTTGCTAATACGTGGTCCATCGAAGACTCAGACGAGACGGCCTCTCGCGCGAACGTCTTTTCGACCGATTTGGCCGATGACGCCAGAACGACGGCTTTCGCTGCGATTGAGCCCGGATCTTCCCGCAGAATCGTTTTCGGTCGCAGCAGAGTACTCTGCAAGATGCTGATGATAGCAACGAAAACCAAGAGGCCTTGCAAAGCGCGCAGTGCAGCCTGACGGAGAAACATCTTCGGTCCAGACGTCCAAAGCTCTCCGTCCACGCTACCCGTAAGGTTGGTCCGCCCCAGTGAGTTGACCATTTGGGCCATGATTCTGTTTGCTTGCTGCTCTACCGCTGTCTTGAGCTTCTGCGGATGTCCCAGGTACGAACCAATTTCCAAAGCTGCCTGGTCGTTCGTGAGAAGGGATGAAAAGGGGTCGATGTAATACTGCTCGACAAAATAAGATGCAGCCATGGTGACGTACGTGAGATTTGCTTGGGGCTCTGTATTGTACGTCCACCCCAAGTAGTTGTGGGCAAAGGCCTCTTGAGTCCGACCGTCCACAGGGTTGTTCAAGTAGATGTACAGTGCGTTCATCGATGTCTTGATGTCCACCTGAGAGGGAGCTGATGAGCCCAGCTGATACTGGATTACCTCACCGGTCGAAGCGTTGACTCGCACTGTGGCATCCTGGATAGTGGGCAAAGGCGAACACAGGACGCCAACCACGGTTGTGTTGAACGTATCCGTGTCGTTCTTCGGTCTCACTACAGTGGTGTTGACTCTCTCCCCGAGCACAGAGAGAAGCCGTAGGTCCGAACCGTCGTCATTGCACGCTGTGACATTCAAGAACCCCAACGTCTTCCTATTCACATCATAGCCGTTTTGCCATTTCATCTGCACATCTTGGCTGCAGTTCAACTCTGGCTGTTTGCTCACGTCCGCTCTGAAGTAGATACCATAGTCGTACTTGTCCTTCTGCTCAAGGTTGAGGGGATGACAGGTCCAACCAGTGTGAAATGCTTTGGTGGGCGCCTCGATGGTAGTGTTTTCGGCGAGTTGGGAGGTATTGGTGAAAGATTCAAAGACGTAGCTATCCTTGGTCCAGGCAGCAGACCGACCGTTGGGCAGAAGTTCGGCATACACGGCAGCGTAGGGTTGTTGGCCCTCATAGGTGTACGCGATGGACAGCGATTCATTCCCAAGGTTCTCCAAAGTCCCGTCAAAGTCGAAAGTGGTTGCCTTGTTGAACGTTCCCGGCTCCGAGGATGAGGCAAAGAGGTTGATGTAGGTCAAAGCGTTGGCAACAGCGACCAGGGCGCCGCAGATGAAGCAGACGAGCAAGCCGATGAACACGGCCCAGTGTCCCCTCCGCGCAGAAGAGAAAATCGAAAAGACTTCGATGCTGTTGATGTAATCGAGCGCAACCGAATGCGAGCTCTTGGACCATTTGCGGGACATGGATGCCCATGGTGTGACCCTCTTGGCGTCGCTGACGACGGCTTTGCATGCAAATCCCAGCAGAACGATGCCGACGGTGGGAACGTATCGAGCAGCATTGATGCTCGTGGAATGTTTGGAGTCTGCGGCCAGGCCATGGTGTCGTCGGATTGTAATGTCCAGCGCTTCTAATACGACGGCGAAGATGATGCAGTACGCAGCCAGCGCGAACAGCCGGACCTTACGCAGCCAGTCTGGGACCCATTCTTTCGAAGACGGCTTTTGAACACCGGAGCCGTTAAGCGAGCGGTCGCTCTCGTCCCCTAGCATGTACTCATGCTCGGCTGCTATGATTCGGTCAGCTTCAAGTCGGCTTACAGAGTGTGGAGTGACATACGCGGCTTGTTCATCTTGCTACCGCCCCCGTGCGACGCAGAAACGAGATCGTGCGGGAGTTTGAGGCTCAAGGGCGCTCTGTGGCGATTGTATATGAACGTCGAGCTTCAGCCCCCACGCTAGGGATATCAACAGCACAGACCGGTGACTCGGCGCTGTTCTTACTTGTTTAGCGCTGATGCGTTTAGCCGCTTGAATGGTCGTAGCATGGGCGGTGTGAAAAGAGCTCCATCGTGGCTTGATCGACTGAGGCTAAATCTGTGGAGATCACAGCGCCTTTCGCCCATTTTCTCGTGGAAACCCCGCTACATTCAGTCTCGTTGAGCCCGGAGATAATTTTTGGCATTCACCGAGCATATCCGTGCGGGCTCCGGATGTTCATCGGGTGTCCATATCAGCCAATCCTTCATTCGACTCTGCGTTTCATTTTGCTTGAGTAGATTGCACCGCGGCGAATCAGCGCGCAGATCGTCGCGGGAGCGCGTTGGTCTGGCGTTGATGCTTATTTTTAGACCATGGCTGGGTCACACCCCCCGTGCCGGAAGCTAACTCGCGCACAGACTGTTCGATTATTAGGCAGCACCGACACCACTCATTTTCAACCTCTTGCTGATACAGGCACTCCGCTTTCTACACCTTCATTATATCTCGGTTCATATTCAGCACTCCATTCTGTTGAATCGTCGTTTCCCTCATATCAAGAATTGTCAAAGGTTGGAAGAATGGCACAATTCTGTCTTACTCACATTGTTGTTGATGTCCCTGAATCTTTACAGAAGCGTTTTGTTGGCTGGCAAGTGGTCGCCCGTAATCGCTTATCGCTCTCGGTTATTCCTTTGGGAAGAAGATCAGCCCTAGAAGTTAAGGTTATGTACTCGAATCGCGAGCCAACATTTTGTGGGGCACCTCTAGGGCGATCCAACATCATCGCTTAGACGACGTTGATCAGAGCAGTATCTACCGAACTGACCGATTAGGGAATATTTAGGAGTCTGTTTCTCTTACCCTCATTGGCCAGGTCTGTCACGTATAGCTTCCTTTCTTGTCGTATCTTACCACACGGGCCAGCCTGATGGTGATATCTTCAAGTGTTGGTTTGCGGAATTCATCAACCAAGATTTGTGATTTTTTACGTCTTCATCTATCATACATCCCACATAAAAATGTCGAATATCTCGACCGTCTCAAGAAGAAGAAAATCCCGTTTCTCCCACCAAATATTTACAATCCAAAGCCTGCTGGCACAGATTTGCCAATCCATTAGTAGACAGGCATCTTGAAGGCATCGAAAGTGTACGTCCAGCTGTCAATGCTGACCTGATCGTAGACGCAGTCGAAGTCGGTGGTGTTGCCGCTCCACAGCGGGCGCAGGGGCCAGTTGCACAGCATCTGGGTCTCGCCAGCGTTGTCGCCGGAGCTGACGGTGGCGTTGAGGCGCTCGGGCACGACGCCGTTCTCAACCCAGTCGATCATGATGTCCATGTTGCTCTGGGGGTACGGGCCGGGCTGGAGGCTGTTGGAGCCGCAGTGGGCCGCGCCCGGGACGAGGAAGAAGCGGTACCAGTCGCCCAGCGCCTCGACCGACTCGTTGTACGACTTGTCCGCGTACATGGTCTTGCGGACGCTGTCGAAGTAGTGCACCGAGGAACCCGACGGGATCGAGGGGTCAGACTCGCCGTGGTAGTGGAGAAGCTTGCCTGTGGGGGTTACATGTTAGCGATTTTTTTCTCCGTACGGGGAGAGTAGCAATGACTTACCTCCAGACTTCTGGAAGGGCGTCAGGTCAGGCAGCGTGGTCTGCAGGCTGTCAAGGTAGCGGACCATGGCCGTGTTCATCCAGTCGATCAGAGTGTCGTAGGTGACGTTGTCCAGGGACTCCAGGTTGTCGAGGTCCAGCAGCTGGATGTACTTGGTCACGAACTCACCACCGGTGGACGGGATGCTGAGCTCCCACTCGCCGGTGCTGGAGTCATACGTGGTCGAAGCATCGTCGAGAGAGCAGGCCGTCTGGTAGGACAGGTAGCCGCGCTTGCCGTCAGAACCGATAAGGCCGTCGTAGATGGCCTGCGCGACGGCGACACCCTCAGCGGTGACGGTGCCGTTCTGCGCCGGCGTGGAGCTGGTAGTCGAGCCCGTCGTCTGCTGGCGCTTAACCTTGGCGCCGCCGCTGAAGCCAAAGCCGAGAGACGTGCTGTTCTCGGCGGCGCAGTAGTACGGCTCTCCAATGGTCGTGTTGAGGTTGAAGTTCATCTTGCACAGATCCGTGCGGGAAACGACGCCGTCACTGCGGCCGTCGAGCGGGTCGCAGGCCGCGATGGTCAAGTTCACGATCTTCTCAAGCTCGCAAGGAGGCGCATTGTAGCCCAGGGTGTGCAGAACAGTAGCCGAGAAGACGTGGTTCTGCGAAATTTTCTTCGTCAATTCACTGTTCGCCAGGGGCTAGAGTTTGAAAATACTCACAACTTGCTGCTGGGCATAGCGGAAGGCAGGGGCACCCGCCACCACACCGTCGTACTCCTCGCCCCAGCGCTGGACCTGGCTCATGGCCTCACGACCACCGTCGGAGCATCCCTCGAAGTAGGTGTAGATCTTGTCGCTGGTCGAATAGAAGTTCTTGGTGAGTGCCTTTCCGATCAGTGTCGTTTCGCCCAAGGCCTGGTAGGCGAACATGTAGGTGGCATCCCAGTTGATGGAGCCGTTTCCGTAGAGCACAACCTCGTCATAGCTCTTGCTGAAGCCGTCGTATCCGGCATCAGTCGTGCCGGTCACGGCACCGTAAGCCAGACCACCGGTAGCGCTAGTGCTGATGGTATAGCCACCGCCGCCGCTGACATAGAAACGGTTCTTGAAGTCGCTGGGGCTGGGGAAGCCGTACCAGACGACGACGTTGTCGGTCGACTCCTTGCCCGGGCGAGTGTAAGCAACCGTGACGTTGCAGTACGAGTAAGTGGCCGAGCTGGAGGTGGTGGACATGCTCATGCCACCGCCGGTCGAGGCGTTGTAGACAGGGCTGGCTGTGACCGAAGACGGAAGGAGCTCGATGCCGAGAAGGGTGCCGTTGGCCGGCAGCGCCGATTGGACATTGGCAACGGTGCAGAGATCCGCAAGCGATGCAGCACTTGCAGTAGTGGCCGCTACAAGGGCGGCCGCAGCCGTGCGGGATGATTGGCGCATGGCTGTCAACGAGCGAACGGATAGTCAAACGAAGGTAGCAGGAGTGTGGATGCTGGAGAAGTAAAGAGTGATGATCAGGCCGTCCAAAGCTATATGTAAGAGTAGCCATCCGGAAGCCATAATCAGTTAGCTCTTAGCCGCGTCATGAAGTACGTGTGTATAGTGTGGCACATCCCGAGCTTGCTCGAGGAAGGCCATCGGAGCGTCCCTGCGTTGATCGAAGAGACGATAGCACACAGACCATGGCATTGTTCCGTTGTCGCTGTTTCGTAAAGCTCGATGTTTCATTTGATCTGAACGCCCGTAGATCGGACCATGGGCCGTGAACGCAGCAGTACTCGCCGAAAGTTTCCCACGCTAAAGGGCATTGCACTACAAGCAGAGGGGTGGCTCGGTCCTGAAATCATGATGAACATACGGAGTGACGCGTCCGCTGCTCTAGAAAACGCTTAGTTTCGGCACGGACCGAGAGGAATGGGAGGAAGAAAGCAGTATGCTGGAGACTATAGGTGACTTACAGTATCTCCGACCCCCGAGGCTCGGGGCTCGCTGATATGCTCTATTCTCTCTCGGATTTACCGGACATCCATGCCTATTGAAAGGCGCACTCCTATATCATCTAGGCTTTGATCTCTAGAGATGTTCGAAATAGTGTACGTCTAGTTTTCATGTTGCAAGGTCCCAAAAACAGTGTAGTGACAGTGAATTGCTGTGGCCGATAGACTCGGACTTAGACATGGCTAAGCCTTCGGACGCCAAGACGTTAGCAATATACTTGAGTAGTCTACTCTCCTGCTGCGCCGTGACAGCCGTATAGCCACTGCAGGTACGTCAGCTCTTTCTGCTACCCTGGCTACCGTTGCGGAATCTTCCGGTGGTGTTGGCATAAGGGTGTGCGTGGCTTCGGCATGTGCCGTCGAAGCACTGACGTACCTTCTTTCTTTTACACTCCGGAAGATCGTCGCTAGGCATCCCCCGCAATGCTTGTTCCTGGTGGACGGTGGTGAAGGCGTCGATGGCGTCGACTTGGAAGTGGCAGTGACGCTAATCCGTAGATAGCTAGCGCCGAAAGCGAGTTTATTCGAACCAATCACACCCTTCTTGCATCTTCTTACGCCTGTTTTCTCAATGGCTCTTAACATTCCTGTAGACGTGGGATTCCATCCCGCCTTTCTGCCACCCTGTCTATGCTCTACAAAAAGCCTTTTCTAGATAATATGTGAGATAAGCTGACGAAACCTACGTTTTTCTTACCTATCTAGCGCGATATGGGTTGCGAACTTGCAATTCTCGGAGCCTGAAAAAGCTGCACTGAAAAGCTACGATCTTTAAATCAATAGATACGTCGGGTAGGAGGTCGGCGCCAAGCTTCTCGGTAGGAGTATATTTAACCCGGATGTTGTTGCCTGACTCATCCAAACCCAGTCCTCCTGAAACATTTCGAACGACGCGCGTGCCCACTCTCTCTCTTTCTCAAGGCTCCTTATCGAGACACTCACGCTCTTCGCACCCCGGACAGGAGGCGGCCCAGTCACTTGCGTACCGTCGCTTACAGCCAGCCGAGGGACCCCGTGGCGCTCTTAACGCGCTATCTGCACAGAGGGCGCGCGTCAGTGTGACACGTGCACGCGTGCGCGCAGAAACGATCCCCGCAGCGTACAGCAGCCCCTCGTATCGGCCTAGTGCTCTTTCATCAGTCTGCCAGTGAGACCTCTCCCTCACGTGCGTGATATCCCGGTGACGGACTATCCACGACCTGGCCTACCAAGTCACGTTACCTCGACTTTGGCCTTTCACTCTATAATGACCTTGGAGTGCATACATTTACGAATTTGCCGAAAGACACGCGAGTCCTGAATTGCAATATGGTTATCCTCGAACGCCTACCGGGTCTCGAGGTCGAGGTCCATGTGAACGGAGAGCCGGCCACCGAGTTTGCGAGCGACGACTTGCAAGATGAGCAGAGGCAGGCCACCCGCTACATCGAAGCCGTCTCTGGTGCCGAGTTTAACATCCAGTGGACCTTTCACGCTGCTGAGTTCAAATACAGGAACTGGGCCATCAACGGAATCGTTCACGTTGACGGTAAGTATGCTGATGGCCGCATCTTCCGACCAGACGCTGTGAAGCACCAGGATTCCTTCACCGTCAAGATGTCCGGAGTGTGGAAGAAGGAGAAGGGCCGCTACGTCGAGAGACCTATGATGTTTTCCGATATCATGATGGGTATGTACTCACCGAGCGCTATCCCCTCCTCGTACTGTGCTTACCATCGGGACAGACGAGGCTGGTCAAAGTGCTGCCATAAAAGGACTCAAGGAGAAGCTGGACCTTCTTGGAGAGATCACACTCAAGCTTTACCGAGGCCGGGCAGTCCCGTCGGTTGGCGAAGGAAGCCGAAAGGCCTTTAGCACTATGGACAAAGTGCCTGAGAGAGCACTGAAAGGCCGAGCTGTCTCTCACCAGGCAAGGTGCGTACAAGCCATTCAGTCTCCTACTTCCGCAGCAAAGACTAACAGCAATCAGTTTGGGGAAAGCCAGGCATAGCGGTGCTTGGATTACATGGGATTTTGAATACGAGGATTACGCGGATGGAAAGAGACAGCCATTCGCGGTCTTCACCTTCCGGTATCGGTCACGGAAAGCTCTGCAAGCTGAGTGCATCATCCCACGGAGTCCAACGCCTGTGCCCTTGGAAGAGCGGCCGATCGAGGAACTCACACCTGATGAACTACGAGAACTTGTGCGGCGCCAAAGAGTATGCACCTCATCCTCTTCTCTATGGCCCTCCACTAATAGCAATATGCAGGAACGGGAATCTGCCCAACAAGTCGTCAAGCAGGAGCTGAAGCGCGAAAGAGAAAGTAGCAGCATGTTCACCCTTCCAAGCGTGTCCAGCGAGATGGACTCTGACATGGAGGTTACCGACGGGCCTTCTCGGAAACGTCAGAGGACGACGCATGTAGAGGTCATAGACCTATGTGATTCCGACTAAAGGGATAGGCGGCTATGAGTTTATTTGATACCAGGACTTAGTACCAACCACGCGGGGCATTCTGTGGCACATGAATCTTCTGGTAAGCGGCAGCCTTCTCAATGATTGAGTCGCATCACTGATGGGGTAGTCTTCTGTCCTCTTGCTTGATCATGCTTCAACATGTATTACACTTGGCGCTTCCTTCTTCCTTTTATAGCCGCTATCTCTCGCGATAAGCTCAATGCTCGTACTCTAGCATTACATTCGTGGGTTCTCTTAGCGCTTTGTTCATTGAAAACTCGTCTTGAGGATGCTGTTCCCAATCAGTCCAGGTTAACGAAGATGATGGCCGAAGTGCAGGAATGGGTCGACGTTGAAATGCGCACAAATTCGGTCCCGACTTGATCCTCACCGTACAGCATCCTCAGAGGCGGGCCACCGTACACGTGTTCGCCCTTGACCGCCAAGCTGCTATCGCATAGACCGTGTAGAACGGTGAACTGCCGTGCGGGAAGCAACCACATCGGCGTCCGAGAGAGCCTCGTGTGGTCATGCGGCCCCTTTGCAGCGCGGTGGTCACGCTTGGCAGCTTTTGGATAAGCCGCCACACTTTGTTGTTGTTGTTGCTGTCGTAGGCGCCAGGCCAGGCTCGCGCCTCGTAGTGGCTGCAGGTCCGAAGCGATAAGACGCAAGTATGGCTGGCTGCCAGGAAGCGGGTGGGCATTTCTGGCTGAGGTGGATGTTTCCGTTGAGATACGGTGCGCCTGGAGCTGTTGCGCGGTGTTAGACGTGCGACTGATGAAGTGAAGTGACGGGTGATGGGAAACAAACACAGGCAAGCATCCCCAGGCGTGAGCTCAACAGGACACAGTATCTGACCCTGCAGTACATAAACCGCGAAAGCAAGCGCTCCAATTACAGATGGTCAGCGCAACGGAGCATGCTACGGCACTATGCCTTGTCACCAGAACCTTAAAGGCGTTAAACCCGAGGGTTTGTGATTTGTGGGTTGCCCGTTTAGGTGAACGCCCGAAGCAGTCCAAGAGTTCGATTCCAGCCAAGTGTCATACTTCGGTTCCTGCACTGGGTTAGGGTCAGCTGGCGGATTGTGGAAAGGTGTGACGATCCTACGGTTGCTTTTTGCCTTTTGACGCACCGCTCTATTTCTTTTTTCTTCGCCCGCATCGCCATTCCTAAGTGTGACCCACTTAGTTTCTTTTTTTCAGGTTGTCGCTCTTACCACAGCATCCATATCGTTATCGAGCCGGGCTACGTGCGTCTGTCTAAGCTAGGGCAAAGCCGTTGCCAAACGTCTTTGGCTTATAACGTCAAAGCGTAACGACGACTTTGCACATATAACCGGGAACCCAGCAACAGCCGCTCGCCCTCTATGTCACCATGCTCAAGCTTTTAATCGCATCGAAACCAGAACCGGTGGTAGAGATGGTAATCTCGTTGACTCCCGCAGCTTCGTCCTTTACGCGACTTCATTCAATAAAGGCCCTTGACAGCGCTTCTGACTGGCGTCATGCTCCGACACCTGCCTACTAAGGTGCAATTACCGCATGTGCGAAAAGTTCATATGAAATTCAAGTTCAGCCATCGGCCGCCCGCGGCGACAAGGCCTTCTACCGCCGGCCATCTACTTGAGCCAGACAGTCGAGGCCCGGCACCTCCAACCACACCGTTTACTCTTAGACGTGAACAATTTCTATGCGCTTGTTGACCAGCCAGCGCCGCCTGCGCACCAACTTTACGGATGGTAAAAACTACAAGCTCGATCCTGTCCCAGGAGAAATATCGCCGGCATGGCTTGCCGCTTCGACAGCCGCCGGATATGAGCTTAGATCTACTTGGGCCTCTATCAGGCTATTTTCACTAGCTAAGAGGTGATCTCGCTACAACTTTAAGCCCTCTGCTTTTTCGTTGTCTATGAATATACGAGCAAGTGTTGGATGTGGTTGAGCAAGAAGTGAAGCATAGAAGCCAGCTCTTGGCCGGAACCGGACTCATTGAGTCCATGGACCACGACAAAAACCATAAGAGGCTTATTCTCACAGATGATCCTTTCCTCCGTACCCTCCACTCCTCTCAATAAGCCACGAGACCCAAACTGAACGCCGACGACGAGAGCTCCTTCGGCCGAGGGGAAACTTCGGATACATGCCACCACTCCATTGACCCCGGACTTGAAGGTATTATGAGCTCATAGCACGAGAACTCAGTAGTAGTTCTACGGAATTCGGGCGGACATAAAGAGTTGTGGGCCTTCATGGTGCATGCAAACCTCAGTACTTATATGTCCTGGTCCTTCCCCAATATCTGCGCTTTGTATCAACCACCTCCTCAGACAATACCCTGATCACATTCAATCAAGATGGCACCTCCCGGCGTTCCCGCTGACAAGCCCAAGTCTCTCCTTGCTCGGCACCGTCAGCTGGCGCCAACGGCGTCGCTCCGTGTGTCGCCCCTCTGCCTCGGCGCCATGACCTTTGGCACCAGCCACCAGGAGCGCTACGGAGAAATCACCAAGGAAGAAGCCTTTGCTATCCTCGACACCTTCTACACCAATGGCGGCAACTTCATCGACACAGCAAATACCTACCAAGATGGCGAGTCGGAGATGTGGGTCGGCGAATGGATGGAAGCACGTCAGAACCGCGACGAGATGGTTCTCGCAACCAAATACACATCCCCCTCCAAACCATACCCGTCCTCCTCCTCCGACACCATCGGCTCCAACTACGGCGGCAACGGCACCAAATCAATGCGCCTCTCGCTCGAGCACTCGCTCCGCAAGCTCCGCACCACCTACATCGACCTCTTCTACCTGCACTGGTGGGACTACTCGGTCACGATCCCGGAGCTGATGCACGCACTCAACGACCTCGTGTCCGCCGGCAAGGTGCACCACCTCAGCATCTCGGACACGCCCGCCTGGATCGTGGCCAAGTGCAACCAGTACGCGCGCGACCACGGGCTGCGGCCCTTCGTCGTCTACCAGGGCATGTGGAGCGCGGCCATGCGCGACTTCGAGCGCGACATCATCCCCATGTGCCGCGACGAGGGCATGGGCCTGTGCCCGTACGGCACCCTCAACCAGGGCCGCTTCCAGACCGCCGAGGGCTTCCGCCGCCGCGCCGAGAACAACCCGGGCCGCAAGTTCGTGCCGCTGTCGCAGCGCGACGTGCAGGTGTCGCAGGTGCTGGAGGAGGTGGCGGTCGCCAAGGGCGTGCCGCTGCTGAGCGTCGCGCTGGCCTACGTCATCCAGAAGACGCCGTACGTCTTCCCCATCGTCGGCGGTAGGAAGGTGGAGCATATCCAGGGGAGCATCGATGCGTTGAGCGTGGCCTTGACCGAGGAGGAGATCGAGAGGGTCGAGTCGGCGTACGATTTTGATCCCGGATTCCCTCATACTTTCCTCAGCGGCACCATGTTCCAGGAGGGCGCGAAGCCGAAGGCAGCGCAGGGCCCGGCTGACGTGTGGTTGACCAGGTCACTCGGGAACTTTGACTGGGTTGAGACGCCAAAGGCGCTGAGGCCGGCCGAGTTGTAGCATGAATATAAGATTATGAACAGGGTTAGCCTAGTTCAACAAGATTAGCTATCAATCTTCTCGAGAGGTACTATTTCAGCTCAAACACATGCGTGTTGGCGTGCAATGAAGACATGATGAAGGTCCAGTGCAGCTACGCTGTAAAAGAAGTCCGTAGAGGACCCAAAACTTGAAGCATCGTACAGTGAGGTTTCGATATGAGCTGTGGATCGTTTAAGCGGCTCCAGCACCTATCTCCTCCGCACTTGTCCTCATACTTTACCTCCCGGGCCACATGCTTAGGCGCTTATTGGAGCTCATCTACGGGTGAACGGCTTCATCATCATGACAGATTGCTCGAATCAATCCTACTAAAACTACGAAGTACGAAAGCGGTAGGATTTAAGGACGACGTAGCCTAAGAGGTGAAGTAGGAGGGAGGATGCGGACGTAGTCAAAGCCGCGATAGAAGAAGTAGTTGCATCGTTATGACGGGAAAGCTAGCTCAGAAGCCGATGCAACTCAGCGGGCAGTACAAAGAGATTGTCAGACGGTGCCTGGAATGTGATTTTGGTTTTGGAAATGATATCGGGAAACCTGATTTGTAGAACGCCGTTTCCGGACAATTGGTGCGCCAGCTGGATGAGATGATGCGAGAGCTTTGCTCAATATCAGCATTGGCCACATCGCAAACATTAAGAGCATAATTGACTACATGACGTTCTTCTGTCCATGTTAGCAGTGTAGCATTGAGTCATTGCTCGCCTTTTACGGGGGTTCAATAGTTTGACGTCAATCCTCCTTGGTAAATTGGAGCGCTACACAATAGCGGCCATGTTGATGTTGTCGGAAGGAAAGCCGAGTTGCTGCGCAGATGTGCTGTTTCAGCTGCGAAAGCCGGGCCCCAAGCGAGGCCCTTACACGTAGCGGAGCTTGACAGAAGAGATCTGCAGAGATGGTCTTGTCTGTTTGTGGGCCGTCTAGCACGGCAAAAACGAGAATAGGTCCAAGCTGAGCTCTTTGCTCGCACTCCACTGCTCTCCAGCTGGCGAGAGCGCCCCTTGTTTCGTGCACGCTGACCAAAGATCTGCAGGAAGGTGATTCAAGGCGTGGACATGGAGGTAGCAAACTCAGTGTGTCAAGATTTGGGTGCGTTCCATCAGGAAGCTTCCCGTGCCTTCATCGCTTCTTACAGTTTGAGTTGCAGCACTGCTTGGCATCATCATCACCCACGGATGAAGGGCCAACAGCGCGATGGCGGGAAGCGCAAGCCAGACGCCGTTACACGGTACCTGCGTCAACGAGAATCGTGTTCCTTGGCTGGCGTAGAGGAAGGCGGACAAAGGAGGTCTCATGGGGAGGTTTCGCCGCGATTGGCGTGCTCGGGTAGGTGCCGAAGGCGTTGTAAGCGCGCCTCGGCTACCATACGCTCCCGGCTCTGGAACTCGTGCGCTCTGCACCTGGGGCAGGTCCGGTTGTGGCGACTTGATTGGATGCCG
Source organism: Lasiodiplodia sp. COLG20 (assembly GCA_009801085.1). NCBI lineage: Eukaryota > Fungi > Ascomycota > Dothideomycetes > Botryosphaeriales > Botryosphaeriaceae > Lasiodiplodia > Lasiodiplodia sp. COLG20. The sequence goes on along the minus strand of VNWV01000010.1, from coordinate 143,643 downwards.
AGCGCACATCGTTCGAACCAAAAGATTGGCGGCCATCTCCAGTATACGAAAAGCGCATGTTTTCGGCGAATGCTCAGCGGGAAGAGGCAGCTGATACGCGCGGGCTCGGGCGGCAGCGCAAACACACAAACGGCCCTCTCTGGTGGTGGTCGACGGCGTTGTTGGAGAATCCACCTACCCGCTCGGGCAAGAGGGCGGCTCGACCCCTGCCAGGCACCGGGTCTTGCCCTTTGCGGCGGCTTGTTGTGGAGGGGAGCGAGGAGAGAGGGCTCACCGGCGGCAGCCACCTGGCGTGGTGACGCAAGGCGGGCGTGGCTGGTCCCTAGCAAATTTCAGGAAACTGCGATCATCTCAGCGTCGTCCAGTTCCACGGCAGAGCAGCGTGGGCTGAGGGCAGCGTGCTGTCTCGTGAGATGGTCTAGACACGGCTGAGCTGCCTGCGCCCGTCTGGCACAAAGGCGCGTCGCTTTGTGCGGAGGCCAGAGTGCTTCGCGCGGCGAACGTGCGCGGCGATGACGACGATGACGGCCGGACGGGCTCGACGATGGATGGCGTGCGCGGTAGCAGAGAGAGATGGGCGGATCCTTGGCTGCGCGCGCTGAGTGGCCGCTTGCATTGATGGTTGCCAGGCAGCCTGAGGCCCAGCACCACGACAAGCTGGCTGCTGGAGCTCTGAGCCCAGCCCGGCAACCTGACGCAGCCTGTCGTCCTCAAGTCTGCCCAACGCATCCGCCTCAGCGCCTCGTCCTGCAGCGCGAGCCGCATACCCGCCGAGCGAGCGTCTTCGTGACCTTGGCCCTTGACGCCCTCGCGCCCGCCCGACAAGCCTCTCAGGCTCTACCTATCACTATCTTTATCGCTGCTGCCGCGAACGACGACAACCCCAGGATTGACGCATCCGCACCCACCACGTGTCGCCCGCCAGCTCCCTCTTCTCTCTCGTTCCCTCTCGCATCTCTCGCACGCGCCCGCCGGGCGCCGCTCTCCACCCACCCACGCGCTCACCAGCTTCACCTTATGCGCACCTGAGCCGACCCTCCCCCACCTCCCCCGAAGCAGCCCAGCCGTCGCCATGGACTCGCAGTGGGCCTCGTACGTCGAGAGCACGCCCGCCACCCGCCAGACGCGCTACTACGCTGCGCCGCCCAGCCTGACGACGACCCAGCACCCACAGCGCGACCCGACCGCGCAACCCCAGCCACGGCAGGAGGCCAAGCAGGACCACTACGCGAAGCAGGACTCGTACAACACGCCCTCCATCGCCTCGCGCGCCGCCTCCATGCAGATCAGCTCGCCGCCCGTCTTGCAGCAACGCTCGCACAGCTACCACAACGGAGACAACGACGGCGATGTGCCAATGGAGGACGCGGATCCCTACAAGCCGCGGTATGCTGCAAAGTCCGCCCAGCCAAGTCGCACTTCGACCGCCTACGTTCAGGAGCAAGAGGCTTCGGCCGCTGCGCGCCGCTACTCTCCAATGAACCTGTCGCCGTCATCGCCCTACGGCCCTGGCTCCCAGCAGAACGCCGCCAACTACACTAGCTTTTCCCCGCAATCCACCCGCCAGTCGCCCACTCGCTCGAATCCCTACATGTCACCTCCTCAGAGCTACTATTCCCCACCATGTGAGTCATGTCCTTCTTCCTTCCTGTCGCCTTCTCGCTTGTGTGGTCACTATGACTTATTGCCCTGTAAACAGCGTCGCGAGCCAACCCGCCGCAGCTGCCTCCGATCCAATCCAACCTGAACACATCTGATCACTACTATCCGCAATCAGCCACGGCACAGCTCAACGCTGCATACGGACGAGACGCCCGGTCACCGCGTAATCCGGCCACGCAAACCCCCATGTCGCCCCAGGCAACCCGCGGGCCTGTGCCGACTTTCACAAAGTGCCTCAACACCGCAGATTTGCAGGCACGCATTAACGAGCAGCCGCCGTTTCGGAGAGCAAACCCAGAGGGCGGTTTCATAAGTGTGAGTGTGGAATGAAGGGAGTGGTTGGTCAGGTCGCTAATGGGTGTTGCACAGCCGCTGCAAGCATTGACGACCCATTTGCCTGCGACGTACCGCATTTGCAACCCCAACTTCAAGTACGAGTCTTCGAGAAATCCGCGCAGAGTTCTCACCAAGCCGAGCAAGGGTGTCAAGAATGATGGCTACGACAACGAGGACAGTGATTACATCCTCTATGTCAACGATATTCTGGGGTCGGAGGAATCGGGCCACAAGTACGGCCTCATGTGTCTGTTTGGAGAACATTCTTTTGACCGTGATATAGGAACCGCTACCTTATTCTGGATGTCTTGGGTCAAGGTACTTTCGGGCAGGTGGTCAAGTGCCAGAACCTCCGAACGCAAGAGGTTGTCGCTGTGAAGGTCATCAAGAACAGGACTGCCTATTTCAACCAGAGCATGATGGAGGTGTCGGTTTTGGATTTGGTGGGTTTGCCAAACATTTTGTCTGAGGCTCGCTGACATCTTTTCCAGTTGAACAAGCAAATGGACAAAAACGACGACCACCATCTCCTGCGCCTGAAGGACACGTTCATCCACAGGCAGCATCTTTGCCTTGTCTTTGAGCTGCTCAGCGTCAACTTGTACGAGTTGATCAAGCAGAATCAATTCCGTGGTCTGAGTACCACACTCGTGCGAGTATTTGCGCAGCAACTCCTCAATGGCCTTGCACTACTTGGCAAGGCCAAACTGATCCATTGCGATCTGAAACCGGAGAACATTCTGCTAAAGAAGTGAGTCTCAAACCACGTCCTGTTAATTAGCCGGCCTCTGACTTTTCCCAGCCTTGAGAGCCCGATTATCAAGATTATCGATTTTGGCTCTGCGTGCGATGAACGACAGACTGTCTACACGTACATTCAGTCGCGCTTCTACCGCTCCCCAGAGGTTCTTCTGGGTCTCCCGTAAGTTCTTACGCCCAGCATCGCAAAACATGGTGGGAATCTAACTCCTAGTAGCTATTCGGCGGCTATCGATATGTGGTCGTTGGGCTGCATTGTTGTGGAGCTGTTCTTAGGATTACCGCTGTTTCCAGGATCGTCCGAGTATAACCAGGTCGCACGGATCACAGAAATGCTGGGTCTCCCTCCGGCATGGATGCTAGAGATGGGCAAGCAATCTGGGGAATTTTTCGAGAAGGTGCAAGACGAATTCGGCAGAAAGAGTTGGAGATTGAAGAGCATGGAGCAGTACTCGCGCGAGCACGGCACCAAGGAACAACCGAGCAAGAAGTATTTCTCTGCTACGACGCTTCCGGAAATCATCAAAAACTATCCGATGCCGAGGAAGAACATGAAACCGGCGGAGATTGAGAGAGGTGAGTGCCGGACGATCCGAACGCTTTCGGTATAACGTTCTGACATGTTCCAGAAATGGCCAATCGCCACGCTTTCATCGATTTCGCCCAAGGGCTTCTAAACCTCAACCCTCTGGAAAGATGGACCCCCAACCAGGCGAAGATGCATCCATTCATCACGCAGCAGAAGTTCACCGGGCCTTTCATTCCCCCGATGACGATGAGAGCCGGTTCCAACAGATCACCCGCACCGGGTGTTGTCGAGCAGCAGCGTGCTGAGGCTTTGAGTAGACAACGAGCTCAACAGCAGGCTGCGCAAGCTCAAGCGCAGAGCGCCGCTTACGCTAACATGCAGATGAACCAATATGCGCAAAGCCCACACGCTCAAAGTCCGGCCATGTATAACAACATGTACAGCCCAAGCCACCAAGGTGCACCTCCTCCATATCCTGCGCAACCGAACTACAACCAGCAAATGAGTTTGGTCCAACAGACCCCCCGGTACAACCCGCAGCAAAATCTCTACGCACAAGCAACGACAAGAGCGGGGCGGCAGAGAGCATCGACAATGGACCAACAGCCGAATGGGATTCCCCCTGCGCTGCAACGAGTGATGAGTCACTTGGACCCCAACGCTCCTGTCAGGCTGCAGCCCAGCCCTGCCTACTACCCACCGCCCCCCGACGGGGCGCCTGATGGAAATCCTGCTAGTGCAAGGAGGCGTGATAGCCGTGCGACTGGCACCGGCGGACAAGGTCGTCACCGCGGAAACCGCGACTTTATTCGGACGCTCGAGGACCGAACTCTCGAGGAAGGCTTCATGAACAACCAGAACCACTGGCAGTGAGGGGTTCAAACGATGCCTGGAGAACCAAATTGAGATCTATTCCCAGAGTCACCACCGTCTCTTTTCGAAAGGTCATTATCTTATGCTTCTATGGCGTAGAACAGGGTGGGAGCCTCCTTTGTGGACTTTTTCGGCCTCTACCCTACGCTCATCAAGAGCAGCGGATATCCTTATGAGTCGTTGCCGGGTTAGCCCTGGAACGTGTTGCAGGTTGTGGAAGGAGGAAGGGGAAGTGCTGGCAACTTCTCCCAGCGGCGGGACATCAACGCGTCCCAATGTTCAGTAGTGGAGAGGTTAGTCGATGACTTTCGCCCCTGCTTCATCGCGTCAATTCTGTCGACACGGATTCGTAGCGTCCAGGAGGAAATGGCATACCATCAATTAGTCGCTAGCAGGGATCATGGGCCAGGGATTTCAACGGAGAGCAGAGACTTAGGGTGCAAATAGCATGCGCAAGGGTGATTGTGATGGCAAGGATACGCATGAAAATCAAAGGTTCCGTGGGCAGGAGCGGCAGCAGTCATAACGAAGGCGGGGCTTGTATTTGCTTATCAGGAGGAGCGGACAGAACGATGATGGTACTGAGTCAGGGTTGCAGTTGTTCTTTTCTTTTTCCTTTTGCCTTTCCCCCCCTTTCCTCTTTCTTTTCTCTTCCTTTTTCACCATCCCTTGTTGTCAATGGATATCGAAGGCTGGTGGTTCGTGCCTGATGAAAGATGATTTGATTTCTTTCATACTGAAGATGCCGCTGAGGGGATGACACGAGAGTGAAGAGGAAGGGAAGGAAAATTGTCTTCTTTTCCTTTTACGATGCTGCTGCTGGTTTCTCCATGTGCCGCCAAAGTTTTTTTGTTTTCTGCTGAATGAGCGAGTGAGTTTGTGCAAGGAGAAGAGAGACCCATGTTGGCAAGAAAAGAACAGAACGATGCGAGGGGTATCGTGAGGAGAAATATACCAAACCCTTTTGAACCCTTTAGGGTTTAAATCTGTTCCCTCGTGCATAAATAACTCGTCTGCGTGCTTCGCCTCCTACCCTTCATACGGGTTTTCATCGTTCATTAGATACCGGCGTCTGATGCCGATTTGAACCGGGTACGAGTGTCTTTGATACCCGTCTCCTGTCTTCCGTGTATGCACTGTTCCACAGGGTCTGTAACGCCTCGTGACGACGCAGTGCGTTAATTTTCCCCCTCCCTCTCGGCCTGTACTGGTTGCCGCCTCGATCAGCATGTTCTCTCGATAAGGCCCGGTCCTTTGTTCCTCTTTTTGGGAGAAAGATATCTACACTTTCTATATCGCAGAAGTATGCGAGGTAAACATTTCAGCAGACTTGCTATGGGAAAGTAAAGAAGCAGCGATGACGTCTTGCTCATGCTGTTTTTGTGGGGTCTGGCAGGGATGTGAAGGGGCCTTTGGTAGTTAATGGATGTTAGTTTATTTTCGCCCCTTGTGTCACCCGTGTTTTATTGATTTGAAATGGACCGATGATGGGATGGGTTTGATCAAGGGTTCCGGCTGTCTTCTCTGGTCACCTGGGAAGAGCTGGTGTTTATTCCGCGACATGTAACCCATATGATTGGAAAGAAAAACCAGGACATCGGCGTCAAGCTAGCGCTGCTTGAAGACGTTATCTAGGAACGCTAAGGAGGGACGCAGATGAATGATTTGAAGATAGGGGCGGCAGAAGTTTGGATCGCTAATCCAACCTGCAAGTGTGCCAACGACAGAAGGTGATGAAGATGGAAGAGGAGGTTGAGAAAAGAGCAAGAAAAAGAAGAAGCAATATCGTCCCTCCAGTCTCGCTCCCGATCTCAAACTCGCATGTTCCTCTATGTTCGCAAAACAACCAAGATCACGCTTTCAACCTCGCGCCCTGTAAGTCCTCCTCGGCGTCCCTGATCAAGAACATGTACCACCAAACGGTGGGCAGGACGGTGCCTAGATGCCACAAGCTATGGGCATCGATCATGCCCTTCCAGGGTGGGAAGTCGAGCAGTTCGAGACTCATGGCCATGATGATCCATGCAACAATCAGACCGGGCCAGGCGGCCCATGTGCGCTTAAGACGGCGGTAGCGCTCGATGGCGAACCAGGACCACATGAGATTGTGCACGATGCCGACGGCGACGTTGGCGGCCATGTTGTACGTGTAGTCCCACCTCCACAGGGTCAGATATGCGACGTGGGCAGCGTACAGCAGTAGGCAGAGGGCAGTCCAGGCACGGCGAACGGAAGGGTAGGGCGGATCAGAGCGGTCCCAGCGCCAGATACGGATCGGGGTGTAGTACAGGCCATAGAGAACCGAGGCGCCCGCGCCGAAGTAGTCCATCTTCTCGGTGAAGGAGAAGTCGCGCGTGTGGAAGACCATCGACCAGGTCCACGCGTTCAGGCCAAAATAGCCGAAGACAATGTAGTAGCGGCGCAGCGGGTACGTGTCTGGAATGCGGGCCCGCACCGTCGAGATGCCCCACGCGTGGGCGAGGTAGTTGAGCAGCGAGAAGAGGACCGAGAAAGGTTCCTGCATGCCCATGAAGCGGTGGAACGGCCACTTGCCGTGGAATTGCAGCACCGGCGACCGGTACGGCGGGTCCCGGGCGAGCCGCTTGTCCGTCACGATGTGCTGACAGGTGTAGTCGCATTCCGACGGGCAGTCCCAAAGGAGGAGCCGGTGCCGGAGGGCTTCATAGTGTCAGAAAGGCTTGTGCTATGTGATTCAATCGGGGGTGAAATGCTCGGTAGACGATTGGCTCATAGTGGACGGTGGGAGGGAAGGAGACGTACGGATGGGCGGTTGGTCTGGCCCTTCGCAGTTGGATTCAGTGCACACCTATTTTGATGAAACATGTTAGCTTTTAGATTACTTTTCCGCCGTCAATTGTGCTTGGTGTCGCTCAGCTTCGCTCGCGTGGCCTAGGATGAAATACAACTGGCGCATCGAGCACTTACCTTCACGCAATCCTTGAAGTCCGGTAGGCGGTCACCCAGTGAGGCATGCGCCGTGCCTGCGAGCAGCAGCAACGCGACGAGCGCTGCGCTGAGGAGCCATGGCGCGCCGGGAGTTGCTACTCTCATGACTGGCCCATGGAAGTTAGGATTAGACGGGTATTAGCAAAGCGAAGGGCGGGAGCGACAGCGTGTTTGCGACGGAGACGTGACGGGGGGTTGACTTGGCGGCGGAGACTGGTGCGACGGACTGCCGCATGGGGAAGCTTTCCGCTCGTTTCACTTGGCCCCCAGCCGAACCTCCGCTGTCAACTCGCCCTTGAACTCACGTCAAATGCTCGCCCTGTTCTGGTAGCCCTCATACAGAAGCAATGCGTGACCACACTTTTTCACCTTGCTTCGGCCAGTACGCATCTCGAGACATCAAACCTCTATTTTTTTTTCCGGCAATGCAATGCAGATTTATTTCGTAATGTCGCTATTTACTACAGTCCTGCCATCGACTATTCCCAGTCCATTCCAAGTAGGCCACTGAAACTTGAACGAGAAGGTATCCTGCCTGAGGTTTCCATTCAACACCAAGAGAGACCGCCATACAATGAGGGAATCACGCTCCGGACCAATTAACAACCAGGCTACAATGAAACGGTACCTAGCCTCATTTTTCTCACCTGAATCAACAAATACGCCATCAACACCGACAAAAAGTCGTCAATCGTAAGACACTCCAACTCGATGCTTTACGACGTTTTCGGGCTACTGCTCACTCCTCCGATCCCTAGGCCAATGCCACTCTCATTAACGCGACTCCTTTTCGCTGAGTTTCCAGGCTCACTGTCCTCAACGCCAGAAATGCTTCGCTTCTCTTTTTCTGCGGGGCGTCCTACCCCAGGTTTCTTGACCTGGCCGAAGAGTTTTGCTTGGATCGAGTTACCTCTGTTTCCATGGCTTTGACTCTGGCTCTGGCTGGCATGTGGCGATCCACCCATGGTGTAGTGCTGTGGGGTTCGCCGCAACATACTTGATGCCATCTGGCTGGCTTGTGATTCGTCAATCTCAGTGTCCTTGTCGGACTCGTTGATGACATTCTCGTTGCTTGAGGCTGTAATGGTTGAGTCAGTGCTCTCTCGGCGACGTGACTTGGGCATGTTCGCGGCCGGAGCAGACCGCGGAGCTTGATTCGCAGGGCGGTAGCTTGGCGGAGTACGAGGAACAGCCACTGTACTAGGCTGCTGCGGCGGTCTGGATCTGCTGTTAGGTGTGGCTGGCATTGAAGAGAGAGACTGAGCTCCGCGGGTATGACTAAAGCGTGCCTTCGGTGGGTGGTGTCCCCTGGTAGGTGTCGCTGGTGCCGTCGTGGTCTTCTCGCTCAACATCTTGTCGGCAAGCAGCAAGGCTTCAAAGGCTTGCTCTGAGCGCTTCCTAGGGTCGTTCACAGTGTGGGCCCGGTTCCGGCTGCGAGGGGTATTTGGGTACCGCGGCGTGCTTGTAATCGACATTGGTGTACCATTGTCGTACACGTCCCCCAGGATGCCATTCAAATGGTCCCTGTTCTTCCGAATCCGGCCTCGTAGGCGGTCATTCTCCTCGACCAGGCCGGCAATCTCCCCCTCCCTGCGCTCGGTTACGCGTTTCGAGTGGTCCAACATGTCTCTGAGTTCCTCGTTCTCGTTCTGGAGGATCTGGATGTGTCGGCTCATTTCGTTCAACAGGGCGGCGTTTGCAGGGCTGACCGTCTGCTGCATGCTCTGGTGAGGAGAAGCGATGTCGTTCCGTCGGCGCTCCTCAGCCTGTTGGAGAACTTCGACCTCGCGCTGCGCCATAGCAAGTTCGACGGCCATGCGATTCTGCGCCTCGACGCTGTCCATGCACAGCATATTGTACTGAAGCTTGTGATGGGCCGCGGAGGTGCGAGACTCCCGCAGCGCAACCATCAGCTCTGCCGCAATGTCGCGCAGCTCCTCAGGCGCGGCGCCATTGATCTGCTCGAGGGTGAAGGACAGCGCAGGCGCACCGACCTGGGCGCTGGGACGCGATGTAGGCGGCGGCGACGACAAGACGGGCGTAGGCGGGGTCGGGGTGCGGATGGAAGTCCGGCTAGGCGGAGCAGGCGGGACCTGCGACGAGGGAGGCGGCGTTATGGACGAAGAGGGCGGGTTGGGCGATTGGTACTTGTCGCGGTCGCTCTTGCCAGCGCTGTGGTCCGAGGCGGATTCCTGCGACGGCAGGCGCGGGCGCGCGGCTGGGTGCAGGCGCTCTTCCTGCGACATGGCGAGCAGCTCGTGGGCAGCGGACTCGTGGTGATCCATAGTGGTGCGGGAGCAGTGAGACCTCAGACAGCTCCAAAGACGACCGCGTGCGCGAGCGGTGAGCTGGAGAGGGTGGGCCAGACGCGTGAGGTCGCGGGGCTGGTGTGGGTGATGATCGGGGTTGCAGCGGGAGGTTGGCGTTGGACAGGCAACAGACGCGCGAGGCAAGGAGACGCGAACGGGGGCCGTCCCTTGGCAATTGGGACGATGCGCAACGTCGACGAGGCCCGCACCGCGACAAGGGTGCTGCTGCTGCAATTGAGACCTAGGGCGTGGCGATACGGGAGTCCGCAGAGGCGGCGGAGGGGTGCTGTCTTAATGCCTGCGTCTAGCGCAGCGGGTGGAGAGCGGAGAGGCGGTTGGGTGCTGGCCAGCCACGCTGGCCGTCGGTGGAGGAGCCAGCCATTGGCGTGCTGTTCGTCAACCTACTAGCGGCAGCTAGCTCTCTCCCGCTGCATGTGCTGGAGCCCCAAGACAACAGCGCGCGTCTCCACAGCCCTGCCACGCTTGCTTGCTCGGCTGCCGGCGGTGACGGCCACGGCCCGGCCAACAAGCTCCAGATCCTCCACACGCTGTTCTTCACACCGCGCCCGTGCTACCGCCAGCAACCCAGCCCTTCCCGGATCGGTCGCCCAACCCCAATGGACTCCTCGTCGCGCCTCCCGCGGCCCTCAGGCATCCCCCGGCCCTCCGGAATCCCGCGCCCGTCGAGTATACCGAAGCCCTCCAGCTTGCCCGTCCCCTCGCAGCGGCCAGGCCGCGCATCCGTCAGCCCAGCGCCCTCTGAGCGTTTGCGCCCTCGGGCATCCAACTCTTCCCTGCGCGCCGCTGCCAGCCCCCGCGCTTCGTCCACGCCCCGTCCGAGCATCGGTACCGGCATTCCTGCGAGGCCTGTGGCGAGGAAAGATGACGATATCTTCAAGAAACCAATTGGGCGGCCGGCGTCGCGTCAGGCGCGGTCGCGGATCCAGCGCCCCGCCCTATCCGCGGTCAACCGCACGAATGTAGAACATGAGGACGACGTGTTGGGCGACTTGGACGGCTTCCGCGCCTCGTCGAGGCTAAGTCATCGCGACGTCCACAGCGGCGAATTTGACTTTGGCCTCGACGAGGGGCAGCCCCGCGGTAAGTCCAGAACACCCCTTGCATTGCAGATGAGCCTGACACTATTGTAGAGCAGCCCGGAGCTAAGCAGGAAGGCGGATCCACAAAGCGCGAACCCTCGCTGACTGAGCGCACTCTCGAGAGCTTGTCCCGTATCATGGCGGAGCCCGGTTCGCCCTCCTCACGCTCTACCAGCTGGTTTCCCAATCCAACAAGCCCCATGGGCCCTCCGATGCGACCTGCCTCCGCAATGAGCTCCAGAGCATCGAGGCCTGCTTCGCGTACTGCTGGCGCCTTCAGGAGCAGTAGTCAAAGGCCGACTACCCCTACAATAAGGCCTCCGAGTAGCATGTCGCGTGCTTCGAGTACCACACGTAGTTCGCAGAGTCAGGTTCCGGCATACGGCACTCCAGGCAGACGAAGCGCAAGTGCAGCGCCAATGTCTCCTGCTGCTAGTAGTGATAGTCAGCCAATGTCTTCGCCAGCGTTCGAGCAAGACTCTGAGTCAGAGGCAAACCTCATGAGCCCTGTAGGTCTCATGAGTCCTGTTGGCCTCAGAAGTCCCAATCAGTTCAAGGACTCCCTTGATATCGGAAGCCCCAGCGCGCGGGTGTCGAGGACCCCGCTTGGCTCTGGCACGGCTACCATCAAAAAGCTGCCCAAAACCCGCCCACCTACTACAACTAACTCAGATGATAGCCTTTTGTCTCCAATTAATGCTCCTGAGCAGGAAATAGAGCGAGCATTGCCAAGCCGTCCAACTACTTCGGCTAGGAAGCCACCGGCAAAAGAAGAGGCATCTGATCCCTCATCAAATGTTAAAAGCTCTTCCACCGCACTGAGAGAGCAAATAGCAAAGGCAAAGGCGGCGCGTAAGGCTGCGCAGACGAAACCAACTACGCCGGTCACGAACGACATACCCGTTGGGGGCTCCGACTATGATGCATTTGAGGACCCCTTCAACCAAATGCCGAAGGGCGGAGAAGCGGTGATTAGGAAGCGGGTCGATACTGCCCGATCAGACGGCCGCCTCAACATTGCAAACATGGGTCTGAGTGAAATTCCAAAGGAAGTCATGGCCATGTACGAGTATAATCCTGATGCAGGAATCGAGTGGTCTGAGTCTGTCGATCTCGTCCGCTTCATTGCTGCAGATAACGACATTGAAAAGCTCTCAGAGGACTTGTTTCCAGACATTCATCCTGCGGAGGCTGCTGAGGATATGGATGCAACAGGACCGCAATTTGGCGGCCTGGAGATGCTTGACCTTCATGGAAATATAATGAAGGAGCTTCCCATTGGTCTAAGGAGATTAGAGAGACTGACAGTCCTGAATTTGGTAAGTTTTGTTGCTGTGGTTCATTAAGACGAGTTACATTGATCCCTAGGTAGTCGCGAAATCGCCTTCGCAATGATTCCTTCGAGATAATTTCCCAGATTGGATCTTTGCGCGAGCTTAGGCTAGCCGAGAACGATTTGGAGGGAGACCTCCCTGAGTCGATCAGTTCTCTTGCCAGCCTTGAAGTTCTCGAGCTTCAAGGTAACAAGATTTCTCGTCTGCCAGATGCTCTGCAGGAGCTCGTCAACCTTCGAGTTCTCAACGTCAACACCAACGGAATGTCGTCTCTTCCTATGGAGATTCTAGCAGCCTTGCCTCTTGCGGAACTCTTCGCATCTAAGAATGCTCTCCGTGGTGCATTCTTCCCGGATAGTGTAACGGAAATGCCACGCTTGCAGACTCTCGACCTATCTGGCAACGCTCTTACTTCCCTAGGTCCATCCACCTTATCCATGCCGGCATTGAAGTCTTTGAATTTATCAATCAACCGCATCGAGACGCTGCCAGATTTGACTGGGTGGACTAACCTCTTGACTCTGTTGGTGGAAGAGAACAAACTATCCGAGTTTCCCACGGGCTTCACGTCACTGAAGAACCTTAAGCAAGCCAATTTCAATGGCAACAACATCACAAAGATCGAGCCTGAGATCGGCCTGATGGACAGTCTTGATATGCTAACACTGGCAGCCAACCCGCTACGAGAGCGCAAATTCCTTACCATGAACGCTGAGGACCTGAAGAGGGACTTGAAGATGCGCCACAATCCGACTGCCCCTGAGGGTGATGATCCGACTGAGGCGGGCAATGATGTCGAGAGCGGTAACGGGATTATCCCAACCGACAGCATGTGGGCTCTGAAGCCAAACGGCATCCTCGATCTCTCCTCCAAATCTCTCCCTGAACTCGACGAAGAAGAATTCACCCCCGTCGCCTCCGACTGCCGCCAGCTCATCCTGCATCACAACTTGTTCACCTACATCCCGGATGCCGTTTCGCTCGCCACCAGCATCACGCTGCTGGACCTCTCCAACAACCGCCTCACCACCACCTTCACCGATGAAGTCTCGCTCCCCGCGCTGCGCGACCTGCGCCTGACCGCCAACAACCTGTCCTCGCTCGACTTCCTCACCGCCAACCTGGACGCGCCGCGGCTGCACACGCTCAACGTCTCGGCCAACCGCATCGCGGGCGCCTTGCCCATCCTGCGGACCCGCTTCCCAGAGCTGACGACCCTGCTCGCCAGCGACAACGGCATCGAGGAGATATCAGTGCAGGCGCTCGACGGCCTGCAGGTTGTCGGCCTCTCCAACAACAGCATCGGCCGCATCCCGCCCGAGGTCGGCTTGCTGTGGGACAAGGGCTTGAAGAGCCTCGAGATTGAGGGTAACACGTTCCGCGTGCCCAACTACACGACCCTAAAGCGCGGCACGGAGGCTGTGATGGCATGGTTAAGGGGCAAGATTCCGGCGTCGCAGGATGAGCTTCAGGGTGAGAAGGAGGATGTGCCGTGGGAAGAACAGACGTTTTAGATGAGATGAGGAAGGGTGGAAATTCGGCTTCCTCCTTTCTCCCTTTTTGAGAGTTGATTGGTGGGCAGGATGAGGGAAGGCATGGTCATCGATGGATGGGTGGGTTGGCATGGACGGTTTTTAACGGTTGGGAGGGCTCGCAATTGGGTGGATAGACGGAGGGAAGGGCGTGAGGTCCAGAGGGGTTTGTGTCTTTATTACTATTGTATCATTGCTATTCAAGGCATATACTTCTTGGTTCTTTTTGTCTTTCTGTATCTAATTTTCAAGTAGAAGACGGGTATGGGTAAAGGATAACTGTAAAACATACATAGACTTCTTGTATTTTGTAATCAGCTCAAGCTTCTCACGTATCGGGGATGTCACATTTTTGGTGCATTGTGGTAGTGATCATCGTGGCTGATTTGCTTTAAATGAAGTTTCTTGCATGCACCCAATATGCTCCTTTAGTCCCAGCGTGGGAGAGCATCCTATGCCTTTGAACACCAGGGATTATCCGTTCTACCAAAGAGAAAGAAAAAAAAAGAGAAAGCCATGAGCAATCCCAATCCCAATCCATACACAGAACTCCGACGTTCGCCAGGCCCGCTTTTTCGAGATTATGACGCTTTGTATGCGTGCAAAAATGCCAGATTCAAACAGACGAACAGATGCCGGGGTACGGCCTGTTGTCCAAGCTGGAAGACCTTCCTTTCAGCCCTCGTTTTTAGAAATCGTAGTCATCTCCTCCACCACCACCCTCATCGCCGTAGTCATCGTCCTCGCCGTTATCGAAGTAGTTCTCGGCGTTGTAATCGTCGTCATCGTCTTCGTCCTCTTCGAAGTCGTCGTCCTGCTCTTCTTCTTCATGTGGACCAGTGTCCTCGTCCTCATCCTTGTCAAGGTCTTCGTCGTCATCGCGACCCAGGCCCTCGCCGTCCTCGCCTTCGAGCTCCTCGAGGCGGGTGAGCTTCGTGGATAGAGCAATCTTGAGCATCTTGCGGCGTTTCTTGAGGGCGGCGGCATTGGCGCCGGGTTTGGTCGTAGGATCGAGCGTCGTCCAGAGCTCTTCGGGGAAAAAACGCATTACTGTCCGCCACAAACAACACGAGTTTGTTAGCCATGAACGTCTCAAGGGATCCACCAACATCCGCCTTTCAATTGGTGTTAGTTTGGAGCTGGGTGGCATACTGTAAGGTCTGGTATCCAGGCGCGGAATCTTGCGGCGCTGCTTCTTGTACTTCTGGCCGTAGGTGGGCATGCCTTCGAAGGGGTCGACCACGACGGCGGACGAGGCGGCGCCGCCGCGCTTGCTGACGCGCGAGTGGTCGCCAAGGACAGTGTACAGCGGGCCCTCATGGATACGTTCGCGTAGTGCACGGTACCGCGCAACGGCTAATTTCTCGTTGCGCCGGGGTGGAGGTGCGATGGGAGGCGGGTTTGGCTGGAAGCGGGTTATTCGAAGGAGCTCAGAAAGTTCCTCGTCGGAGTAGGGTTTGCCGCCCCAGAACCAGTGCACGGGAAGGTTCATGACGAGAGGGGTGAGGGGGAGTGCGCGGGAGCATGACGTAGCACAAGTGAAGTAGTGAAGTAGGAATAGGTATTGAAGTGAAGGGCCCGTGGCAGGCGCGGGTCATGCTTGCTGGATTGAAGGGCAACAGAGCTGAACTTACGGGAAAGAGCTCAGAGGGCTTGGTGTCGATCTTGAGTTCCGCATCGTACTCCCACGGCACGTCGACGCCTGCGATCTTTCCGTGTCCGTTGCTACGGCTGTGGATGCCAGGCCAAGGTCTGCCAGCCATGGTATAGAGAGTGAAAAGGGCTACTCGTAGTTGGAAGAAGCGGTCGAGACGTGCTACCGGTCGAGGAACAGCGAGGGTCGGGCAAGAGTTGCTAGGAAGGGTCGGTATAAGGTGTTGAGCATGGTCGCAACCGTCGATCGTGATAGTCGGAGGTGCGGCGGGCAAAAAAGTGAATCGGCGCAAGAGTCAGAAGCCGGACCCTGGCTTTGCGCAGGCTGGTGGGGAACGCTGCCCCGCCACCCGACCAAGCGCGCAGTCTCGCCTATCCCCGCCATCACCTGCACGCACGACACGGCCAAGAGAAGCTGCTCACGTCGCGGCAGAAGGACGCCGAGCTCTCGAAAGAGCATGGGACTCGTTGCCGCGCCATAAAATCTCACGAGCGCATCAGTCTGAAGCCGCAGGCACCATCGCCCCCGTCCACGTCTACAGCCGCGTCTACGCGAACCCATCTTCCCGCACCTGGAAGGCAGCCATGTCCGAACAACAAGATGCCGCCGCTCAGGCCATCGAGCAGCTCACACAGCACTTGAAACAAGTTCAGCAGCACCCGTCCCTTCCGCTCGATGCCTCACTATTTGACGCCGTGGAACCTCTTGCGGCTTCAAACTCTCTGGACTCCAAGACAGCCTATGAGCTCCTCTCTCAAATGACGCGCCTCTTCAACGTGCTCCAACAAGACCCCACCCCAGTCATTCAACTGGTGACCAAGCTCGGCGCTGGATTCGACTTTGACACTATCAGGTCACTGGATCCGCCCATCGAGTTCGCAGGCGCTTTGGTCTTAGCAGCTACGCCGTACCATGCACTAGCCCTGCAGACCCTGGAAAAAGCAGCTAAGGATGTACGACATGCCGAGTACATTGCCAGTATCCCGAACGTCATCTCCCGCTTGATCACCCTGTGGCTTGCAACCGACGACATCGGCACTGCAGAGAGGGCCGGCAACGTCCTATATGAACTTCTCAAGGTCGACCGGGATCCTGCCGACGTCATGGGCATCGAATCTGCCCCAGACTCCATGAGCAGCAGCAACCCTCACGTAGCAGTAGATGTGCCAGCTTCAGGTACGAGTGCGACCCACGGCACTGGGTTCGTATGGAAGCGCGTCTTTGGTGATAGAGATGTCTACACGCTTTTCTTTTGTCTTTGTGGTGGCAAAAGCGCCACTCGTGGCATTCCTGACCTCAGCAGATCTCAAAAGACAGTTGCTCAAGCTCGCTTGATGTCGTGGCTTCCAAAGGTTGGCGCGCTGAGCTGGGAAGCCATTACACGCTCGCACCATCCCGAGATCGAGCAGGACTATGGGCTGAAGTCCCCTGGCCTCCTCGACTTCATATCCCTGCACATCGTCGACTACGATGGAGACATTCTGATGCACATAAGTCTCATGGAGTTCTTCTCCGATCTCTTGAAGACGTGCAACCAACCATCCAAGTAGGTCTCGGTCAGCTCGTGATCTGTGATTGGAGGAAAGCTGACTGCGCAGCCACAGGCATACTGCATCTCATCACGAGTCAAACGCGCTCGATTACCTTAAGTCACGCAAGCTACATGACAGAACCCTAAGCTTCTTTCTCAATCCCACTGCTCACGAGTCGTTCGAAATCTCCTACCTTTACGGTCCAGCTGCAAACTATTTGGCGACATATGCATCGACTTACCCCACAGACTTCGAATCCAGTGAGGTCAAGGCCACGACACTTCGTCGCCTGATGAATGTCTTTGGCACTATGAAGCCTGCCCAATGGGTCCACGGGGAATCGCCCCGCCACGACCTTCATGTCCTCGCCTCGCTGCCGCGGACCACTCTCCTTGCCGACTCCACCGCCATCTGGGCTTCTTCACCTCTCTCACTCATCCCCGGCTCCCGTTCCACCAACCCCGACGCGCTTCATACTCTTGCAACTATCTTCCACGGACCGGAAGACCCCACCAAGGACCTCATTTTCCCGGCACCGACCGCACCGTCCCGCACCAGCGCCACCTTCCCCGAACGTCTTACCGCCGAGCGATCCGCTGCCCGTGCCCTCTGCGCGCTCTTTACGCAGCACAACTCGTCTTTCTGGACTGATCTCGTCCAGCTCGCCGAGACTGTCGCTCTCAAGGGCACGGCGCTCGCGTCGCTCAACTTCATCAATGCGCTCGTCACCGCCTCATGGTCCACCGAATCCTCCCCGTCTGCTGCGCCGTCCGACTTCCCCTCGAACGGTCTCGCAACATTACTCCGACCCGGTAACCCTGTCGTACCATACATGCTGCGGCCGGCCCCGTCGTTCTCCAACCTGGTTGGTGGCAGGGGTGACGCTGAGAACGCGGCGTACCAGGTTGCGTCAAGGAAGTTCGATGTCTTGCAGACGTTGCTGAAGAGGCTGGAGCAGAGCTCAGCCGAGGAGGTGCCTGGCAGAGATGGTTTGCTTGAAATGCTCAGGGGGAGGGTGAGTGAGGGCGTTTGGGGCAGGGGTGGAGACGTTGGAGGACGGATTGGAACACTGGAGTTATAGTGGGTCGTGGATTCAGTGCAATCGAGGAAGGACTCTTATGACGTGATGAAAAAAAAAGATAGCTCTTGAGAAGGAGATAGCATACTGGCAAGCTTGAAATTATTTTTTTTTCCTTTCGAGAAAACTACCAACCTCATGGTCTAACCCAAGCTTTCAAACCCCTCTATCCACCCCCAAACCTCTCTTCTCTTTCTCCCCTCCTGTTCTTACATCTCCTCTCAGTTCTTCAACACAGCTCTCGCCTCCCTCTCCACCGCCGTCCTACGCGGCTCCCTCTTCATCAGCGTGTACTCGCACACCCACACGTCCCTGCCATCCGACGCCTTCCCGCCCGCCACTCGCGGCCGCGCCTCGGTCCACACCTTCTCAACATCGGCAGCGCCGTTGGCTGCGTACAGCCGGTGGCCCGCCGGCGTCGCCTCGACGTACCACGGCACCAGCAGCTGGTCCGCCAGCGCCGTGCCCCACTGCACCTGCATCGAGCCGGCGCCGAGGCGCTGCGCGTCGGGCGCGGTGAAGAGGAGGGCGAGGACTGTTTATTGTCATTTGTTGGTTGCGATCGGTTGCGGGATGAGTGCATGGGCGATATGTATCAAAGGATGAGAATAAGGGCTGGGGTTATTGCTAGAGGAAAAGGCGAGAATGTTTAGGAGGGTCGTTTCTTTTACTTACGGATGTGCGGGTGTCCGTACATGTGTCGCACGCGTCGAGCTACCCAGTCGCGCATGAGGTCTTCGGCCATGGTGCGGTCGTCACCTTCAAGGAAGTCGAGACTGACGGCCGCTGCGGCGGTCTCGGGAGTGAGGTCGGGATTGGGGGTCCATTGGGGGTATATCTGTAGTAGATGGTCAGTTTGGCATCCATGCATTGCCATTTCTTGATTTATTTATTCATGAGTGGGCTCTTGTTTTTTCTGTTTTTCTGGTCTTTCGACTGCTTGCTTCTTACGAAGAAGTGGACTGTAGTTGGGCAGGAGGAAGAAGCCTATATCTTGAAGGGGCCACAAAGAGAGAGGGAAAAGGAAGCTCACCATCCACCAGCTTCCACTGACAATCCGGCCCGTCTCCTGTTCGACGACCTTGAGCCAAACGTTCTGATTGCCCTCACGCATCCACTTCGCAATGCGGGCTTTGGTGCTTTCCCGGCTGGCCGGTGTGTCATGGCCGAAGAACATGGTGCGAATGTCGACACCCTCGAATGCGGCGTAGATGGGGTCAATAAATGCGTCGATATCGGCCTCGGTGGCGCGGGAGAGCTGGAGAGTTGGTGCCATCTTCTGAGGGTATTTTGGATTAAGATAGCACGAGTGATTAAGTCCGGTTTGGACTCTGGATTCTTGTGGTACTGGTCTTTCGCTCTCTTCCTAATAAGCGTTTATGTTTCTTGGATGGGGCTACAAAGTAGAATTTGTAGAGAAAGCTCAATTACCAATGAAAGAATGATATCAGATAGGGACGGAGTGAACAACCTAGAGCAAACACAAGGTGCAAATCAGAAGACATATAGAGCCGCAAGGGTACGAGCATGATGGCTTAAAGGATTCATGCAGGGACGGTGTCCCGCCCCATTGGGCACGAATGATCTGCTAGTATCTCGTGCACTGTTGTGGGGAAATAGCGGAGAACTCGACGATTCAGGGCTAACTAACAGACGATTTTTGTATTTTATTCTCCGGTACGATGTATTTGATGAGCATGCTAGTAAAGGTTGTAAAAGACATTGTGTATATCAAACTAATATACTAGGATATGAGGGTTCCGATACCTGGATTTCTCGCAGAACTCGGTGACTTGGAGGTGTTTTCTGGGTGAAAAACTCATTCCAGGCGGTGAGCCATGACATAAACCACGTCGAAATGGCGATCGTGAAATTTTGGCATGTCCACTAAACGCGCCAATTGGCACATTCAGAGAGAAAATCGATACCCAGATACATTCCCCCTAGGTACTAGGCCGTTCTGCTGTGCCACATGGCTGCCAACGCATGAGTTAACACAGACCCTGAGCGGCATTTAGAGGTCTGAGCTATGAGGCTGGGTCCACTGTGCAAAGACATTGGCCTCTTTCACACCGGCGTTTGTTTTCAGGAACGCGTCTTATTGGAACTGGAAGTGATAATTGATCGTGACTCGAGACTTGGCGCAGTGCGTAAAGCGTCAGGTAGGAACCACTTGGTAATAAATGAAATTCAAACATTGATTTGCGGCTTCCTTTAAGCCATGCTATTGGGGTATCTCAATTCAATCGTCTGTTTCGGCTTACTACCGCCGTTTCAGACGTGCCTTCGTTCCATTGACACCTGACTTCTTTTCCACCCCGAGCGAAACAGAATCAGACCAATTTGAACGAGGTCAAAGCTTCCTCATCCATCGTCCCCAACCACTTTGGCGTGCCTGAAGTACTTCATGCCCACCCAAGCAACCACAACCCAAACCCACGCCATCACAGCGGTGAGGACCATCAAGGCGGGATAATAACCAACAATGGGCAGGGTAGGGTCATCTTCCAGCTCGGGCGGGGCGTAGGGAGTCTCGCCGACGTCCCAGGCCCAGCTCCACACCTCGAGGCAGCTGCCCATGCCAACAACGAAGACAATCCATGTGACGATCAACACGACCCAGCCCCACCACTCCGTCTCGCTATAGTCCCATTCGTCGACAAGGTCGAAGGTGGTGGTGGCTGGCGGCAGCGATAGCGGCGACGAATGGCGCGTGGTCGACGAGTTCGTCTTGACGGCGCTGCGGCGGCGCTGCTGGAGGAGGCTGCTGCTGCTCAGCGCCTGCATGGGGAAGTAGCTCGGTGACAGGTGGCCGCTGCCACTGCCGGCCGGGGAGGAGGGGCGGCGGAAGGGGACCGAGTCATTGTCGTCATCGGTGGTGCTGGCGTAGGGGTTCGCGCCCGGGCTAGTGACAGGACTGGAGATGGGCGATGCCAGCACACCCGAACGCGGCGCTCTGGCGGAGGAATTGGTGTTGTCGGGCGGCATACTTGGGGCTGGGGCCGACGAGGAGCCACCGCTCCAGCCGCTGTCGGACGAGGAGGTAGCGGAGGGGTTTGCGTAGGTGAAGGGACGGGGTGCGAGGCTCGCGGGACGCTGGTCGGGCGAGATTGGTGGTTTCGGGGTTCCTGAAGCCATGGTGTCGAGGTGCTGTTGTATGGGGTCAATCTTGGGCGCGGTGCGCTGGCGCGTACCGAGAATGGCCGTCTTGCGCAGGGAGCCGCGGCGTCGGCGGCCGCCGCTGGTGGTGGAGGTGGTGTTGACGGCACTCTGTCGCACAGCGTGGGCGAGGGCCATGGACCCGCCGCTGCGCTTCGTTCCCAAGCTCAGCGACCCGTCGTCAAGGTCCTCCTTGCTGCTGAGGGCGACATGCGCCGCGGGCCGATCGTCGGACGAGTTGCGCAGGAATGGCAGCTTCGACAGGATGTTTGCCGACACGCTCCGCTTGTGGGCGCTCGAAAGGCGGCGCTTAGGGGGGTCGCTGAGTGTTCGGGCGAGGTTGGCGGTCGAGGAGCTGGCGGCAGGCTCATGGTGGAGCGGGCCGCCGGGGGTGGGCGATGCTCCCGCATTGTGGGCCATCTCCCATGCTCTTACCTCAGGCTCGGCATACAGCACCGGGGCGCATTTTGGCAGTTGAGCTCTGGGGTTTGCATTGAGGCAGAGATTGCGGAGAGATGGTGCTCGCAGATGGAAGGGCTGCTTGCCGTCGCGCGCGGCTCTTAGGCCTGCCGCGCCAAACGTTGATCGCCGCGCCTAATGCGAGTCAGGCCTGGGCCAGGGGCCGCGTTCATCGCCAACTGCTCCTCCGCAGCCCACCGCGCGCCCTGAGCCCGGTGCTCTCAACTTCTCCACCACTGCCGCCGCAAAGCTCACCGCTCTGCTAGTCGACCATGGCGTCCGACATGCCGATCCCAGTCCCGCCGCGGACGCCTACTCCTCCTCCTGAGGATCAGCGGCCAGTTGGCTTGGGACTACCGGACGACCAGCTGGATCGCGATGCGCTGTCGCCCATGTCTGCCACTTTCCCATCCCAGAGCTTGAGTCCCTCGTCCGCCAATCTCAGCCCGCACACGCCCAATTCCGCCTACTACACGCCACAGATGACGGCCAATTCCGAGGTCTCTACCCCGCAGACGGCCTCGTCTGAAGCCCCGAGGAACCCGTTCAATTTCCAGCCGCAGCAGTATGTTGTGGGCAAGCCGCCCGCGAAGTCGGTATGTCGAAGCAGCCGTCAAGACGAACCCTCGCCCGAGCTGACACGCCCAGCAGGACATTGGCCGGCGTCGTGGCCACAAATACAAGCACAGCAGCATCTCGCACCAGATATTCCTCGAGCCTGCGCCCCGCGCACCTTTACAAGTCCCCGCATCGCTGCCTTTACCCAATTGGTCTGAGATTCGGAGTAGCATGACGCCGGAGCAAAAGATGCGCAGCCTGTGGTGTGTCTGCCACCTGCTCATCGGCGGCTACGTCAAATACAGTGCACAGGGTTCGACCGCCATGACGGCGCTGTCGCATTTGATGTTTTACGACTTTGTGGGCGCAACGGTATGCTGCATTGCCGACATTGGCAGTAATTTTGAATGCTGGAGACGGACAAGCTTGAAACGGCCATTTGGGTATGCACGACCATTCGCGCTAGTTGGACCGGTGTAGCTGACAGTGTGAGGGCAGATTTGAACGTTTCGAAGTGTTGACCGGCCTTGCTATGGCTGTGATTCTTATATTTACTGGATTCGACCTGGTGAGCCACAATCTCCAGCACGCGTTGGAGAACAGTGGCGGCCACGAGTCGCATCATCCACACGCACACGAGCGTGTCTCGGCAGGCAGTGTCGACACTGCCGCTCTCGCGGCCATCGTTGCCACGCTGATCTCGGCCATTGGCCTGAAGAACCATGCTCGGATCAGCAAAGTGCTCCGCTTTGCCTACCTGGATTCGCTCCCGTCGGTGCTTAGTAACCCTTCGCATTTCCTGACGTTGTCATGCTCTACCCTGCTTCTGCTGCTGCCCCTCCTATCGATTGAGATGTACATCTGGTTGGATCGGTCAATTACGGCCTTCATTGCCATTTCCATGATGTTGCTGGGCTGGCGCCTCGGTTGGTCGCTGGGCCGTATATTGATGATGTCGTACTCCGGACCGGGATTGGAGAGCCTGCTGCGGACGATTGAAGCAGACCCTGCAGTGTCGTCGATTGAAGATGCAAAGGTGTGGCAGGTTCACTACGGGCTGTGCCAGGCCAACTTCAAGCTGCGGGTGCGCAGCCTCGACGACATGGCCAAGCTGCGAGACCGTGTGCAGAGTCTTGTGCGCAACAAGCTCGCAGGCGGCTACGGCCGCGGCGGCGAGAAGTGGGAAGTCAGCACCCAACTCACCTTGGACAAGGACTGAGCCGATGTACTATTACGAGAAACATTTACCAGCGTATATGATTAGTCACTGAGCTGAAACACGGCTCCTCACCCGTTCTCCGCATCTTGGGGCCGAGCCACATGGCACACGCTGCTGACTGGCTCCAGAAATCTCCGCCAAGCGCCTCCACGCGTCTGCTTTGCTCCGGCCCGGACTTCTGGAATCCTCCAAGACGGGAACTTCGTCACTGTCACGATCGTCGCGCTAGCGAGCAGCAAGTCGCAGTGCCCCCTCCTTTCCGCTTTCTTGGCATCACTCAAAATCGTCTGCTTACGTCCTCTCGCGGACGCGTGTCTAGCTGCGTTTCGCGATAGCCAAGAAGTTAGTTGTACGCTTGGCCGGGCGTATCGTGCCGCGGGCCATTCACAGAGCATTCTGCGTTGACAAACATCCGACAGACCCGTCGTGGGTTCTTGATGCCAATTTTGTGGCTCATACTCGATCCCTCCAAATGGACGAGTCTAGCATGTCATGACATCAACGTGCTTCACCTCTTGCCCAGCAGAAACGTGGCTGGGCATCGAATGGTATTACCTATGCCCAGCGATTCGCTGCTGATGGTTAGGCATGTTGCGTTATGATGCCGTAGGATGGCGGATGCCTTCGGCGGCCTGTTGGGAACGTCGTCCCCTCTTACTTCCCTGCCGGATTGCCCTTTTCGAGTTTAACTTCATGAAGGCGGAGTCTTACGCCTAGAGTTTTGGCCCTTAAATACCTGCACATCCCCTCCGCCGCTCCTCTCTCCAGTGAAGCCTCTTTTCCGTCGTGAGCATTTTCATAACAAGATGCTTAAGCACATCACCCTTGCGGCATTGGCCTCGATGGCCTTTGCCCAGACACAAGACCTCAATGCCACACTCAGCGGCATTCCTGAGCTGTCCAATCTAACGTCATATTACATCTCGCTCCCCGACTCCCTGAGCGCGCTGTCTGCCGCCAGGAACATCACCATCCTGGCGCCTAGTAACAATGCTTTCGAGCAGCTGTTGAGCAGCCCACTCGGCGCGGCGCTGACCGACGACCCGGATCTCGTTCAAGCTATGCTGACCTACCACGTGCTCAACGGTAGCTACAGCTCGAGCCAGATCACTGAGGACAGCCAATTCATCCCCACTCTCCTGACCGACCCTAGGTACACCAATGTTACCGGCGGTCAGCGGGTTGAGGTGCAGAAAGAGGATGGCAACGACGTCTTTTACTCGGGGCTGCGGCAGAACCTGACTCTAGGACGAAGTGTATGTATTTCACCTTTCCTTCCCCCTACCTATGAAAGATATCACCCTTCGCAACTGCAACGAAAAGTATCTACGATTCACATCGAGGTACTTATGTCTGGATGTCCATCTGGACTATCTATGGGACAAGCCTGCATGTTAGCTTTAGGGGATTGAGTGTTCCATTGAGCGTTCCACGAGCTCTACTCAAACTACCAAGGCTAATTGCACAACACTAGGACATCAACTTCACCGGCGGTTACATCCACATCATCGACACTGTCCTCACGTTGCCACCAAACGTCAGCTCGACGGCGGTGGCCACGAACCTGACGGCGCTCGTCGGGGCGCTGACCAACGCCAGCCTAGTCGGGGCGGTCGACACGACGCCTGACGTGACCATCTTCGCACCGGCCAACGATGCATTCGCTGCCATCGGCTCAGTGCTCGACGGCACGTCATCGGACGACCTGTCAAACCTGCTCAGCTACCACGTCGTCAACGGCACCGTCGCGTACTCGACCGACCTCCAGGGCAACCAGACGGTCACTGCGCTCAACGGCGGCGACCTGACAATCCGCGTGCTGGACGACGGCGACGTCTTCGTCAACGGCGCGCGCGTGCTCATTCCAGACATAATAGTAGCGAACGGTGTGGTGCATGTCATCGACAAGTAAATATTCCCCCCCATCTTCATCCTCTTCCCTCCCCTCCCATACTGACCAAGCTCAACAGCGTCCTCAACCCCTCCAACGCCACCGCTAGCCCCAGCGACGAGGACGATGACAGCGGGGATGTCCAGTACTCCGGCGCTAGCTCCGCGACCAACGTGCCCTTCACTTCCGGCGTGGCCACGGCAACCGCGACCGTCGGCGTCACCGGCACCGGCGGCGGCGGTGGTGCGACGGGCACGGCGACGGGCACTGGTGGTGCGGCGAGCGCGAGCGCCTCGGGTGCTGCTGCCGGTGTTGGCCTGAGTGGTGGGCTGATGGGTGTGGCCGTCGGGTTGGGTGGAGTCGTGTTGGCGTTGTGATCAGGGGAATGCGTGATGGGTGTAGCGAATGAGGTGAGCGGAGCGAGCTGGAATGGAGGGGCAGAGGTGATGAAGATTGAGTTGGGGGAAGGACTGTGAGGTGGTTTTTCACAACGTTACGTTTGTGGCTTGATGATTTATGTGCGATGAAATGCGGATGTTCTGGTTTATCACTAATGCTCGGAGTAGTCCCCCCATTCCTTGCTTTTGATATGCCACGGTTTGAGTTGTAGGGTGGCAAGGAACTAAGAGGGTTGTTCTCATAGCACAATTCAGCTGCCTTAATACCCCCCTTTCAGGAACGCATAGGGAAGAAGTATCAAATATCATTTTGGTGATCGTCAGGGAGTGATTTGATCGTATGTCGCATATTCCATCTACTCGACTTGATTGTTTTGCTTATCAAGCACTAAATCTTTCACTTAGATGTTTCTTGGAGGTCTCTCGTTAAACAAACGAGTGGCACACGGTTGCAAAAGAGATATCGTAATTTCCTGGGTAAGTTCTCAAGTGATGAATAAAACCTGCATCTATTCCCGGGTGATTAAACTATCAGCAGAAAGTTTTGGGGTTGCACAAAACCCGGAACTTCGACAGCCAACGAAAACGGAGCGTCCATGTTCTAAGCCCTTCTAAATACTGACTCCACCAATGCGGCCACATATCTAAAAGGAGTATGATGGTTCATTCTTGCTTCCATCTCCTGCAGCCACTACTTTCGAACAGGAACACTTTTATCCGAGAGCGAGGACCGCTTCTCCCCATCACTCTCCCCATTGCTCACAATGACGACGGCGTCTTCGTCGGCTTCCCTCGATCTCGTCTCTATTTGATCTTCACCTACAATCTCTTCCATCGCCTTCTCCGTATTCCCCTTCTCCTCATCCCTCTCACTAACACCCTGATTCTTCTGCTGCATCGGCCCAACGCCATTCGTCTCGTCGGGTCTCCGCTGCCGAATGGCCCAGCCGCCGTGCCAGCCCACCCACCCCTTCTCCCACGGTCCCCTTATGGCACAAAAGAACAGACTCACGCCCACCAGCCCGACGCTCACGCTACCGCTCGCGACCCATCCGTGGCGCTGGAACACTGCACTCCCGATCGCCGTCCCCATCAGCTGGCCGCAGAAGGTGAAGACCATGAAGGCGGTGTTGACGCGGTTGCGAGCCTTGGGTGCGATCTGGTAGATGGAGGCGCGGTTGGCGACCTGGGCGGACTGGAAGCCGAGGTCGAAGAGGAAGGCCTGCAGGATGGGGCCCGCGAGGGTGAAGGTGCCGGTGTAGGTGCCGATCAGGATGCCGGCGAGGGCGGTGAGCTCGCCCAGCACGACGCTGAACCACGGCACGAAGCGGTCGGTGATGAGGCGGGCGTAGAGCGGGCCGAAGACCATGGCGCCGATGCCGATGAGCGCGAAGAGGCCGATGACCAGCGGCGAGAGGTGGTACGGCGCGCCCGCGAGCAGGAAGGTTAGGGTGGTCCAGAACGAGGTGAAGGTCGCCGAGGTGAAGATGGAGATCAGGCAGGCTTGGAGGAGCGTGGGCTCGCGGAAGAGGAGCGTGACGATGGACCAGAGCAGCCGGAAGTAGGAGAGCGTGTGAGACGGGTTCGTCGACGGGTAGTCGGGCATGAAGGCCCACAGGAGGGTCGAGACGAGGAATTGCAGCCCCAGCGCCATCCAGTACACGTCCCGCCAGGAGACGTACTCGGTGATGGTGCCCGACAGCACTCGCGCGAGCAAGATGCCGAGCATCAGCCCGGACGTTACGATGGAGAGAGAGACGCCCTTTTTGTGCGGCGGCGCTAGCTCACCGACGAGAGGAAGCATCAGCTGCGGTGTCACTGTGGTGGCGCCCACGATGAAGGAGAGTACGGTGAAAACGGTAAGTGATTTCGTCACGCATAAGCCGATCCTGGTAGTTGCTGAGTTAGTGATAGGACAGAGAGTTGAAAGTCAGACAACACACCATATGGTTGCGGTGAAAAACATTAGTCCTGTCACAAAGGGTCTCCTTTTTACCATATCTGCTAGCGGGCACAGAAAAAGCAGGCCAGCAGCATATCCGGCCTGCATGACCGTTGGGATCTGTGCAACCTGCTCATACGTGACATTGAAGTCTTCTGCCAAGATGTTCAGGATGGGGTGGTTGTAGTCTGCAGAGAGAGGTGAGTGGTTATTCCAGCATCTTAACCGCAGTGCTTACATAGATTGGCGACAGTGAACGCCCCAGCAAAGGCAAAGAGAAAATTCAATGACATGGAGAACCCCGGCGGGTTTTCAGGATCCCAGCGACAGTTGGGTGGCACCCAAAAGACTATATTATACATACGTCGCCATATCGAAGATTTGGCGGGCGTTGTCGAAGTCTCATCGCTACTCGAAGGCGTGGAGGGTTGGCCCTCGGCTTTTGACGGTATCTCTTGCGTCATGGTGTGAGATAAGCTTAAAAGAAACGGCTCCTGTGAGTGAGACACGCAACAGCGTTTTTGGGATGAAAGGGACTTCGCGGGTAAAGTCTCACCTGAAGAAAGCAGCATTATCGGAATTTGATCAGCCAAAAAGCACATCATCAACCGGCTCCCCTCACGATCGCGGTTATAAAGTCCTAAGTCCGGGGAGAGCGCGTGGCGCTAACGCTCGGCGTGCTTAAGCGGCATGTACCCGGTCGCCATGCCGCCATATCAGCCAATCAGTGACCAGCTGCGGGTCTTTGATCTCTGGGCATGCATTTGTGAAGTGAGAATCCAGCCTGCGTTCCACAGGGCCTTGCCCCGAGTTTTTGCTTATGCGTGTCGTACAGGCACAGCATGTAAGTAGAGAGATCTATTGGAGTGTACTTAGGAGTATATGCACAGCTATTGATCAAGGTAGATGAAAAGTGCAGAATTGTGGGCTAATGCATCCCGTCCTAGTCATGGCTCTTTTACGCGGGAGAATTGATTGCTCACCTACTCGCAGGTTCTTAATCGTTGAGGGCGAAGTTACATTGATGCTACGTCTTACATGCTTACCCTCGTCCTCCTTGAGGCAAAGGAAAGCATTAGTTTGAAGACACATCGAAGACAACCATCTTGGCTTCAGCAAGAAATGAACTCTTGGAGCGCCAGGGATGGCATCGACAGCGGCACGGTCCCGAGAATTCAAAGAGATAATTGCGGAGACACGATTTGTTTTCAGTGCTTAAAACACTTCCAGGTCTTAATGCCGAGAACAATAGTACAACTCAGCTCGGTGGCGAATTTATTCAGCCAGGAGTATGAAGAGAAAAAACGATGGCATGCCAGAGCAAGTGGAGCTAATGGTGTATGGAAGAGATACGTCATGACATATGAGAGACGGGAAAGGCGCTCGGCAACGGAGCCGCACAGCGCAAGGAGCTTCGCACCTTTTCACCCGACGATCTCCATGCCACGCAACATTGCTGAGAAAGACCGCCGGTCTAGACGGGTCAAAAAGTTCATCAGCATGCGCTTTCTAAGACTTCCACATCCATTGCGCCTGTCTCGGCAGCGGTGGCGGCAGTTTTCACGCTCGGGTGGTCTAGCCGTGTCATCCAAACGTCACCGCCCGAGACCGCGTCCATTCTCGCAGCTTGCATCCCGACTTCGCAGGATCCCAATCTCAATCTATGAATAAGCCACCTCCATCTTCAATCTACCGATGCGGTGCCGCCTCCGCGATCCTTCCCGCGTTTTGACGTGGTCGCTCATTGGATTACCACAACAATGATCCACCATCCGGTCTACAAGCTTGCGAAGCTTTGCTTCTCCAACCAATGGCCAGCTTCTCGGCCTTCTAGTTCCTGTTCGGGCAGATGGTGAAGTCAGAGCAACGTTGACTTCTCCATCTCTCAATGCCATCATCTTTAGTAATGTGTCACTGTCAGTCACGAACAGAAACCAACTATAAAACTATCATGACTGCCGTGGTGGAATCGATTCTGCATCAAGCATCTTAAGCCTCATCTTCCGCTCCAGGATGTTCTTCAAGACTATCCTTTTGGGCGCTGCTCTGGCTTACTTGGCCGCAGCGGCCCCAGCTCCACTGCCTGATGTGCCTGGCTACACCGACGCCGATGCTCCGTACGCCACTGAGACTCCTGAGCCCGTTACCAACTTGGCCACCTCTTTCGGTCCCGACTCTCAGATCTCTGCAATTTTTACCACGGCCACGGTTATTCCCCCCAGGCGCTCTAGCGTCTTGACCGGCCACACGAGCCATGGACCCTACTCTGGCACGCCCACCACTACGGGCGCTGTCATGGCATCGGCCACCGAGGCCGCGTCAATCCCCATTCTCCCACCTAACCCCACGGCTACCTACTACAATTCCGATGGAAAGCTTCAGGAGCCTGCTCCGGCGCCGAATGTGCCCGCCGGCGGTCTTGGAACCAACGGCACCGAGCCACGCTACATGGTGAACTCGGATTTCGACTACGAGTCGATCCAGCTCGGCCTGTACCAGGAGTGGATCGAGCTGGACCTCTTCAACAACGGGCTGGCCACCTTTTCCGACGAAGACTTCCTCGCCGCCGGCCTGACGGCCGAGGACCGCGCGCTGATCAGCTTCATGGCGCAGCAGGAGTCGGGCCACGCCACGCTCCTCTCCAACATGCTGGGCGAGACGGCGGCGCCGCAGTGCACGTACAACTACCCCTTCACCACGGTGCGCGAGTACATCGACTTCAACCAGAAGCTGACGCGCTGGGGCGAGTCCGGCGTCTGGGGCTTCATCAACCACCTCGACTCGCGCGAGGTCGGCCAACTGCTCTCGCAGTCGATCGCCACCGAGGCCCGCCAGCAGATGTCGTTCCGC
Organism: Lasiodiplodia sp. COLG20; assembly: GCA_009801085.1. Lineage (NCBI taxonomy): Eukaryota > Fungi > Ascomycota > Dothideomycetes > Botryosphaeriales > Botryosphaeriaceae > Lasiodiplodia > Lasiodiplodia sp. COLG20. The sequence goes on along the minus strand of VNWV01000010.1, from coordinate 113,502 downwards.
CAGATGCTCGGCCTGCACCCCTACCCGGTCTGGTTCGAGACGGGCATCCCGCAGGCCTGGGCCTGGACCTACCTGGCCCCCTACATCTCCGAGTGCCCGGAGAACACGACGCGCCTGGCCTGGCAGAACTTCCCGGCCCTGCACGTCGTCAACCAGCCCAACCCCAACCGCTTCTCGCCCAACGACACGGCCGACGGCGAGGTCGTCGGCAACCGCACCGCCGACCCGTCCGACTCGCGCGCCGTCCCGCCCGACGAGAGCTGCGTCAACCTCAACGTCACCGGCTACGGCTGCGGACCCGCCATCTCGCGCAACCGCAGCGAGCCTCTGAGCTTCCCCGGCCGCCAGGTCCGCTTCAGCTGGGACGAGCCGGGCCAAGCAGTCGGCCCAAACAACAGCTACGTCACGTCCACCACCGCCGCCATGACCCCGTCGTTCGTGGCGTGGGTCAGCCAGCTCAACCTCACCTACACCCCGCTCACCGTCACCGGCCCGAATGAGGGCTTCACCTACCAGCCGGCCGGCTACGTCTACGAGGGCGACCCGGCCGTCAACGGCACCATGTTCGTCGCTCTGACCGACAGCGATCTCTACCTGACGCCGTTCAACCTCAGCATGATCAACCCCCATGTCCGTGCTCTGGGTATTTACCAGGCTGGCTGAAACCTCTTCGACCAAGTCTTTGGCCGGCGCGCCAATGGTACCGTGTATTTGGGCATTGAAGATGGTTTGTGTGTGATGGCGGAACGACCAAGGATGAGCACGTGCAGCTGAAGTGATACAACCATAGTTAATGTATATATGTAACGTCGCGTATGCTCTCACACGCTGCTCCTTTGGGATCGCTTGCTCTGGAGTACGATGTGTTGCCCCTTTTTCTACGTCCCACTACAGATATTGCGAGTTTCTATGGGATGGTTGATAAAGATTCGGATATGAACAAAATTTAAGTTTCAGTAGCGCCAATGGCCTTCGAACTGTAAAGAGATTTACCTAAATTGCATTTCACCAAAAAGACTATTTTCATTTAGATGATAATTAAAGTTAATTCTCTCGTATACAAGCAATTCCACCTTCCTAAATCAATTCGATGAGAAACATAATAATTACTTACGAAGTATAGTATTTCTCTCCAAGTTTGCCGAGAAATCGTGTGGACTTAGGCTTCTGAGTACCATATCCCCGGAATACCAGGTCATTCTACACGGGGAACTCACTTCGGGGGACGAAAGAGAGCGGAAGGCAAAGAGGAAAAAGAATAGGCATACATATCTCTTTGTTAGAGCAAGACCTCAAACCATTGACAACAGTAGAAACCAATTGGGCCACCTTTAAAAGCACACGAAAAGAACAGGTATTAACACCTACACAAAATGCTACGTACCAGATCCTAACCCATCTACACATCGTGCTAAGCCCGCCCACCTCTCCATCTACTACATTAAATCCCCACTCCCCAACCCTCAATACACTTCTTTACTTACATTCCACCACCACCTATTCTCTTTCTGCCTCACTAGTAATACCATTTTCTTACCAAGCCCTTACAATTGCCGAGAGGAGATGTAGAACTGTTGACTTTATGTGCTGAGATTAATCTCCATTTGGACCCAGGAGGAAGGAAAACAAAGGGCTTTCTATGTTAGACTCCGCCGAGCTCTCCATGGAAAGATGCAGTAAGTCAGTCATGTGGTACCCCAGCCTCGACGAGAAAGACGGCACTTCTCACGAACCCAGAGGATCCACAGCGGACTGTTTGACCAGGACGGGCGCGAGGGGGCGGTGCAAGGAGAAAGTAGTTGTGCATGCACTTTTTTGGTTGTTTTGCCACCGCCTATTGCAACCCCCCTGCTTCTTCACCCTTTTCCACCACCCCCCTGCTTCTGCTTCCACCAAACCCACCCCTATTCCTCCGCTCTTTGCCGTCCGCTTCCTTGCTTAGATGCACCGAAAAACTGTCATGCATACGAAATGCACGCATGAACATTCTCTCCCCCCCGTGTCGTAACTACCTCTTCCCGTCGTCAAGAAAATTTCCTTACATCCTTCCTTCCTCCCCCTAACCACATCGGGCGTCAATAAAGTAGAGACGTTCTCGCATAACAACATATTTCCCTCCCTCTGAGTGATCCCGTTAATTTAAAAGAGTAAGAGACGTGAGAAAGAAAAAAGGAAAAAAGGGAGGGAAACTAAAAAGAAACCAAGCAAACTTGCAACCATAAAAAAGCAGGGCAGAGACTTCATAATCTAACAGCACTTGCCGCCCATGCCCGCGTTGGCGCCCGAATCGTTGACGTTGACGCCGCTGCTGCCCTGGCCGGGCGCCGGGTCGCTGCGCGCCGTGTCGATGATGCGCTTCTTGATGTCGGCCGCCAGCGAGTAAAAGGCCTTGTCCACGTTGATGTTGCTCTTGGCCGACACCTCGAGGAAGGGGATGCCCAGCTCGTCGGCCAGCGCCTGCCCTTGCTCCGTCGACACCGCGCGCTTCTCCTCCCAGTCGCACTTGTTGCCGATCAGGATCTTGTTGACGCCTTCCGTCGCGTGCTGCTCCACGTTCGAGAACCAAGTCCGTATGTCTGTTGCGCCGACGCCAACCCCCCGCTCCACACCCCCGTAGAGGGTGCGTGAGGGGCGCGTGCCGTTAGCCTCGTTGTCCTTCATCATGGGGAGGGGGATCTCCTTCTGTGGCTTGACCTGCTCCGCCGAAGCTCTCCCGTGGGCCGCACCGCCGCAATCGGCGACGTGCTTGTGGAGTGTGGGGCGGAGGCGAGCCAGGAAGCTCCGGGCAAGTGGACAGATATTGGAAACAACGTGTCGAGGGCAGGGAAGAAGGGACAGGAGAGGGACAAGGAGAGTGTGGACCTACTGTTGAAGGAGCGCTCGTCGGTGACATCGTAGACCAGCAGGATGCCCATGGCACCGCGGTAGTAGGCGGTCGTGATGGTGCGGAAGCGCTCCTGCCCTGCGGTATCCCAGATCTGCAGCTTCACTCGCTTGCCGTCGAGCTCGATGGTCCGGATCTTGAAGTCGATGCCGATGGTGGTGATGAAGGACGGCGTGAACGAGTCCTCGCTGAAGCGCAGCAAGCAGCACGACTTGCCCACGCCCGAGTCGCCGATCAGCAGGAGCTTGATCTGTGGGGAGAAGAGGCCTGAGTGTCAGCATGCGGCGCATGTGTGTGTGTGGTGAGAGCGGTGGCAGATGGACCGCGTCCCCGCTGCGCTGTCACGACGGCGGCGCGGCGGGGAGGGCAAGCAAGAGCAAGGCGGGCAGGGGGCGGTGGGCGAGGTGGTGGGGGCAGACGGACAAGAAAGTCATAGTTTCGTGTGCCGGCCATGGTTGCGGAGGAGCTGGGTGGGTGCTGGAGGGAGCCTGGAGAGCGGCGGGAGCGTCGTCGTCGGCGCGATGGTCGGTGAGGGAGCTTGGGGGCTTTGTTTTTGGGGGAGCGGCGGGCGGGAGGGCGCGTGCGGGATTGCGGGGGCTCTCGCGGTCGCAGTCGAGTGCTGAGTGCGGTGGTTGGCGGGAGATGTTGGTCGACTGGCTGGTGATTCTGTCGGGTTGTTCACTCCTGGGTGGCTTTACCCAGAGCCAGATAGCGGCATGGGGAAGGACCACGGGCCCGGACCTGCGTCCTCACACCGCCCGCCAAGACCACCGAGACACCTGCCCCAGAGCGGCCGCCAGCCTGCCTCCGCCCACCCTCGCGCAGAAATCATGCCGCCCTGACGTCGTCGTGCCGGAAACACGCTGCGGCTGGCGGGCGCACAAATGCCGGCGGGCGGGTCGCTCGTCAACAGGGTCCCTACGCCCTCGATCAGGCCTCTTCCCTGCACCACCCATGCTCATGCGTCTAGCGCCTACTCAATTGCTTTTTATTCCTACACTTCTGTGCATGTCGTGATACATAATGCCGCTTACTCTCTCGTGCCAGTCCACGTCACGTCCGTCTTCACAGCCACTTTGCGTACGCCCACCGCATGCGCTTCACCACCTTGCGCTGCTTGGCCACGCCCGTGCGGATATCCACCAGATCGTCCAGCTCCTCGAGGAAATCATGGAACACCCGCCCTGGCATAATCCTGTTCGCAAGTTGGCGCAGAACGTGCACCTCACAAAGAAGCAGACCGTGGTCCTTGTAGAAAAGCTCGCCGTACTTGGTGGGCTGAGCATTTGTTAAGATGCGGTCGATGTTCCTGACGCACTCAGTCAGCCTCCGAGACAACCCCCTTCTAGATTTCCGCTTGACTTACCTGAACACGCGCATCATATGGCTCGATGCCTCCGACTTCCGCACACCCTTGCGGCTGCCAAAAGTGCCCTGAAGATATCTCGTGATGCCGATGCACACCATGACGCCGGGCGTGAGTCCGATGAAGCTGTCGCCGTTAGCCAAAGCCCTCATCAAGCCGAAACTCGACTTACCCAAACAGCAGCTCCTGGCTCTTCAGGATGGAGTCAATGCCAGCCATAGCCACTTCCACGTCCACCTTTGTCTTCTGGATCTGAATGAGAAGGGTCCTGATGAGATTGCCCGTGATCGCGCCAACAATGGGCTTCTGCATGTCCTTCTCGTACGCCTTCAGCACCGGTGTCAGGTCACCTTCTCTGACCTTCTGCCGCATCTCCGCGATCTGCACCTCGCTGAGACTGCCATTCTCCGGGTTCTGAATGGCAAAGTCCACAACCATGCGTTCCAGACTCGCTCTGTCGCCCTCCAGGCTGCGCTTGCTCATGATCGAGACCTCGCTGTCTTCGTCGTGGCGGATGGTGCCAATGATCTTCTTTGTCGGCTCTATTATCCAGTTGTTGAAGAAATCTATAGTGGTCCGGCCTAGGTCTCGTATCGACGCAATGATCTCGTTACGGTGGCCCATGACAATGCGGTAGATGGTAGTTGACGAGACCTAAGAAGCCAATTAGTCGAGCTTCGTGATCTGCTCCATTGTATAGACTTACTAGTAGAACAGTTGCGGGCAGCCAGTAGCGGATGATTCCAGAAGGCCTCCCGTGCTCTCTCGTTCTGGCCCGCAGCTCGGCCTGGTAGCTGCCCAAATGCGTGTCCAAGATCGTCGTCAGGCGCTCCGTCACCATGGCCGGGTTCAAGCTCAGCGCGCTGTAGTCGGATGCCTCCAAAATCTGGTAATACCGATCCTGATCCGTCCTCGCCGCGACCGCGTTGTCGAAGTCGTCGACCGGCACATGCGGATCCGCGACCTCTTGCAGCACAATGTCCATCAGCGCGATCGACCGTGTCACCGCGCTCTTCCACCGATGCCGCGCATCCTCGCTCTGGGCCCCGGCCGTCGGCGTGCGGAAGCCTTCGTCGTGCGAGCTCTGGTTGCTCAGGCCCTCGCCCAGCAGCACGCCCAACGCGTTCGCGTTGATCAGCCGGATGCGCTTGAGCGCGCTCTGCTTCGCGCGCGCCTCGTTGCGCACCAACGCCAGCGGGCTCAGCACCTTGCGCTGCACCTGCACCAGGCTGCGCTCACGCACCACCTCCTGCACCAACCCGTAGAACTGGCTCCAGCCCTCACGGCCTAGAACGCCCTCGCCGCCGCGACGCCGCACGTCCTGGTACACAGCCTTAGACCAAGCCCACACGCGCAGCGGGCTCGTCTGCACCGAGTAGATCGAGGCGTGCCGCGCCGACCCCAGGATATCATCCCAGTACCAGATATCGTCCGACAGCGGCAGCGTCTGTTCGAGTATCGAGTTGAGCACCAGGCCGTACGTGTGCGCTGTCGCCTTGCTCAGTAGCAGCCACTCCAGCTCATGCTCGTAGCTGGGCTCCACCGCGTCCGTCACCGAGTATCGTCGCTCTTCCTCCCAATGCTGGTGGTGTTCGCCATCCTCTTCACCACCATCGCCCTCAATCTCCGTGGTTTGCTTGTATGAGACAAAGTGTTGTTGGCATGTCGAGCAGTCGTCGGCGATGCGCGCCTGCTGGAGCACCGCGCGGATGCGGTCACGCGAGAGCAGCGACTTCTTGTTCTGCGAGGTCGAGAGCGACTTTATCAGGTTCTGCAGGTGTGTGATGCGCGCTTGGTTGACGTGCACGGCACCAGTATCCGCTGTCGTTGCCGCGGCGGACACGGACAAGCCCGCCGCGGATAGCGGTAGGCGGTCGAGCTGGCTGTCGATTCGCTGGACCTGGCTGCGGTTCGCCGAAGGAGGGGAGAATGTCAGACGCGCAAATGCAAGCGGGGGGTGGCGGGGTAGGTTCTTACTCGGCCACGAATGACATGTTGACGGCGCGGAGGAAGATAGTGCTCGGAGGTTTGGAGGTGAAAAGTAAACTAACACAGCAGCAGCTCAGCCGGCCGCGCGCATATTTCGAAAGTTTTTCCCAGGCCTGTCGCGTGTCCTTGTGTGGGATCTCTTCTGCGTTGTCCGTCTTCTCCACTTTCCTCTCCCAGCCACCGACCCTGGCCAAAAATGACCACTTGATGTGAAGTAGTCGAGCGGGTGGCTCGTTCGCATGACGTCGGCAAGAGTTCCGGTCCAGAGGAGAAAAAGCAACGAGCCACTGAGCGGGCGGCTGCCCGGCCCCCCCAGCCCCCCGGACTACGGCCCGCCGATGGCACGGATTTCCTAACCTGACTCGATGGCTCCTTCTCCAGCTCTTCTGCAATCCCCGTGCTTCCGTGCATATGCACAAGCACGTTCTCGCTGCCTTCCTGCATCTTCGACGATGAAGCTTGCTCGTGCTTAGCCTAGCAGGCCCGGCTCACATTTCCAGCGGCTCCTTTTCGGCAGTAAACGCTCGCGGCCTTGCTACAACCAAGTCAATCAAACTGTCTTCAGCTAGATAAAAATAATCACCAACACAGCGATCAGTCCCACGATCGATACACACGATTCATTAAATGTTGCAGGGATTCCAGATGACCCATCATTTCCTCTCCACGTGCGCGTGCACGCGCACCCCATCATTCGCGCATCGACCTTCTGCTTCCATCATCTCCCTGCTTCGTATAGTGCTTCGTATAAGTAGGTAGGTACAGGTCATTTGACTACCCCTCCTGGTGTTGGAGCGCCTTAGTAGTTGACGTCATTGTGGGAGAGAAAGGAAATAACGAAGGCCACCGCATAGCAGGTGGCAGGGGAATTCGAGCTTGCCAAAACTTTCCTACTAGAAGCAGAGTACCTTGCTTACATAGGTAGTTGAATATAATACTTGAGCGTGTTTATACAACTTTAAATCATACATTCACCTCTAGATGTTTGCTTCAACTGCCTGCACGGCCTGACGGGAAGAGTTCAAAGGGGGCCACGGAGCTCAAATCATCCGCAACCCGATGTGATCTTCTGCAAAACCTTCGACAGCACGCTTATTCAGCCCATCTACTCCAAGTGGCATATTCAGCGAGGCAACGAGATGACGACGAAGGGGCTTAGCCATTATGCCTTGCTTTCATATGTCGATCTCTTAACTCTCCTCGCTTCTCCCAAACCTAGCTCGCAACGCCATGGTTCCTAGTTTCAAACAGAACCCGTTTCGCAACCAAAAAAAATTCTCGCAAACTGACTTTCCGAATCATTCACATCATGCTGATGAAGGTCACCGGGTCGAATGCACACTGAAGTTGGGGGGTATAAGCGTATCCATAGATTTGTTTGCGTAGCTACCGTTCTCTGGGCGTCATGTTGGAAAAAGTTGTCCCGAATTCCGCTCTTTCTCTTTGTTCTTTCCCGAAATAGGAAAACGCCTTGTTGCCCTTTCTCTGCTGGCAACTAATATTCAAAAACCCCATAGCACCAGAATATTTACTTTTTTCAGAGGCCTCGAATCATAGGTGATCTCTAAAGGCAAAGTGTCGTAAAGGAAACAAGAAAAAAAAAAAGGAAAAGAAGAGCAACTGGGGATATCAAAAGGAGTGACTAAACACTATGCTTCCAAGGAGTGAGGTAGAATCGAAAAATGAGGGTATGTAGAAGCAAACAGCACGATCCAGAAGGCCGTCAGTGCCGAGAAGAAAAAAAAAAAAGTCCCACAAGAACACCAGCCCAAATGCTTGTAAGTGGCTTACCAGAAGTAAAAGCATAAGGAAAAAAATAAAGATACAAAGTAAACGCTCCGGGTAACTCCGAAATACTTTTATATGCATGGCTTAATTGCCCTGAGCTTGGTCGGTACGGGCTCTGCGCTTATGCTTGAAGCGCTTGCTGGCCGCTCTGCGGACTCCTCCGGCCTTTGATCGCACAGACTGTGCGTCGACCTCCTTCTTGCCGAACTTAGCGGCCCAGTTGCCACTGATGCGGGCAATGTCTTGCTGATGCGCACGACGGCGCTCAACGCGGCGTGCGTCGATAGTCTCTTGCTTGACGTGTCCAAACCCGTTGCGACGGCGGAAGCACGCGTCCATGAGGGAGTTGGGGTCAATAAGACGACGAGGGAGTGTTTGGATGATCTGGAAGACCTCCATAGGGTCCGAGATAGCCCGGATCTCGGCTTCGCCAATCTTCAGAATGGCCAGCGCAATGCGGAACAAGGTCTTGGACCCTTCGTAAAAGAAGGAGTCCCACACACGCAGCACCGTCTCAATCGGGAAGTTACCCACGAAAAGAGACATGAACCACGAAGTCATGGCCAGCGAGACAGTGGGTAGGCGAGCCGAGCTAGTGGTGACATTCGGCTCGAATTCTTTGGTATCGTCAATCTTGTTCCAGATGGCCGGCATAGACTCGCGGATGCAGTGCATGAGAACGCCAATGTCGATGTTGGCTTCCAGCACGCGACCGTGAGTACCAGGAAGATGGATGCTGGTGATGATGTCAAGCATGATAAAGGCCTTTTCCTCATCTTCGTCCAGGAAGATGAGCAGCAGACCGGCCAAGAAGTTGAGCGATTGACAGTATCCAATTCCGGGGTTGTGGACGGCAAAGGCTTGGAGAACGCGGCGCAGCGCGCGGAGGATCGGTGTTTCACAATCCGGCGTCAAGTCGGTGGATTTCGTGTCAAGCAGATGCGCCGCGTTCATGGATGCTCTCGACTCAGGCCTGAACCTGACATTATCCGGGAAGGTACGGTTGAGATCACGCTCGATATGCTCGCGATCTTGCTCGCTGAGCTGACCATCGTTGACCTGCTCGATTAGCTCCCAGTACAAGCCCGGGTTAGCCGCCTGTCGAGCGGGGCCACCCCCGTAATAGAACCAGGCTGCGCCCCTCCACTCGGGAGGGATGCCCTTGCGGATGAACCTCTTCACCTTCTCACTGCGCGGCGGGAAGCGGGTAGGCTTGCTGATGGGAAGTCCATGTTGTCTCATGAGGTTCTGCCACTTCTTGCGGCGACGTTCGGTGTATTCCCTGTAAGGTCCGTTCCACGTGTCGTACTGCTCCACCGTAATATATTGCGTGGCCTTCTTGAAACCGTACTGGTCACGGGGAATCGACGACCCGGCCTTGAGTTCCACCTTCTTTTCCACCACGGTCATCCTCGGGGCGAGCATCTGGGAAAACGTCTTGTCTGCGACCATATTGATGGATCCCTTCGACTTGCCCGATGCGGCCGAGCGAGCGGACCTGGCGGATCTGGCGGACCTGGCTGATTGCGGCGGCGGTAGTTGGGCGGCGATCTCTTGTTCGGCCATGATTCTGGACACTCGATCGTTGCGAGATGGGGTAACATAGGGGATGTCGTGGTCTGCAGGGGCGTCGGGGCCCAGAGCCGAGTCGCGGAGGCTACTTGTAGAGTGCCTTCGCACCCTTGGCGGTGTCTGAGCTTCTCCCGGGGTGGTATTTGTAGGAACCTGAGACGCATAACCCTCGTCCGATCCCTCAGGCACTTCGTCCGGATCGTCCTCGAACCCCATCTCATACATATCAATCGCATCCTCGACCGTCATCCCGTCTTGCTCAGCATCGGTTTGCTCGAAGTCCGTCTTCTCCACATCGGTCTCTGCGTAATCGGTGGTGTAAGGAGTGTTGCTCACCCCGCTCCTTTCGGAAATGATGCTGCTGCGCTCGGTGCCGCTCGCGTCAACAAAGCCCGAGGAAGAGTTGGTGAAATTCGAACGGTAACTCGACCGCATTTCGTCCCCGAGGACGTGCGGTCTGCCCGGGGGTTCCCGACGGAGCATCGAAAGGTAGCTGTCGCGTACGGTACTCCGCCTCTCCCTCCGGTGGCCTTGGGCGGAGACCACTTCCCGCGCGCGCAGCTGAGCCAGGTTCGGAATCGACGTCGACGTCCTAAGGATGCGCTGAGGCTTGCTGATGGTGTGGGAAGAGGCGCGCGGGCGAAGGCGGATGGAATCGGGCAGAGGGTCCACGACGTCCTCCTCGTCCTCGGCATCCGTACGAGTCGAGATGGGAGAGCCGAGCGGGGAGGGTTGGAGGCTATACGAAGGGTCGTCGGTATAAGGTTTGGAGGCGGAGCTCGTCTGGCGCGAGCGAGTGGAACGAGTGGAACGAGTGGGGGAGGGGTAGTCCACGGCAGAACGAGGGATCCGGGACTCGTTGAGAGGAGAGGATAAGAGAGGGGATGCGGCTCCTTGGCGCAAGCGCTGCGAGGACCTCTTGCGCAGCGGAAGATGCGGGAGCGGCGGCGCGACGGGAGGCGGCCGCTCGAATCCTTCACCCGCGCTGGCAAGCGAGTCTCTCGAGCTGAGGGACTCCCTGGGGGTGGGGATGGTATCCAGGCCGACTGGGGGCCCGGAAAGAATATTAACTGGGTGCATCTTCAGGCCATTCAGAAGCGAGTGGCTCGGGGACTGCGGCGCGCTGGTCGGCGCCGTAGGGGGCGGCGACCTAACGGAACGCAGGTCCTCAGGGCGGCGCTTAGGCTCCCTCTTCTTGTGGTGGAGGTGAAACAACCCTGAATGCCCGCCATCGCTTGTAGGCGATTCCAACTGCAGCGGTCCCATGGTCATCTGCGGCATGAGCGAATGTCTGAGGCCGAAGCCTGCCTGTCCCACAGATTCCACGCAGCCTGGCGCTCGGCAATGCTCTGCATTCCCTGGGGGGTGTCGAGGCGGCGCGCAGAGTCGTGTGTATGGCTGCTCGGAATGGACGCGGCTGACGGGGAACCGGGGAATGCTGCGCGATTACGGCAGTCTGCTAGAGGTGGTCAAACGAGCGGCGGTGGGTAAAGAATGGACGGCCAGTTGCACGCAACGGCGGCTGTGGGGCATGACAGATCGTGGCTCTGAAGACGGCGGCGGCAGCGGCAGCAGCGCAGCTTGTAGCGGCGAGCCCAGCGGTGTTCGGGGAAGTTAAGCAGCAGCCTAGGCGTCTTGAGAAAGAACGCTGGCGTTTGAGCTCGTGCCAAGGCGGAGCCGTGCATTACAACGGAGGCATCATTTCGTTCCGCAGCCAGGGGCGGAATCCGCGTGATGAGAGGGAGCAAGGTCTTTGCTGGCACGCGCGCTAAGGACTGGGCCTCCGGAATTGCATCGAGATGCCCGCTGGTCCTGGCGGCCGCTGCAGCCCGTCGCGGCCAGCCTGAAGCAGCAATCCTGCAGTAGCTGTGAGGGCGCGTTACAGTCGAGCAACGGGGCGGGAACTAGCCCGCATCAGCAGCGATGGTTGTTTGTGAGGGCGCTGGTTGGCCAGCCGCGCGTAGCACCTAGCCGATCCTCCCACAGCCTCCGTCCGCCTCGCGCCGGGCCAAGAGCCGCGTGCGCGCGCTCAGCTGGCCGCGCCCGCAAACATGGCAGCTAGAAATCTTGGCCGATCCGGGATCTGCTGCTCAGCGCCAGCCGACGAGGGGAGCACGTCCGCGACGTGCTCGAAACACGCCTCTGCCCTACCGCTGCCATCCCGGCCGCCGTTGAAACGCTTGCCAAAAACCGGGCGGCCGGCGCTTCTCGCTGCTGGCAGCCGGCTTCTGGGGGTAACCTCGGCCGGCTTGTTAATATCGCTTTCGCTCCCCCAGTCCACCACGAGGCCCGTCCAGCCGCGTGCTGGTCCACGCATCCCGTCAAAACGTCAGCGGCGTGTCCTGAACGTGGAAGACACCCATGTCTTCCCGAGCTTGGCGGCTTTGTTTACAAGCTTCGTTCTCGACATCGGTGGCCGGATCAGCGCCAACCGTGAGATCAGCGCCCGGCCGGGAGCATCTTCTGCCATGTGGTTTTTGCCGACGATGCCGGCACAAGAGCACAGTACGAGCCATAATTATCCTGCACGCCCTGCATAAAATCACATCGATTCATGGCGGATTAGCCTTCACGACAAATGTCCGTAGGATTCCCGAGCGGTGAGGCTGAAGCCCAAGTGGTTGTTCCTGAAGGCCATGCGTTGTCCTAAGCACAGCCTCTCTACAGTGAAATGAACCGGCCCTTCCGGACGTACTACGTAGACGTTGTGCTTAGACAGGGCGGCGATGCATGGGATGCATGGCAGCCCGACGATGGTTGGCAGAAAGCGTCGCGTCCTCTAGTCCAAGCCGGCAAAAGGTCTCGACCAAATAATGCACGTCTAATCTGCTCCATTTGTTCTGCACGTACCTGTGCCCGCAAAACTCCGGCAAAATGCAAGCTCCCAATGTACATTTAGTTCTTGCCCGACGCGTACCGCTTGACCCAGTCCTTGGCCGTCTTCTCAAACTCCTTCTTGTCCCGCTTGTAGACGTCGGCAATGGCAGGCTCGACGGGGTCGCTCACGTCGGGCTCGATCAGCAGGTTGTGGACCATGTTGAGCACCGCGGTGAGCTTGTTCGGCGGCTTCCACTGGTCCGGGCGCAGCATTCCCAGGCACATGAGGCCCTTGTCATCGTTGCTGACATTTGGGTGGTAGATCTTCGTGTGGAAGTTGAGCATCGGCGGCTTGAAGGGGTAGTCCTTGGGTAGGGTGATGACGAGGCGGAACTGGCCGCCCTGCAAAGACCACAGTGTGAGAATTTTCTCGTAAAGCAAAGCAAGATCAACAGGAGCTCTTACGGCATAAACGGACTGCTCGGGGCCCTCGATCAGGACCTCCCACACATGCACGTCCGACTCGTCGACGAGCTGCACCTTCATGCTCGGCGGCGGGTCGTTCGTGACCTCGGTCAGCTCCTGTGACGGTGGGTTAGTTACGGCGGCGCGCTGCGATCCAAAAGAGGCGGGCGGGGCCGTGCCTTTGTGATGCGTTTCTGTGCTCCGGAAGCCATGGTGTCGGGGTGCTGTCGTCGTCTTGCACGTCGAGTGAGGCAGAGAACCGCAGTGGAGCGAAGTTGACGGGTGGAGTCGCAGGGTCCAGAAAGCTGCAGGTGCCGTGGCTGGGCTAGCTATCAAACTTCGACCGCACACGTCAGGAAATAGGGCCGTGGGGAGCTGGCTTGGAGCACCGCGATGTAGGAGATGTCATCGCCGCGGTGCGTTGTGGCGGGGTATTCGTAGCTAGGTAAACAGCCATGCGTCAGACCAGTCTCCCTTGGACGTGTCTGCGCCTTTCTTTTCCCACGCTTGCATGCGAACGGCCGGCCAACGCTCGTCTTTGCTTTCCCACAGCCATGCCCTCTGTTTCACAAGCCCGCGTGCTGTCTGAGCGCCTGAGGCTGCAACTTTCGCCGCGTTGCTTGGAGCTTTGCGATAGCTCGATAAGCCCCACCTGACTCGCTACGCCCTCCCTGAGACTCTCACGTCCAGCTCCTGAAACCAGCCTCATCTTCGGACCGTGATTGCCAATATCCTTCGCGTTCGCAGCCATCCTCCGACGCACGAGGGACTTACGAATCGCCGCTGTTTTCGGAGAGCTGAAGGACGATCTGTCAGCCGCCGTTTTGCCTGTTGCGGACACTACGCGGCGAGAAAAGGAGGTGCGTCTGAGCGCAACTGCTTCCAGAACCACATTGAGTTTCTAGCGTCGCGGGAATGAGTTCTTCCTTTTCCCAAATTGATTATGATAGTCAGGTAATATTAGAGGTAGTCTGTGTCCTTAACATGCCTCGTCCCGAAGCCGCATACCATGGTCTCGGGAGCCGCCCCGTCAAAGCGAGATGGCCGGATCTCGTCTTCATCGAGCCCAAGGTATAATAAGCATCCCCATGGGCACATCGACACCCCGGGCCCAAGCCAGTCAGCCGGGGAGCAGCACAAGGAGATTGCAACTCTGAGTCAGCTGGCCTTGCAACACGCGGGAGCCGTCGACCTTCCACTGCCGGTTGGCGTGCAGAAGATGAAGTTACTGGCGATTACTAAGCCGAGCCGAATAGTGGTGGCCTAGCCCTGCTGATGGTGGTCAGCCTGCTATATTGGGGTTACCAGCCTCAGAGCTAGCATTCCTTCCCTGTTCCTTCTCTGCCATCCCAATCAACAGCACAATGTCGGCTCATATTAGGCTTATACAGGGGCCTCGGAACAAAGCCCGGCATTCCCGCGCTCGCGACGGGAGTAGCGAGATTGCACACTCGAGGGCTTCAAAGGTGCAATAAGTCCCATTCAAGCCGACTGCCTTCTGGCGGTAGTGGCGCGCTTGGAAAACGATACCCCGAGAGCGACGGACTGCAGATTACGGCGTAAGCGCGTGTAGCGAGACGGGCCGGCGTAGTCTTCATAGAAAGGAGCTTGCTGTAGAGCATGTGAAACACGTGAAACATGGGCAATGGTTGAAGTCAGCCGACGACGCTGAGGACAGCATGTCGGTTGCAAAGGTAACCAGATCTCGCGGCCGTAATGTTTTTGGGGTTGCGTCTCTGCGCTGCACAGAGCGGCTGCACAGAGCGGCTGCACGATGGCGCAAACGGCGGCAGGAGAGTTCGGAGCAGCTGGGGCGCATGCACTCATCGGCGGCGCGCGCGCAGGAGAAAGGGCCCGTTGGGAGCTGCATGAACCAGCGTAGGCGATCTGAGGCGGTCTGCGTGGGTGCTCGCTGCAGGTTCTCTGTCATAGGGAGGGAGCTGGTGCAGTGAGGGGCAGACGAGCTGCGCGCTGGCCTTCCGAGAAGCCCCCACTTCAAGTTTCCGTGCGCGCGCCCAAGTCAACGACTTACTTGAACCCTATTGTCCCGCCAGCTCTCCAGCATCTCCTCTTCCAGACACACCCGTCCCAGCCACGCCAACTTTCACGCACACCACCGCCCTCGCGCCCACCGTCCGCACCGTCGTCCCCAGAAGCAACCATGTCTTGGCAAGGTGCGCCGCTGCCCCTCCGCCGCCTCGCCATGTCATGCACTGACTGACACCCTGAACAGCATACGTTGACACTAGGTACCGTCTTCCAGCGCACCCTGGGTTCCTCCGAGCCAGCAGCTAACCCCAGAAACACAGCCTCGTCGGCACCGGCAATGTCGACAAGGCCGCTATCTTCAACTCCGAGGGCAACAGCGTCTGGGCCGCCTCCGCCGGCTTCACCGTATGTTCATCGCATCCCGAGCAATTCCCACGCCCCCCTGCCAAGCGCAACCGCGGCCAGCGTTGACATCAACGCGCCCGATGCGGCTGCGCGGGGTTCCTTGATGTCGCAATCGACGGCGCGGCCGGACGGAAAAGGATATGGCGGGGCTAACAATGATTCGCAGGTTTCTCCCAACGAGATGACCGAGATCGTGAACGCATACAAGGACAAGGGTGATGCCAACGGCATCAAGGCGGTCCAGAGCAACGGTGTTCACGTTGCCGGCGAGCGCTTCGTCGTCCTGAAGGCTGACGACCGGAGTCTTTACGGCAAGAAGGTTAGCGCATCTCTGCAATCCTGCTTCCCTACGCATACTGAGACAGATGGCTTTTTAGGGCAAGGAGGGCATCATCATCGTCAAGACTACCCAGGCCATCCTCGTCACCCACTACCCCGAGACCATCCAGCCCGGCGCCGCCGCCAACACCGTCGAGCAGCTTGCCGACTACCTGATCGGTGTCGGATACTAAGGGAGCGTTGGTAAAAGAAATGGGGTGAGAAAGAAATCCTGCTCGGTACATGGCTTTCACGGACGATGACGCTGTTGATGTTGTAAACCTTTTTAACTTGCATACTCTCCCTTGCTTGCAAGGGGTCCCGGAGCTGGCTCATAGAAGAAGCGAAAGTGTAGTGGACGTTGGAGGAAGTACGCCGCCCTCGTCTCGGGACGTCGGATGGTGGTTGGAAGTAGCAATAAGCAGCAATTTCTTTCCTCTCCGAAATTTCGGCAGCGGTATTTCATCAAAGTGGCAGTCCCTTGACCAGCCCGTGCCGCATGAACCGTATTCACTGCGGAACCCACATTCTCTAATGGGAGGCTGTGGCACTATTCCGACTGCATTATGGCGCGATCTTGTTCTACTAACAACCTCAAGTCTCGTGGACGTGCAGACAACACGCCGAAGATAGAGAAATATCCATTGTCCACTAAAGAGCTAAGCGGGAAATAGGGCCAGACCATACAATACGTTTATCCCACCCTGTGAAAAGTACGTCGTGTCCATGAGTGATAGCCCCGGGAAAAGCCTAGACCTTTACATCAGCCAGCTTCTCTACGACACGCTCGTAGAACCCTCTCTGCAGCTGGGCTGCTTGGACTGGGTCCTTCTCGTCGAATCCGCCATAATTCCCACTGTCAGTGAGCGCCTCTTCACCGATTAGGCATGCTCGTACCACTTGTTCTAGCACAACGCCCGCATTCGACTTTACGTGGGCTAAAAGTTTGCGCTCATCGAGAAGGCGTTGACGAACCCTCAGTGTCGTGGACGGACGAGCCCTGGGTAGATCGACGTTGAGGATATGGTCAATTGGCTGCCAATACGCGATCTCGAGGAGAATGATTCCGAGGGCATAGATATCGAATGTCTTCTGGAAGTTGGCCGCATTATCTATACTACCTCTGCTGCCCTGGACCGACGGATGACGGTAAAGATCATATGCCGCGTTCTCCGGTGGCTTTTCTGTCAAGTCTTCGTTCTGGGCTGGGCGTGAATAATCGAAGCCTGACAGGTAGGGCGTCGAGAATTCGACGGCCGGTGGAATTGGCTCGTCATGTTCGTTAAAGCCATACTCTCCGAGGTCCTCTGGTTGGAGCTCGTCGCTAAAGAATAGGATGTTCTCGCTCCGCAGCCCTTTGTGCAGCCAGTTGACTGCGTGCAGCCTTTCCAAGGCTTCCGTGATGACCTTGGCCAGCTGCACTCGGTCCGTCAGACTAGGCATTTCCATTCTCCCTCTCTCTGTTGCCCGTAGCAAGTCCAGCAAGCTTATCGGCTTAGTGGACTGCGATACAAATGAGGGTTTCTCGAACACGATGCCGAACCGGTAACGATCCTCTTCAGTGTCAGGGTCGATATCACGGAAGTATCCAAGGCACCTTGGCGCACGAAACTGGCGGGACCGGTTGTTTTCCTTGAGCAGCGCAACGAGCGCCTTGATCCGGTTCGTGACCTTGGGATCCGGCTGACCGTCGAAGACTCGTGGCTCGTACGTCTTAAATTCGATCCACACCTTCTTCCCCCTGAATTTTGCTTCCATTCGATTGTTCTCATCGTCATAATCAAAATCCAGAAAGCTTATTTCCTGCGGAGACAACTCGACATCGGTGACTGCGCTTGCGGGTATTTCCAACTGCAGATCGACTGCCCGTTCTTCCGTTAGTGAGTCCCCGCTGATGGCCGTTTCGAGGGCTTTGAACTGAGCTAGCCATGTTAGACTTCTATTGTTCGAGCCTCGGCGCGATTCCTCCCTTATATACTCCATCGATTCCACTCGAGACAAAGACGCTGGTGGGAGGTCTTGCAGCAACTCCTTCACCCGAAAAGCTGAGTTTGCTCGTCCTTGAATCAAAGCAGACGGGTTGTGTGGAGGCATTGCGCCGGTCAGATGCGACCATTCCTTGCCCGCCTTGACGATCTCGACCAGTTGATCCATCTTGTCGTTCAGCTGGATGATCTGGTAGTAAGTCCGCTCCTGTCGCACGTTCAAGTGATTCAGCTGTTGGGCGGAGAGCAGCTCGCGCAGGTAGTCGTTGAGCGACGACAATCTGAGCAGCAACTGCTCCATCTTCTCCTTGTCGAAGGCGGCCCACCGCAGGCGTTTTGGAAAGGTTCTCACGCCCTTGGCCCAGCCCAGCGCCTTTTTCAAGAGCTCCTCTCCCTCTGGGAAGCGCGTCTGGGAGTCCGTGTCGGCGGCCTGCAACAGTCGGGGGCTGCCGGTCGTCGTTTCGTCACCCGCCACATCGTCGACTTCTTCGACGATCAAGGGCTTGCGCAGCTTCTCGAAAGGTTTCTTGTAGCGCGCCTCGTACCGGCCGAAGCCCAACAAGAGGTCCTGTTGCTGCTCAAGCAGGTCGTGCAGCAGACCTTTGTCCGAGCTGCTGATGACAAGCGCATCGTCACGCACATTCACACCGGCGACATAGCCCCAGTCCAGGAGTCGATGCTGTTCTTTCTTCAGCTGGATCCGCATGTACTTGTGCTCAGCCTCCATGTGTCGAGCTTCGGTGAGCAGTTGATAGCCTGGGGACTCATATTAGTTGGTAAAGCGCGTGGGAGACTGATTTTTGCTTGGTTAACGTACCTTTCATGCATCCTGAGAATACCTGGAAGGTTAAGGACACTGCGCCTATTCCAAGGTCCATGACTGCAACTAAGGTGCAGCCTCTTTCTTTCAGAACCCGGAAAGAAGATAGTCACTCGAGAAGATGGATATGACAAACGTAATCGATGTCCTCTCTCAGAGAAAACAGTCAAGATGAGGGGAAAGGGAACTGCTCGACCGTCCAGATGCCTGTTGAAGCGACGTTAGGGATGGGGAGAAGTAGAAAAGGAAATGCGGGTGCGGCGGGGCAAGGCTGCGGCTGCATGTACACTGTGTACACAGCCCCACCACCGCCTGCAAAAGGCACACACGAGGCTCTCCAATCACTCATTCTCTCCCCGTCTCCTCTGACTTGACGAGGCTTTCTTAGTCCTCTCTCTTCATATTTTCTTTGGACTCTGCAAGACGTTCCCGCACAGCCGCTCGCATGCATATACATGCTGTCCAGACCCCTCCAAAAACCAGCTCGGCTGTCTCTGTCTCTCAGCCGCAACGCCCCACTATGCCACAGGCTCCCATTATCCTCTCAGCCAGCCTCGATACTCAATGCCGCCTTGTCACTCTCTACATCCACACAATAGCCCCCACCCGTCCCGACTGTTCCGTCCTTAAGCCCCATCGCTGACCTAGGGCTGAGTCTGCTGAAGCAGGACAAATGCGACGGCGGCGAGGTCATCGGGGCACTGTTCTCGGCCCCCACAGCAGGCGCACTTGCAGGGTGCTTGTGTGAGGCCAAATGTGCCCTAGGCCCTGGTAAGGGCAATACATGCGAATAAGCAAAACACAAATAAAAAAAAACAGAAATGGAAAACCGGCAACTGCGGTGACCGAGCCAAGTCATGCGTGCGGCTGAGAGCCAGCTGGACACAGGGTTTCAGTGATCGGCACGTTAGTTGCATATGTGGTTGTAGTAGTAGCCCTGAATGAGGTCATAGGGCTGATTGACTGATCTAAGAAAATGATCGTAGTGACGTGCGTTTGGTTGCATGTGGATTGGGATACAGCATCGGTCCCTCGCCTCGCCACGCCACCTGCAAAAGGGTGGTGAGAGGTGATGCATATTCATGCGAACCCAGCGCCTTATCGCCGAAGGAGTGCGGCAATTGCTTCAAAATGTACCGCAGGCAAGGTTTAATAAAGAACCGGGTTGCCAGAATAGGCAAGATCTGGATTGCACTAGCCCTGCTTCGCCTGCCGTTCTCGTACCTCGTGGACACTTATCTCTCTTGCTTCGAGAAACATGACGTCTGAAGAAGTCGTTCCGCACAAGTAGCGATGGCCGGAGCCTAGACCACACCCCCGCAGTTTCAGTCTCGGATCAAGCTTCGGCTTGAACAAACATGGCAAGCTCGATGAGGAGCGTGGTTTCAAGGCACCTCTTGCATCGTACGAGGCTTCTTTAGAATCATATGTGCGGGACGACGTTTTCCTCAACCTTGTCACACCATGAGTAAGGACTGTTTGAAGCGTTGAAATGAGCTAAGCGTTCGCGGACATGGCGCCGAAGCCTTCGATAGGTTGTTCATTGCCCAAAAAGCAGGGCGTGTATGTAAAGCATGAATCAACAAATGAAGTCACCATCTACAACTTGCTCTTGGCCGCGCCGTCTCCAGCAATCTTCACAACAGCGCGGCCATTGCTGAGCACCACCTTCCCGCTCTGCTCGACCTTGGTGACGAAGCGGATCTGCTCCCAGCCGGCCGGGTGGCCCTCGGCCTGGCCGACGCGCCACATTTCGGTGACGAGCGTGTCGCCGGGACGAACGGGGCTGGCGAAGCGGGCGGCGAACTCCTTGATGTTCTTGGGGTCCGAGCCGCCGAAGCGCTTCAGCACGGCGTGCGCCGTCGAGTTCCACGAGTACAGACCGTGCATGATGACGCCGCCGAAGCCCATCTGCTGGCCCGGCTCCGGCGTGGCGTGGAGGGGGTTGTAGTCGCCATTGAGACTATGCGGAGTCAGCGTCTGTAGTCTCTGAGAAGGGAGAGTTGTGGTAGCTCACCGGTACAAGTGTGCCGTCTCCGCATTCGTCTTCTGAACGAACGTAGCATCAGGCTTCTTGCCCTCGGGCGGCGGGTAGTTGACGGTCTTGGGACCTGGTGTCGACTATTAGCACCTGACTTTGAAGTGTAGGAAGAAGCATATAAAACTTACCCTTCGGACCTCCCCAATTGCCCTGGCCCACCATGAAGCCGCTGCCAATCACCCGGCTATAGACATCTCCCGTGTTCTTCTCAACCAGCAGCGTCTCCGTCTCAATGACCGTTCCCGGCTTGCCCTTGTCGTACACGCCCAGAACCTTCTGCCGGATCTCGAAGGTGCGGCCTGCGCTCGTCACCGGCAGCGGCTTGAGGATCTCGATCTTGCGCTCGCCGTCGACGCCGCGCTTCTGGTCGAAGTTGGGCACGCCCGGGATCGGCACCGCCGACGAGCGCGCGAGGAAGTCGATGACCTCCTGGTCCGTGTGTTTGAAGGGCAGGATGAGGGGGTATGTCGGGAACGCGGCGAATTGGGGGTGGAGCTCCTGTGTTCGGGCGCCGGTGGTTAGCTCCAAGTGCGCAAAAGGAAGGCGGAAAGAAATAACAGCTCTGCCCTCCCCTCCGCTCTGCCTTTGCTCTGCCTTTGCCCCGCCCCAATGCCCGCCTATCTGCGGCATCTATGGCGCAATCACGCAAGCACGGATGCCATTCCGACAGTGCGCGCCGTACGAGCTTGGACAGGAGCTGCGGGCTAGACAACGCATGGAACAGCCAAAGCTGACAGGCGGGGCGAGATAAGGGCCAGCGAGTAAGACGGAGGAAGCTGTCATTCCAGCAAAGCGTGCATGAACCCACGTACATAGAGGAAGTGGAGCTCGTCGACATTGACGCCGATGCTGTTGGCGAACAGCAGCAGGTCGCGCTTCAGCCATGCCACCTCGATTGGAGGGTACTCGAAGCCGACGCCGGGACCGCTCATGGTTGGATTTGGAGGGGGGTATCAAGTACAAGAAAAGATGCAGATGACGGCGGAACTCTGCGCGGCAGCAGGAAGTTGTATGTACAATTGTGAAGAGCAAGTGTGGGGGAAGCTTCCGCGCGGCGTCAGACGATGAGCATGGAGAGAGCTCCTCACCTGTATAGCCGGTATCGCTCCAGCCGCCGAGCTGCCGAACCTGCCGAGGTCGTTCACTGAACCAACCCCGACCGGCACATCACTGTCAAGCGCCTCGCAAAGCATATGCTGAAGTATAGAGCACGCGAGCAAACAAACAAACAAACAGCACAGCCGCCGAAGGACTGTGGCACCAGCCACGCACCTCTCTTCGTCCGATGTTGATGACTAAGGCAACCACCGCCAACATCGATCAGCGCCGATTTAGCTCGGGGTACTAGTAGGCTGTCAGGCCCGGCTAGCTGCTGGCTGCTGCCGCATGGTGGCCGCACGCGCTTGCCTAGTTCCGAAAAAAAAAAAAAAAAAAGACAAAAGGCCGTAGCTCATCATCGAGCAACAAGACACGACGACGGGCATCAGGGCGCATCAACAAGCGCACGCCGTAACCCAACCAAAGCAAACGACACTACCGACACGCCAAAATCCACACCATGGACCCACGGACCTCAGCAGCATCCAACGTAGCAGCCACTAAGCCCTGAAGGACCCGTCTTTTTCTTCCTTAATAAGAACGCCCTCCCGAAATCGAAACGAGGCTACCATCAACCACCCATGTCATAACCCCTCCACCGCCCGATGGCGCCGGCTGCGCCCAGGGCCCTTGAACCCCTCCCTTCCCCCGGTACCGTGTACGAAATTTTTCACCACAGTCCCAGGAAATCCTCGGGTCCCACATACTGTAGCTTAGTGTCTTCACAGGGGTCCTCGACGGCACCTTTCGTTTCCGAACCCGAATCATGTCCATTTGTGCCTTGTGCCTGCTCCCGGCGCATGCCTGTGTGCGTGCCCGTGGGCGAATGCCTTCTCCGCGCCTGACTACGAATGATGTATGTACATGATGACTTCCACTTTGTCCCTTGTTTTCGTTCTTGTTGGGGAAAACGTAAAAAACGCAAAAGACCAGTAGACCAGTAGACCAAAAATCGGAGAACCATACGACAGAAAAACATGCTATGATGCTCCGTCCCATGCATGCAAACGACGCGTGAAAAATAATAACGACACTACGAGGGCCAAGAGCGAAAGGAAACAGAAAAAAGAAACATTAACTCCAGCATGCTCCCGAGAGCCGTCATGGCGGCAGTTGTTGCGCTTGCTGGCTTCCAGTGTACATGCGCCTGCCCAGCAATTGCGCACTGGCGGCTCCCGGACACTTGCGGTGAGGAACGACCAGCGTGCAGACGTGTCTATTAGTTGCAGCCGGCCCGACCTCCCATCATGAAGCATTTGCGATCCCCCTCCCAGCCCGCACTCGCTGAAGATAAAACGAGCGCCAGGGTATCGCAAGAAGCCAGAAGCCGCCCGTCGAGCCAGTGGTCACGCCACGGCCAAGTCATTGAGTAACCGGAAATTCGCGCGTCGAAACAACTTTTTAAAATGACCCTTCCCCCCCACCAAAGAGGACCTGCCATGGTCAAACCACTTGTTGCGCCCGCGAGGCGATGAGCTTCAACGCGCCAAAAACGTGCACGCAATTCGCTCCGACTTCACCCGGCTTGACAAGATCGGCACGGCTAGCGTGCCTTCGTGCCGCGATCACCATCAAACCTCGAATCCCGCGCCGTTGTGGTTGTTGAAGATGTTCTCATCGTGGTCGTTGCTCGGCAGCACACCACTCATGCGTTCCGTCCGTGTCGGCGACTCCACCTTGTCCCATTCAGGGTCCTGCAGTCGCTCATCTTCCATCTCGAACTCGCGACCGCCGAAGTGCTCGTCAATGTGGTTGTCGTCCACGAACGTGAATCCCTTGAAGTTAGCCTGCATCGTCGGCGAAAGTGGCGTCGACGCGGGATTCATTCCCGCTGCGAGGGCGGCAGCCCGTGCGTTGAGCGAAGTTGCCTGGTTCAGCGCGTTCGTGAATTCAGGGTCAAAGTTGGACGTGTCCAGCTCGGACTTCAATTTCGGCTTGAAAGGCGGCACCAGGTTCTTCTTGGACAGGGCTTCCCAGTCAATGTCGGCAAAGAAGGGATGCGCCTTGAGTTCCTCCGCATCACGGTTTGCGCCGAGACGGTGCTTGGGGTTCCGGTTGAGCAGGCCCTTGACAAAGTTCCGGCCCTCGGTGCTGAGCGCATCACGAGGGAAACGCACCTTTCCAAACGCGATGTTCTTGTACATCTGCTGCGTGTCCTCTGCGTAGAAGGGGCTCCAACCGCAGCACATCTCGAACACAAGGACACCAAGAGACCAGAAATCGACCATCTTCGTGTATCCATGCTCGTCCAGCAGAACCTCGGGTGCAAGATACTCGGTGGTGCCGCAGAAGGTGTTTGTCGTGTCGTTTTCCGTCAGGTTGGCCTTGGACAGACCGAAATCGCACAGGGCGATGTGTCCGTTTGCGTCAAGGAGAATGTTCTCAGGCTTGAGATCTCTGTAGACAATGTCGTGTTCGTGGAGATGCTGCAGCGCCAGAATGAGCTCGGCAATGTAGAACTTGGCACGTGCTTCGTTGAAACGCCCTTCCTTTTGCAAGTGCCAGAAAAGCTCGCCGCCAGACATATAGTCGGTCACTAGGTAGAGATCCGTCGGTGTTTGGAACGAAAACTTCAGACCGACAATGAAAGGCGAATCGGCCATGGCAGTACGGACGAGGATGTTGCGCTCGCCA
The DNA here is from genome assembly GCA_009801085.1 of Lasiodiplodia sp. COLG20. Taxonomy (NCBI): domain Eukaryota; kingdom Fungi; phylum Ascomycota; class Dothideomycetes; order Botryosphaeriales; family Botryosphaeriaceae; genus Lasiodiplodia; species Lasiodiplodia sp. COLG20. The sequence continues at coordinate 89,331 of VNWV01000010.1, read as the reverse complement.
AGCGTGTGCGCGACCTCCTTCTTCTGCACAATCACCTTCTTCGAGAGGACCTTCATGGCGTAGATTCGGCCAGTATCCTTTTTACGGACCTGGAACACTTGACCGAAAGTACCCTTTCCAATGAGCTTCAAGATCTGGAAATCTTCCGGGCCATAGTGCTTCTTCTCGACCTTCTGGAAGTTCACCCGCAAGTGAATCTCTCCAGTCACAAAGTCTTGCTCGCCTTCCCGAGGTTCCAGGTGGAACCACGCATCGAGAGGCTTCTCGTACTCGACCAGGTTGGGGCAGAAACGAACGTGGCCCAAAAAGGCCTCGTTGTTTGATTTGTCGTAGACGGATACGTCAATCTCCGCGTGGTCACCAACGACGTCACTGCCAAACACATTAGTGGGATTCAGTGGGGGATGGGCGGAGTCGGCGCTTACAAAACGGCGTTGTGGTCCCACTTGGGATCGCTGATCTCATTACGGTCCCTGGACTCCTGAGGGTTCCATCCGTGGTTGCTGCTTTGTCGGCTCCTCATTGGAATCGCCATGGCCCTTCCCGAGTCGCTGTCGGTGCGCATCATGGCCATCGCTCCTCTTGGCGGTTCCTCACCCTTCTTCGGGCCATCTGAAATGTCTTCTGCCCATTGGAACTGGCAGACCACGTAAGGATCGACGCTGGGTCGCAAGCCACGACCTTCGGTAATAGAAACAGACAGCTTGCCCTTGGGCGCGATAACGCCGCTGTTGGAGCCGCCCGCCGAACCGCTGCTGCGGGCAGACTGCGACGGGTTCGAGGTCACCTTTCCTTCCTGAGACTGGGTCCTCGGCGTTTGCGGCGGAGTATTCTGAGCACGCGCCACGTTTTCAGTTAGCGTCTTGCCCTCCTCATTGGGTGACGACTCTGCAGGACAAGCGGAGGGGTTGGCAACGTCAGAGTGAGAAAGAGTGGTCGGCGGATTGCTTGGGGCTGTGCTCGAAGGAGTCGAGAAGTGTGCAGCAGGAACAGCAGTCGTGGTTGTGACGCTAGAGACAGGATCTGACATGGCAAGAGTTTGCCTTCGTGGGGTGGATGCGCAAGAGCCGTCGTTCTTATCTTCCGCAGACGAAGGGGAGGAGGGCCCGCTTGTGGATGTGCTATTCTCGCCCTTGCTCACTCTGTGCAGGGAAGATGCGGAAGAAGCTGGAGGCGTGGGGTAGGAGAATGAAGCATCGCCCTGCGGCGCTGACAGGCGCTCGTGCGGCAGCAGTGGGGGAGAGCTGTGCTCACCGCCCGACTGCTTGCTCGGCGAGCTGGGCGCAGTGGGGAGGGCGCCAGCGCCCACTGTCGGCTCTGGAGCGCGTCCTCTCTCCGCGCCTTCATCGCGCTGCGCATCAGGGCTATCTGAAGGCTCTTGGGGCTCTGAGGGCTCTGAGGGCTGGGCAGAGGCAGAGGGGCCGGACAGCGACGTGCGGGGGCGGAAGACCGAGGGAATCGAGGGGAGAGAGGAACGAACCTGGCCAAAATAGCTGAGGATGCCGGGCTGTCGCTTGTCGGTGGGATCCGGACGTGGTGTTTCGATGCCCGGAGGCGTGGAGCTGTTAGAGCCGATGTGGTCATGATCGTCATCGCCAACTCTGCTAGAGGCGACCAGACGGTTAGCGAAGCGCATAGCGAGGAGCAGCCAGCGGCGGGGCAGAGGGGCGCTGGGGGAGGCGCGAGGGCGTTGCAGAGCGTGATCTCGCGGTGACGGCAGCGCGCTGTCTATTTCAAGAAAACCGTGTGTAACGCGATTGGCGGGCGAGTGCTGGTCGAAAATCGAACGACCCTCGCCCTCTCCCGCAGCCAGCTCGGCCCGATCGGTGCTGGCGCGAAGGGCTGGCAAGCGAGCGCGCCCCAAGAGCAGCGCGCGCCGCTGGGTACGACTTACCTCTGCATCATGGCCTGGCGCAGCAGGTCGGTGGCGGCACTGGGAGCCTGGTCGTGCTTCGCCATGGTGGTCCAATGCCGCGGCAGGCGAGGCGGGCGAAGGGCTGGGGGCGCTGGGGGTGGTGCTGCTGTTGGGCCCGGCGAGACGGCGTCGTCGATCGACAGCGTCGGTACAGCGCTCAGCGACTTGGAGCTCTGCAGATGGTGACCCGGGCGGCGGGCGTGGAGGGCACTCAGTCGTCGGGATAACGGGCGTGGTAGGCGAAGTGGAAGGTTTTCTGCGCTCGCTGCTGATGCTTGTGCGGCCGGGCGCTCATTTGCAGTGTGCGGGTGGGAGGGCGGTGCGGAATTCGAGGACGCGGGCGGCGTCGCGGCTTTGAGAGGTACTAATGGCAGCGTCATCTTCGCTCGCGTGGCCGGCAGGACAGCCCAGGAGGCGCCAGTGCGCAGCAAATGTCCGGCCGAAGAAAACGACCGATGCCTTGTCCCAAAGCCTATTGGGCGCTAGGTCAGAGGGCCTCCGGCGGTGGGGCTGATGAAGGCAGCCCGGCGAGGGCAAGTGCGCGGTGCTCTCCACCACCGCGATAAAAGGCGCGAAAGACGTAAGAACAAGGCGCCTGAACCACCGCGCCCTCCACCGTTATGCAGGGTGAGGCCCACCCACCGCGTCCTGCGATTACACCGCTTCCCCTGGCGTGCATCCAGCGCCGCCCGCAGTGACTTCACGCGCCACCCGCTTTGGGCGGCCATGCCAGCGCCCACTCGCAGCAGATGGCCGCAACCACCGCCGCGGGCTGCGCTGACCGGCGCTGACCACTGCCTGCATCGTCACCGCGCCGCAAATCAAGGAGCGCTGCAGTCACGCCATGAATTGTTGCACAACTAGGACGGATCGTCAAGCATCGCCCATCCTCGTACAATCGCCTGCAGCTAGTCCCAGCCGCGCACCAGCCCGCACATCCAGCAGCCAGCCAGGCAGCCAGCTACGCCGCGCAACTCGCATTGCGGCGCCGCGCCCGCAGCCAGCTGCTCCGGGCGGCTGCAGAGCACCCGCAGAGCTTCCCGCCCGCGACTCGGCGTGCGTGAGTGCTGTGTTTGTTGCAAAGGCCTCCTGCAGGATGCGTGCTGCTTCCGTCCAGGCTATGACGCAGTGCAAATCCACAAACATGTGATTATTGGGCTTTGCGAGTAAGGCATCGTGAACCACCCTGGTGGCGCTTGCCGGCGGCGGCGCCTCCGCCTGATGACTCAGCATTCGATAAGATAAGATCCATAACCGCATCTAGCGTAGCGTGTCTGGCCGCCGTGGTGCTGCGAGGCGCTGAGCGGCCGCGTCTTGACCAGCATCGCGCGCGCGAGAGCAAGAGAACGCAACCCATCACCCACGCACCGAGCCTCGCTCACACGCCCGCCCACCCACGTCGCAATGCCACCTCGGCGGTCGCGCGCAGCCGCCGCTGCCTCAACTCCCATCAGTGCGCTCGACGCCACAGCCCTTCATCTTTTCACCCAACTAACCGTGCTTCCAGGAACGCCTACACCCGCTGTCGCTGAGTCCGATGCAGACGCGCAGGAGTCGCAAGATGAGACTCCCGCCGAGCAGGATGTGGATGACGATGCTGCCACGCCCGCGCAGGAGCCAGATGACGAGGCCGAGGCCGAGGCAGAGCCTGAGCCTCCCTCAGAACGTTCATCGCCCGTAGTCCAGCAGTTCCCGCGCAAGCGCCGCCTGGGACGGCCGCCCAAGAACCGCCCGCCAGACTGGGACAATGCCGATTCCAATAACGACAACGATTCGCAAAGGGGCACGCCGGCCAAACGCCGCCGCGGTCGCCCATCCACGGGTGGCTTCAGAGGACGACCCAGAGGAGGCCCGTCGCACGTTACGCGCGTTCCCATTGACAAAGAGGGGAACCTCATGGATGTGGTTGACGATGAGGTCGCACTGCCCGAGGACCCCGAGGGAGAACAGAAAGTCGACAAGCTGGGCAACTTGAAGGGCGGCAGAGACTATCGCGTGCGTGTCTTCACCATCACCGGCCGCGGAGAGAGACTGTACATGCTGTCCACCGAGCCGGCAAGATGCTGCGGCTTTAGGGACAGCTATCTGTTTTTCACCAAGCATATGCAATTGTACAAGATCATCGTCAACGAAGACGAGAAGCGCGACTTGATCGAGCGCGAGATCATTCCGCACTCGTACAAGGGCCGTGCAATCGGTGTCGTCACTGCCCGCTCGGTCTTCAGAGAGTTTGGAGCACGAATCATCATTGGCGGAAGGCGAGTCATAGATGACTACTATGTGAAGGCAGCGCGAGAGAGGGGTGATGTTGAGGGAGAAATTGCGGATCCGAACGACAGGCTTCCTCCGCCTGGTGAGCCGTACAACAAGAACCAGTATGTCGCCTGGCATGGTGCCAGTGCTGTCTATCATACAGGCGGCCCAAGCGTCCCTATGCCCAATGGCAAAGTTGTTCCAGGAAAGCGAAGGATCAATATCACGTCTGCCAACTGGCAGTTCGAGCATGCACGGGCTGCGAGGTAATACCGTCTTTGCGCCTTTTGTTTTGGGCTGAAACCCAGCGCTAACAATGCGTAGTCGCTTCAATTCGGCCCTTGTGGCTGCTCGACGCACTAACGTCGACGGCATATACGACCCCCACACGAACCAGATGCACTATCCTAAGATTATGCAACCGACTCATGCTCGCTGGGAAGAGGTTTCCGTCACAGAGGACGATGTCGAAGACGAGGCGGCGCTGACACAGAAGCGACTCACGAATGGTACCTCTAGTCTTACCAACGGCACTTACACCAACGGCGCCACCAACGGATCTGCAACTACGAAAAGATCCGGAAAGGCCGTTTTCGAGCCGGTCCCTAGCGTTGTTGCACGCAATTTCCTTATCGTCGACACTTATTTCGAATCTGCACCAATCACTGGCGCCGGTGTGCCAGGTCCTGACGGCGACTTCCACGATGTAGGCGTGAACGGACTTCCAAACGTCAACGACGAGATTCTTGCCGAATTGCCTCCCGAATGCCGGAAAGCGCTCGAAGAGGCGAAGGATAAGGAGCAAGAATGGAAGAGCAGTTGGCATGGCGAGACTATCGATGGCTGCAGGAAAGAACTCAAGATTGGCTTCACTGGCGTGCCGGTCTGATCACGTCACGGTGCAAGGGTCGCAATTTTTAGAAACCGGGGATTTGGGTACGGAAGGATTGACTTTGGCGTTCTAACACCTCTCGGGCGACAAGGGAGGCAAAACGTCCTTTTCTTTATTGCTAATGATTAACGGGCACTCAATATCCCGGACCGACGGGTGGTGTACAATATCCATGCTTGCTGTTTTGCTATCACGGGGAAGAAATGAGAAAAGCCAACAGGAAGCTCATCACAGATGGCATTGCTGAATGTAGGACCATCAACACAGAGCCAAGAAAGGGCATCGCACAAAAGAATCAGCCAAGAGAGATCGTAACATTTGTTCATATCAAACTATGCGCCTGGTCCTATCTTTGAACCCCAAGTAATGTCGAAACCATACACCGCTACGCCTACACTGTAATTGGACATGTATGCTCACCGTCACTAGACACAGCTCATCGTCAATGACCAATCCCTTACAGGTGCAACTTACTTCACCTTAAAGGGCCTCGAGCGGCATCTCACCAGTTACCAACTCGCCCGAGCTCTCATTGTTCTAATGATGAATTGCACGTCTAGATCACCACCCTTCTAGACGCTCATAGATCGGATGTTGGAAGGGGGAAGGGAAATGCATGGCACTGGGCGCCGGGGAACTTGGCAAATGATAGCAATGCCCGTGCGGACAAAGGGAAAGGGAAGCAAAAGAGGATGCTTTCGGTCAATCAAGTATGACGACATACACAAAGGTCCATTATGCTCAACGGCCACTGTTCTCTCTTCTTCTCCTTCACCCATCAGATGCAACAGGGGAACCTCTCGATCATTTTCGCGGCAGAAGAGCGAAGGCACGGGCAAGCAACCAGCTCCTATAGCTCTGCCTGAGGAAACAGAAATAACGCTACGCTCTCAGGAAGACCAAGAAAAGGCTGCCGAGGACGGGACTAAAGGGAAGGGTGCCGGTTGCTTCTCGTTTGGCCAGCATGGCTTCTGCTAATGATACGATATGTCCACCACCGTTCATATCGGACGCCGACTACCAAGGAGGGGGAGGATGTAGGTGCCAATATTCTTTAATCGTCTCCACTGCCACCAGCTCTCTACCTGAAGTTGAGAGATCAAAAGGAAACGGGCGAGAGATAGAGAGAATATCCAAAGCTAACCAAACCTTTTCAACCCGACTGCAGACGTCGAAGGCCGTTTCTGCGGCATCAACCCGAGTGCTCCTTCGGGCCAGAAATGCTGCCTGCCCTGCCCGGTGCAAGACTGGGTGTACCCAGCCGACTATGTGCGCACGCTCAAGGTGGCCAACTACGTTGGTATCAGTTCCGTTGCGCTGTGCGGGCTGTTGCTCCTTTCTTTCCTCGTCCTGCCACCTGAGCGCAGTGGCCGGCATTACCTGACTATCGGGGCCACGCTCGCCATTGCATTCCTCTCCGTTGCCTTCGTCATCCCGCTCGGCACAGAGCCGGCCATGTGCAGGGACAGGATCACGCCCAACGGGCAGGACTCGGACACATCATGCGCCTGGACTGGTGCGCTACTCCTGCTTGGAGCTATGGGTTCTGTAATGTGGAGTGAGTAATGACTTGCAGCCGCAGCAGCAGTAACCGCATATTATCCCTCACATCTTACTGTCTCCTCAGTTCACTACCCTGTGCCTTAAAGCATCAACCCTCTCCCGTACAATTCCCTGTATCAAGTCAAATGTTTTACTGACAAAAGAAACTCAAATAAGTTCTCCTCCGAGCCCTCTGGCTCCACCTGCGCGTCTGTTGGGATATTAAACCAGGCCGCCCCTTCATGTTCTTTTCCATCCTCACCGGCATCTCCATCCCCGTAACCTTCACTGTAGTCAGCATGAAAGTGACCGGTGTCTCCTACCGTACCGGCCTGGTCTGCCTCCCCAACCACCACAAAGCCATTACTACATTCTGGGCGTGGGAAGTCGGCTTTGCCGGAGCCGCATTGTTGGTGCAATGGATCACGACGGGATACTGTGTGTGGGTGTTTCTGCGTGTGTTGGTTGGGGGGAAGAAGAAGAGAGGTGGCGGCGGCAGTGATGACGGTCGTGAGACGGTGGCACAGGAGAGGAGTGGTCCTGAGCCCAATACTGGATCGAAGCCGGCGGAACGGTCGCAAATGACGTGGTGGCAGATCAGGCGGATATTGCTAATGCAGTGGCGCCACATAGCGCTGACGGTCATCATGGCAGTCGAGTCCTTGTTCTATATCATCGTCTTCGTAGCACAAGACACGCGTTTCGGCGAGGCGGCGGCCCATGCCGACAGGCCGGAAGCGAGGACGTGGAGTGCTTGTTTACTGTTCAACAACGGGGATAAGGAGGCATGTCTGCAGTATGCGGAAGAGTTGGCCATCCCACGGAATTTGGTGCTGGGATCGCTGCTTCTGGGCTCGGTGGGTATTCAAACGAACCTCTGTCCTTCATTCTTGACACTTCCACTCACCACGGCATGAACCCCAATCTGACCTACCTTTTCTAGCTCATCGGCACTCAGAACTTCTTCCTCTTAGCCAAACCAAGCATCTTCCTTGGATGGTGGGAGCTGCTCCGCCACCCCTTCAAACACGTTCCTCTTCTTGGCCGGCGCGACTCTGATCTCCCCTTGACCTCTCTCGACCCCTCAGAAAGGCAAGCCCCTGCCCACGGTACCACGAAAGCGACGGAAGCCCAGGACTACAGCGCCAACGGCACCACGCCTCTCATGGTAGCCACCAACACCTCCGTTCCCTCCAGATCTTCCATGTTTTTTGGCCATCGCCGTCCGCGCTCCCGATCTTCCCGCCACTCCTCGTCCAGCAGCTTACACGGCGTCGAAGTCGACATGCCGCCAGTAATAGTAACGAACCCGTACAAGCTTTCCCTCCCCTCTGAACGCGCAGCCTCGCTCATTGACCCGGTCGAACGCGCTCGCCTGGCCCGTACCGGCGACATCGTCGACCTGCACAACCTCTACGCCACCGACGTCCGTGACGACAGTGCAGCCTTCAACGCGGCGAGGCCGGAGACACCGCCACCTCCACCGCTGCCGCTGAGCATTGCAAAGTCTCCCACAACGTCGACTAAACAATCAATGGCAACCTCCGCCGCTTCTCTCTCCCTCCCCTCTCCCTCCCAATCCTCATCCTCCTCTTTCCGCGCAGCAGGCGAAAGCTCCATCACTCCAATCGCCCACACCCGGCCCCGGCCCCGCCCTCACGCTCACAACGACCAAGTCTTACCGTCATCATCACCATCGTCGTCGTCGTCGTCATTACCACCATCACCAGCAACGACCACCGGCCTCCCCACCCGAAGCGCAACCGTCCACCACACCCCTTCGCCGCCCCCTCCCTCACACACGCCAGACTACCTCCGCCCGAGCCGCAGCAGTGGCAACATGGCCACTGCCTTCATGGAGGGCGACGGAGTCGCCAAAAAGCACCGCCTCCCCTCCTGGGCGCCGCATAACGGCAGCTCGTCGACACTCGGCAGGCCGTCCGGCGCGGGTGGAGGAGCAGGAGTAGGAGGAGCGGGGACGCTCGTCACGACGGCGGAGCTGCGCGACGCGATGAGGGGCGGGCTGGCGCTGCAGGCGGTGCGCGTGAACGAGTTCGGGGAGCTGGGTGGAGGAGTTACAGGAGATGGAGTAGGAGGACCGGCGGTAGGCACGGGAATTAGTGATGATGGCCGTAGCCGTGTCGAGGAGGATGAGGGTGCGGGCGTCGATGTCCGGCGGGCTCGGGGGGACGGCGCTGCTGGAGAGACGGCTAGGATGGACGGGAATCAGGCAGGCGAGGTTGGGAGCGGTGATTCGGATGGCGCCTTTTCGAGCAGTGGGGGTGATGAGGTCGTGGATGGGAGAACGAGAAGGAGGAGAAAGAGGAGGGGAGGCTGAGGAGGCGGCGCAAGAATCGTCACGACATTGATGATGAAAGTGGCCTTGAACCAAGTTCCCCGTGACAAGGAGAGCAAAACTTGAGTGGCAAGCCCATGTGTGCGTAGATTTCTTGTTGGTACACTTGAGAGGATGAAAGGTGCGGAGAGCAGGTGGTTGATGCGTGCGGGGAAAGAGTACGTACCCACCAGCTCACTCATACCTTCCTTTCCCGGCAGAGCTAGAAATAGCAGCTCAACTGCAATCGTACAATTGGAAGCTGGTCTTCCCCCGTCTCCTACACATCGAATTTGCGAGTAATCATGAGGGCGACAAGATGATATGCATGGTCATCCACCGGAGTGTTGCAGCTGACCAGAGAGAGCAAGAGCCGCAGTTCTGCCCGAGCCAAGATGGGCACTGCTGCAGAAGAGCAGCGGACGAAACCGCTCCGCAAAGTAGCGAATCTTGTTTGCCGTGGGCGAATGGCGACCGTTTCGCTCGCCGCATCTCTCCGGCCATCACATCACCATGCAGCCGAGCTATTTTCGCCATTGGAAGAGGAGCGGAGCCAACCTCTCCCACACACCCCCACGACTTTGCGCCGGCCGTTTCGAACTACTATGCAGGGTCACACGGCAGAAGAGGCGGACCGAGGAGCTAGAATGGAAGCGGTGTCGACAGGGTGGGTGAGCAGGAAGACGGGGCGCAGGTTAACTGACGTTGGCGTGGTAGGCACGGCACGGATGGATGACCGTAAAGCGGCAGGGATAGTACGGGGGCATTCGAAGAAGGCTTAGCACAACCGTACCACTCACACACCAAAATTACACACGCGCGTGCGCAGCCGGCCGACGCGCCCTCGCATCCCACACGAAGCAGAAATCAGCCCAAAGCATGACGATCAGGCTGAGACACGAACGATCGTCGTCGCTTCGACCGTTGGTCGAGAAACTTCTCAGACGCCCCCTCCGCCTTCTCTGCCTTGGTTCGGAGATGAAGGATATTTTGGCTTCAATGTCGATGAAACACCATCGTCCCCCTTGACGTCGTCTGCATCGCTATATCCAGACGGAAGCCACGGCTCTGGCGGCAACTTCCAGAAAGGAGGACCCGTAATGCGAACACACCACAGACGCACACGTGCAATAATCAAAACGAGGGAGAAGCGAAGTTGCGGTGCGCTCTCGCTGTTTGACCAGCAGAAAGCTCAATATGTTGTTTTTGTATTCTCAAGTGCTTGTTTAGTGCAGCAATCTGTCTTGCGCTATGGCTTTTTTGTGATTTTTCTTTTTTTTCCTTTCAGTGAAGTCAGTGAAAAAACCCAATCCCTGCCCCAAGCATTTGCGTGCATGTACGCAACTGTAATGCCATCACCGTCTTGATATGTTCCAGAATTAATTCCCAAACCAATGAAATAAGAAAGAAAGAAAGCCGAAAAACAATTGGGCTCTGTGGTTTGGGTATTTGCAACGTGCAGTAGTCTGTAGGATGAAAGCCCTCCTCCGGCAACCATCGAATGCCATTAATTACAATCAAAGCAGAACGAATCAACAAACCTCCCAGCGATGCAGAAAAAGAACTCGGAATCGCCTCCTCAGGTCTGCGGGAAAGAAGCTGCTCGAATCGAACAAGTAAAGTCGTAAACGTTTAGAAGGGTGTAAAGGCTGAAGATCGGAGGATCGCCCAGGGTCGAAGGAATGAAGGCGGTCCCACTAGGTGTCGCGGGCCCGGCGACCGTCCGCGAAGGAGAAGAAAGCCAGAGCAGCGCTAGTTGCGCCTGAACCGAAGCCCAGGCCCGACAGCGAAGCGTGGCGCGAACAGCAGAGTTTTAAGGGCGCAAGAATGATGCCGAGAAGACCCCGAAAGCCAAAAAAAAAAAAAAAAAACAAGCAAGAATCCCAGCCAACACCCCTTCCGGTAATGCCTTCCACCAGCCAAAGTCCGTAGTCTAGTCGCTGAAAAGAATTCAACGAGAATGAGAAAGAATGCTGCAACAATCGATGCAGCGCGAAAGAAAATGAAAACCCTCGTCAAAGAAATCTATACAAGCCAGAAGCCAGACGCGATTTCAGGGCGGATGCGTGCTTTCGTGAAAAACCAATGGGGGAAACGTGTGCCGGAATTGCAACAGGAAATCTGAAGTGTAGATCCGCATCCGCTGGAGCGTGTCTTCGTAGGGGAAACGGGCGGAGGGTATCCCCAATATGAACAGTAAGAAAAGACTAAGAAGGGGGAATCAGGAAATGCGCAAGTGCTTTTGTGTGACGATCCCCGAGAAACTTTTCCATGCCAAATCGGTGCAAGCCAGTGAAAGAACAAAATGTGTCAAGGCCGCCGGACAAATTCCAGTTGCCAGACAAAAAGGAAGCCCAGAAGTCGGTCGGTGGAGTCTGGGTCAAGGCTGATTTACGCCGTGACCGACTGGGGACCGAAGCCGGGGGCCATGAAGTACGAAGGGTGCTGACGTGCGCAGTAGAGGCAGTTGCAGCCCGCACCGTGACCGCCCCACATGTGCTGTCCATAGTGAGCGTACGCCGGGGGGAACATGGGCGCCTGCTCCTGGGGGCTGGGCAGCTGGTGGAACGGAGGGAAACCAAAGACGCTACGGCGGGCGTAACCATCCGGAGGCGCCCAAGTGCCAGGACCGCCATAGTACTCCGGAGTCGTGGGTCCCGTGTGCGGAGCGGACGCAGGAGAACGCTCGGTCGCGGAACGCGAGACGTGCCAGGGATCGAACTGTGTGTAGCTAGGCGTGCCCTGCTGCGAGAAAGAGTCGCACGAAGACAGCGACTTGGCGTACGTGCACTGGTTGGACACCGGGGAAGGCAGCTTGGGCATCGAGCGCAAGCGGTTGAGGTTACCCTGAACCCTGGTGTTAATGGGAGCCAACTTGGTCGTGTTGGCGGCGCGAGCGGCAACACGGGCCTCGTACTCCTTCCAATGCTCGAGCCAAGAGTTGAACCCGCGCGACTCGGTCGGCTCACGGTGAAGGTTGTAGCCAAGGGCGATGAGCCAGTCCCTCTCAAGCTGGTTCAATTCCGTGACGCTGATGCCACTGACCTCGGACCAGGAACGGTTGATGAAGGTGTTGTCGTCGAGGAACTTGCTTCCCAGCATCAGGGCCGTGGTGAGGAACCTGTAGACCTGCGAATCGCTGCTCTTGAAGGGGGTACCCGTCGAGAGCATGTCCATGCGGATCGACAGGTAGTTCATGCTGAGCAGAATCGTCGCGGAAGGAAGGCGCGTCGCGCAAAGGACTTGGTGAACCCACTTCCGGAAAGACGGAGAAGATGCACGACCTGGTTGGATGCTTCGCATGAGGTCAATATCTGCTAGGCAGATCGGGGACTTGAAGAGAGCATACATTCCCTGTGCCATTTCAGACACGAAATCCGTCATCGTCTCCATGTCGTAGTCGAGCTTGGCGGAGACGCCGCCAACGGGCTTCTCTTCCTTCATGTGCGAATCAACGCGCTGCTGCTCGTGCTGGATCTGACGGTGCATTTCCATCTCGGGCATCGGAAGAGGAAGGATGGGGGCGCCGACGGAATCGTAGTAGTGAGGCGGCTGAAGGCCGGACGTATTGGTGCTCTGGTACGCGCCATGCTGGGGGTACATGATTGACGGGGGAGCCATGGCGGAGTTGTGGCCGTAGCGCTCTGTGAAGTCGTAGCGAGGTTCCTCGTGGCCTGCGACGCCGTGCTGGGCAGCGTAGGGGTTCTGCTGGTAGTGCTTACCTCCACAACCGTTGCTGTTGTAGCTGGGGATGAACTCAGGCGGCGAAAGAGGTAGCTGCCGCGGCATCGGCGGGCGGTAGAAAGAAGGCATGCTGGACTTCGCAGTCGCAAAGAAATAAAAGAGTCGGTGCGAACACGCCCTGTCGAACGGGTCAGTGGCGCGTCAAGACAGCGACCGGTGAGGGAAACTGACCGCCTCTTTTATTTCCGACCGAAGGGGATTCGAGCAAATGCTCTGAAAGCGAACCTGACCAGAGGATCTAGTAGCTGGCTCTCATGCGCGGTGAGTTGTCGCTGAGCTGGCCGGGTTGGGGTTGCTGGGCAGACTAAACGCTGTGACTTTTGGCTGAGAGGACGCGCAACACGGAGGATCTTGTCAGTGTTGGTGGTTGAGCGTGGGCGCAGCCGGGCGAAAGTTTGGCGTGTCTGGAGATCGGAAGGGTGACGGAGCGAGCTTGAGATGAACAGCTGCGAACACGTCTAGGCGGCGACGGTGAGTCGGCGAAAGGGTTGGAAACGGAGTTTCGGCGCCGTGAGAGGGAGGCGAATCCGTCGGCCGGGACGAATCTAAGTGAATAGCTCGTCGCGGTGAGGTGATTGATCGAGCGGTCGGTCGTGGCCTGCTGGGCGACGAGCGACGATGTGAACCGCGGAACGCTCAGAGCAATAAGGGCGAGATGCGAAGAGAGGAAACGCAAGGGAATAAAGCAGCGGTTTGCAATGCGGATAGCAAGCTCCTAAAATGGCGGCAAGCGGATGGGCCGGTGATGAGCAATCCGGACGTGGACGGCGTCGACGCGGACACGACAGCGGGCAGCGGGTGCGGGCGTGTGTTGCGTCGCGGTTTCCTTACGGCGGCCCAGACGCAGGGCGGGAGCAGGGAATTCGGCGATGGGGTTCGCTCGAGGACAGTCGCGATGCACGGAGCAGGACGTCTCGACAGGCAACTTTTCGGGCGCTGTGCAGGGTGGCGGGCGATGTGCAGCAGCGGCTGGCCAGACGAAAGTGCTCGAGCAGACGACGCGTCGGGGGCGAGCGAAAGGTGAAGAGAGGGAGCGCTTCGCCGGGCGCGGAGTGTGGGATGGGGAGGCGAAAAAGGAAGATGGACGAGGAAGAGAAATGGGCGGAGAGGTGACAGTATTCAGGGCCACGGCCAGGGCGCGGCGCACGCACGCTAGCCCGTCGCTCTGACGGCCTCGGGGCGTGAGAGCGGTCGCTTGGGGCTTCTTGGGTTCGTCACCGGGCTGCTCCACAGCGGGCACCCCCTTACGAGGGATCCTCTGGCCAACCACGAGATCGGAGCCCAGCCTGCAGCGCCGCCGCTGGTCTCTGCCACGTCGGCTTCTCGTGCCCGCCTCTCCAGCCCGCGCCCGGCCCCGTTCATTTCTCTGGCTGCGTACAATACTTGCCTTTGTGCACCTGCATTACGGGCCTCCCCCCGCGCCCTTCATTATTCAGCTGCCCCTAGCAGCGCGCAGTCGGTCCGGCGCGTAGAATTCACTGCCGTCCTTGCAATCTTGCGCACCGCGCCGCGGCCGCTGAAGCCGCTCCGGCACCTCGCGCTGCTGCTGCTGCTGCTGAGGGCGGCGGCAAGGAGCACGCGTTGCAAGAGTCAGTCGGCGGTGGCTGCATGAGAAACGGTTGGGTCGCCTGCGCTGGGTCCGCCTCGAGCGTGACTGCCCTCTGCGCAGCGCCGGCCGGTCGCCGAGGCCAAGGCTTGTTCCGTCAGGCGCGAGGGCGATGCAGAGGCGCACCACACGCGCGCCGGCGATCAGAAGCCCATCCTCCGCGCACACAACCGCAGGCAGCGTCATGGTACAGCCTTGCCTGGCATGGCTCACCCGCACGGCGGCGCAGAATCAAGGCCTGCCCGGTGGTGGCAACGGCCGCGAATCACATCACCACTCGACCCGCCGTGGCCGGTCGCTTCCGCCGTCGTCATATCTCGATGCACCACCTGTTTTTGCAGCCAAGCCACGTTGGGCCAGGCAGTCTGGCCCTGAGCGTCTCCACCGATGTTTCATTCGCCCGGTGCTGGGCGCGCGCGCCAGCGGCCGGCAGAGATTCGTTGAGAGGGCCTGTCGTGGACCCTTCGTGGCTGGGACGTGTATTGATTTTTTATCCGCGATCCACGAGGCGGGCCCGAGCGCGGCGGAGCGTGGAGGCGGCCCTGGCCTGCTTCATAACTCGAGGCTCACCACACAACCAGCTGCAAATTGTTGCAAATTTCAGCCTCCCGCCCCGGATCAGAGGCGTGCCCTGTCGGCAGGAACTGCGGCATGGTGATCTGAGCAGCGCGGTCTGGCCCAGCGCGCAGAGGAACAGGCCGGAGGCTGCCATCAAAGGCACGCATGAAGACTCGTTCGGGCAGGATCTTCGACCTGACGTCTTGCCGGTGTGCGGCGGCCACAGCGGCAACGGGGTCCGGCTGGAATCTGCGCCTGGCCGCGCAGCAGTAGTCAGCGTCGCATTCCCGGCACACCCGCCGCCCATTGGCGCTGGAGGCCGTGTCTGATCATCTCCCATCTGTCCACCCGCCTCGAGTGCTGGTCGTCCGACGTGCAGCAGCAATGAGCACGAGCAAGCCTCCGGCCAGCGGGCAGGAGACGGTGGATGCAACGTGAGCCGCTTGGCTTCCGCCAGCAGCCAACAACCCCATTTTTCTCGCTCGGCCGGCCAGACACGAATTCTGGAAAAGGCCGCGACCGCCGACCGCTCTCTCGGGACTCACGGTGCCTGCGCCTGACCTCGTCCCTCCCTCCGCTGTTTTTAGAAGATCGGTCAACCGGGGGTAGCGGGAGGACGGCCTAACGGGCCAGCGACGAGCGAAATCCGTGCTCGTTCCAGCGCTCGCTACCGCGCGGCATTCTCGAACAGATTGGATTGTTAGATGAAGGGTGTGCAGTAATAAACCGGAGCCATCGAGCATTCCGTCGACCGTCTAGCGCGTGGACCCTGTGGTGCTGGTCTGCGCAACTTGTGCCGTGCGGGTCGAAGCCTTCTCGAAGATCGTTGTCAGCAATCGCCTCCCGTCAGCGCCATCACCACCGTCATTGCATGCCGGCAGCCATCATCATGCCTTGCATATGTGAGATGGACGTGATGCGAGCCGTGCGAAACCGCTGCCGAGCCTAAGCGTGGACGAGGGCTATCAAAGGCTCACTCCTCATGTCTCCGCACACACCACCAGAACAGGGCGCAGTCACGAGGAGTGCCGGTCCGCCGGTGAAGCATGAACCGCATTGAGCATTAAGCAGCCGTACCCGCCGCCCTCATAGCAACAGCTGACCGGCCCATCCTTACGACCGGCTGGCAAGGCGCCGCCCTACTCTCCCTCCGCGTGCACGTCCAATCGCACAACACGAACGTCGGCGCTCCAACACCATGACTCCGCAGGAAAAAATGTCATCACAACCTGTCATCTCGCACCCGGCGCTCCTGCCAATAACGTCTTGCAAGCGGCGCTATGCTGAATTTCGCTTCCAGCCGAGCTCTTTCGAAGAGTTGAAAACGGAACCGTCCAAGCCTCGTTCTTCCCCAAGCCCCGAGCCCGTGTTGCTAAATTCTGCACCATAACACTCATGCCCCCAAACTCCTTCCGGACACGACCACACCAAGCTGCTTCCGAGCGGTCCATAGGTTTTGCTGCACCTCAGCGCATTCCATCACTTGCTCCATCAACGAAGCTCGCAACACACAGCGTAAGCGGGGTGCAGCGGTTTAACCCAGTCACCTACATTTTTTTTTCTCTGCCCCCTTCCCACCATCCTGCTCAGCCCCAACCGCGATGTGAGACATTTTCCGCTCCCCAAGAAGGAAGTCCCCAGGTTTTCTAGCTGCCTTCCGGTGGCGAATGATGGGCCGCAGCACAAGAGAGCACGCGGCCGCCGGACCACGCGTTTTACCCGCTGCCTGCGCTGCCGCAGCAATCCGAGAGAAGACTCATCGGTCGGAGCCAAGCATGATGCGAAACTGCAGGGGCGAGCGGCGTGTGAGAGAGAAAAAAGCAATAAACTAAAAATTGCAGCGTCATCGCGCTGCTGGTAGTGTAAGCTGATCGAGGCGCGACCGCAGCGGTCGCTGCCCGACGACAACCAGTGATGGCAAAACGGGGATCCCCATCGTTCCTGCCTAGCGATGATTCTCCTTACCCGACGGAAGGTGGGGAGCGGGCAAGACGGACAAAGCGGGCAAAGCGGGCACAAGTGGATCCCCAGCCGAGGATTTTGTGGTAATGGGGGAAAACGAGGTGGTGGTACAGGGCGGAGGCTGTTGGTGGATGGGCTAAGGTAGAGGTTGCCGGCTTGGCCAGCGAATTTTGTCAGTTGACGCGGCCAGTAAGGACTTCATTCCGTTTCGCCGCGGTTCCACCGCTGACCTCAGGTCGACGCAACTGTCCCTCCCATACCTAAGCTGAGTCTAGGCTGTAGCGCAACACGAGGGGGCGCGCTTAACATGACGCCTGTTTTCAGAGACGACCGACGGTTATGATGAGGGTCGAGGTGAAATCCCGGGAAAGGGCGGCTGCCGCCCCCAATCTCCCTGCAACCTCAGCCAACCCCAGGCTGTGCTCCAGTGTAAGACACAACACGAGGCAAAACGTCGACGCCGTCGTGAAACCTCAGCTCGAGTACAATGGCCGTCGCACAGAATCAGCGCCAAACACGAGCATCGCTGCTGGCCTCGCCCGAAACTTATTATTGTTCTCCATGCAATAACCATGGAACCCTTCCATCCACCCCCGGAAAGCCCGAAAAGGTAGAAGCCTCGGTTCCGGATGAGAAAAAAAGGAAAAAGAAAACGAAAGTGCTCACACACCTTCCCTCGGACGACAGTGGCGATCAAGGGGCAGTAGCCGCTGGTAGCGCGTAGTTTCAACGTCCCCTACGGATCGTAATCAACTCCATTCCAACCAGAAACGAAAGCAAAACAGTCGCACGTGGCAGCCAGCAGAGCTGAGCCGCGCCCGGATCTAGCCAATACTAGGGGTTTCACGCTGCCACCCCATCAGCGTCCGGAAACATGCTAGGGAATTGGACTTCTGCCTCTGAATGCGTTTTGGCTGGCGAGAAGATGCGTGGTATCATACCACACACTATAGAAGTGAGGGTGGTAGATACTACATGCGAATGTATGTACGCACCATCATCCGGATTTGGACTCCCTGCGTGTGGGTTGTTTACTTGTCTCCTCAGCCGCAAAGCGTGTCGGAAGCTTCGACTCTTCTCTCATATTGAAGAATCTAACATCTCGAAGCAGGGGCGGATGTTTGCTGCTTTGATGACAAGTAACTTACCATCACCTGCTGGTAAATCCATCGCCTGCCGGTAACTCCACACTTGTCTTCTCAAGTCCCGACGGTTCAAGGAAAAGAACAGTCAACCCGTGCACTACCGCTCCGAGACAACACGCGGTCGACAAGCAGCCCGCCGCAGGTGACACTTGTGTTGCACAGCAGCTCCATGTGAAACACTCATAAAAAAAACCAGCCGGTAGGAGATGGAAAGTGCGATCGGGCATAGTCTTTACTCAGGACATCCTGCCTGAACATTCATTGACTTACGCACAAAGATTTCAGCTGCCCCCTTTACAAATATGAGACCGAAATTGGTATGTCTAGAGAGGGAACACATCCACGAAGAGATCTTCACTGGGCGGGAGGAAAAGAGTTAAGAAGAGACAACACCCCTTCTTCGACACTGCATCCTAGTTGGCCATTTTCCATTTTTGCACTACATTTCCCATGCCCACTACACTCTTTCAATAGGAAAATGTAGGGTCTGTGGTACAAGGGGGTTGCGACAGATCCGATTCTGCGACTCATTTTTCATGACAAAAAAAAAAAAAAAACCAAAGGGCACCATGTACAGATGCACTTGCGGTCAGAAGTGATGTCGCCACCTACTCTCCATGGTTCTTGAAGGCGAGGAAGGAACATTCCGAGCCACGCGTTGGGTGCGGCACAAAATGTGGATAGGGCGAATCAGGATGGCTGGAGGTGTGAGTCAATTAGATCCATCATAAACAGATCATACGGGTCCAAAGTGGATGAGCCAATGCATGTTTGTGGTGCGTGCGAAGTTGGGGCGAAAGGAAAAAAAGTTTAATCGTGGTGTGGTGTGGTGTGGTATGGGGCGGAATCATCCTTCCTGAGAGTAGGTCTGACCACCACAAAGCTTGGGGTTGTGTTATGAGTGGTCCCATCGTTCTTCTCTCACGCCGGGGGGGAATGCCGACTTGATTGCCTGCCGTGACCTGATCACCCTTGACACGAGAGCCATGCCAAGTTTCCTTGCGTGGAAAACGGGTGGCGGAAGAGAAGTCAAGAGACGGAGGAACGCACATACACGAGGGGGACGCGTGTTGCGCGCGCACGCGTTTACTACGCGCGAAAAGGGATCCCCGTTCCCCTGGACTATGACGTTGAATGTAAGGCGAACTTGCCTGGTCGCACATGCGGTGACACGAGAATTGTTGCTCGGAGACGAGGGGAACGCCGAGGTGCCATGTTTCACTTGTATGAGGTAGAAGCGATGAACGCCTCACGCGTTAGGCGTCGAGTTCGTGTCCTTGCGAGACATTGTCGGGTACAGACACACAAGGAGACAGGGACGTGCTTTGCGCAGAGCATTATGAAAATAGTGTACCACTCAATTCGCGGTTACTCCAAAACGCCATAACGTGAAGGATGAGCGGCTGTGCGGCTCCCATGGTATTTCAGCCAGCTACCTACGATACAGAGACGCCATGCCCGTCATAAACCCATCCATATGAAGAAACTTTTTTGAGAACCACCGACGACCATCCGAGCAGCACATAGCGGAGCAACAGCCCGCTTAGTTCATCTGCCTGATGAGGGCGTTGATGTGGTCCTCACGGTTGCCAAGGTCACCACCCTCGATGAAGTGCTTGAACTTCCTGGGACGGAAACCACCAGTGGGGTTGGACAGCTTGAAGGGCCAGAGGAAGTTGGAGGCCTGCTTGAAGTTGGGGCCAACGGTGTAGATCTCGTGGATCAGGTCCTCAATGCAGACAATGCCGAACTTGCCGAGGTGCTCCTCGATGATGGCGTTGTCAGTGAGCGGGATGCGCTGCTTGTTGACCTTGCCGTAGCCGCGCTTGTAGATGAGCTCGCGGACGGACTTGAGGTTGGGGTAACCGTAGGCGATGTAGGGCTCGACGATCTTCAGCATCTCAACGGTGGCCTTGGTGATCTTGACGAAGCAGCCGTTGTTGATCTGGAGAAGACGGAGGAGCTGCAGGGTCTTGCGCTTCTTGGGGTCAATCTTGTTGATACCCTTGATGCGGACAACGAAGGCGAGCTTGGGCTCAGCAGGGACGTAGAAAGAGCCCTCCTGCTTGGCAACGCGCTGAAGGCGGACCTTCTCGCGCTCAGCGTCACGGTACTCCTTGACATAGGACTCGGCGCGCTTGAAGATGACCTCGCGCTTCTTCTTGTTGGCCTATGAAGAACGCCGTTAGCCTAGTGAACTAATGCGATCCATACCCGAGATATTCCAGAGAAGTAGGTGTAGTCAGTCCCGAAAGATGGTTAACGTGGAGACAGCATTGACCCGGAGGTCTAGTCATCTCGGTTGGTTGTTGTCATCACCCCAGCCTACTTCTCGGAATATTCAAGCAATTGAGGGAGGTCAATTCTTACATCGCGCTTCTTCTGGAGCTCGGCAGCACGGTTCTCCTGGTCCTTCTGCTGAGTCTTGCGCTTCTTGAGAAGGGTCTCAGGGACCAGGACCTGGTCCTTGGTGGGAACGGTACTACATCGCCCAAGCGAGAATGTCAGCAGGCTGGTTGGAGTGGTGGTGAGCAGCACAAGGCTTGCTCCCAGACGAGAACTGCAGCAAGAGCGGCATTCCCGACTGAAGATTCGACTCGACGGTAAAAAAGTTTTAATCGATGAGCAGACCTGCGCCGGCAGGCGCAAGGAGCTGTAGAACCTCAATCGACAAGACCCCGAGCAGAGTGCTCGAGAGGCTATGCGCGTACTTCGTGCGAGCGTGGAATCACCCAGCGCTACACGACTGTGTACGGCAAATTTGATTCAAGGGAGAAGACAATTCGCCTTCAACCCCAAAACCCCAGCCGCGCATTCTCAAGTGCCATGCAGATGGCCAAATGAGGACCGGGGACCGGGAGGAAGAGTGTATCGAGCTGGGCGGTGCCAGAATGGCGGCCTTCTCCAGCGAGGAAATAACCACGGCCAGCTGCTTTCTCGTCTTTGGGGCTCAGCCGAGCGGGCGGCAAAGGGAAACGTACGACTTGACAACGGCCATTGCGAAGGCTTTTCCGGCGGTGCTGCTGGATGTTAGTGGTGGACGAGGGTCGTGGACGTCTGGTTCTTTTTTCAGAGGAAGCGCTCGAGGAAAATTGGAGGTGCGGTCTCGCTTGCAAGCGGCCCGTGCAAGCGGCCCGTGCGCAAGAGTGCCAAGACATTACGCTGCGCGCGACGGCTCTAGCATCACCAGCTCCGTCGCATTCACAACCCTCTAAGCTGACCCCTCAACGAGGCCGCGGCGAAAGTTTATTGCACCCACTCGGTTGATACCCAGCTTTCAAGCTCAGAGTTTCGCCATGGCCTCGAATCGCCGCGGTGTCGGCCTTTCGGCCTTCGACCAGCACCGCATCACGCAGGCCCAGTACGCCTCACACGGAAGCAACCTCCGCACGCAGCAAGCCCGCTCGCTTGAGACGCAACTCTCCGTCTTCCAGTCGCTGTTGCACCAGTTCAGCATCACGCATGCCAAGGACATCCGCTCCAATCCCACCTTTCGCGCCGAGTTCGCCCGCATGTGCAACACCATCGGCGTCGATCCGCTGGCTTCGTCCAACCGCAAAGGTAGCGCCGCCGGCGACGCGAAAAGTGGTGGCGGCAGCGTTTGGGCCCAGATGCTGGGTGGCAGTGTGAACGACTTCTACTTCGAGCTGGCTGTGAGGGTCGTCGAGGTTTGTCGAGAGACGCGGGCGGAGAACGGAGGCATGATCGCGCTGAACGAGGTCAGGCAGCGGGTGCAGAAGGGTCGAGGCTTCGGAGGGGGGATGGAAGCGTCAGAGTATGGAGGCCCCTCGCAACTCGCTCGTGTGGATTCATTGTTGAATTCGAAATGCTCATTCTGCATCTACCATATAGTGACGATGTCTTGCGAGCCGTTAAGTCTCTCGAGCCGCTTGGGTCGGGCTTCACCATCATGAAGCTCGGTCACAAGCAAATGATCCGGTCGATTCCAAAAGAGCTCAACACAGACCAGTCGGCCGTGCTGGAAGCTATACAGGTGCTGGGCTACGTCACGGTATCCATGCTGCAGATCAATCTGGGGTGGGAGCGGGCAAGAGCAGTGGCCGCTATTGAAGATCTCCTAGCAGACTCGCTGGTTTGGGTGGACAAGCAAACAGAGGAGACTGAATACTGGTCCCCAACCTTCATCACGGATGCGGCAGCGAGCGAAGGGGACTAGGGGTAACGTTGTGACGACTTTTGATTCCTCTACCAGTAGTGTCTGATGATACCCATGAAGCGTATGACGCATTTTGCATCTCACATGAGCCATTAGAAAAGCAACATAAAACCCCCTAATGCCAAATCAAAGAAAAACCATTCTTTCCACACTTATGCCTGAATTGCCCGTCCCAACGCACCTCCAGTGAATTGCTGGCCACGAGGCACGCCACTCGATCCACCCCGACCGCGACCACGGCCGCCACCGCGACCGCCGCGGCCACCACGGCCTCCTTGGCCTCCTTGCCTCTCAAAAGCGTTGGCCATGCCTTGTGTACGCTGCTCCAACGTCTTCTCATTAGCCTCAATGAGGCCGCTGGCCTTGTCGCTAAGAGTGAGGGCAAGGCTCTGCAGGCGAGACAGCTCGACACCCTTGCGGAAGATGATGGCGTTGTTGACCTGGTCAAGCGCCGCAGCGAGCTCCTCGTGCGAGATCATCTTGCTGACAACAGCAGACACCTTGCGATCAGGGAGCTCGAACATCGAGGCCAAGGTGGCAATAGAGAGGGTGTCGTAGAAAGGCGCGTAGGTGAAGAGATAAGTCCTGAGACCCTCCTCTTGGATCTGCTCGGAAAGCATGACCTTGATCTTATCCGACTGCGCCATGAGATCCCAAATCTTGATCGAGTTGATGAAGTCCGCGGCCTTCTTCCACTCACCCGCAGCAAGGGCCTTCGAGGCCTGCATGACGTGGTCACGGGTGTTCTCAGGAGGACCGGTGAAGATCTGGCGCTCATGGTACTCCAACAGCCTGCGGTAGGTCTTGCTGATGACCCTCTTCCTGACGTCGGGCGAAGAACCAACCTGAGCGAGGAGAGGGATCTCGAGCAGCATAGAGCAGGTAAGGTAGACGCACTCCAGCAGCTCGAGGTTGATGTGCATATGGAAGGGCAGCTGGCGCTGC
Source organism: Lasiodiplodia sp. COLG20 (assembly GCA_009801085.1). Taxonomy (NCBI): domain Eukaryota; kingdom Fungi; phylum Ascomycota; class Dothideomycetes; order Botryosphaeriales; family Botryosphaeriaceae; genus Lasiodiplodia; species Lasiodiplodia sp. COLG20. The sequence continues at coordinate 66,257 of VNWV01000010.1, read as the reverse complement.
CTCTCCAACCGCTCCTGCTCAGGCGAAATCTGAGAGTAGCGCTGCATCTGGAGACCCTGCGCAAGAAGCTCCTTCTGCCTGTTGCTACCACAGATCTCCTGCAGAGAGGTCTGCGCCTCGTAAACGAGACCGGCCCGGAAAGCGCAGAGACCAACCTGCACAAGCGTCCGGTTGAAGAGGATCTGAGTGTTGACATCGAAGTTCGCAATCGTCTCCTGCAAGTGCGACATGAGCATCATGTCGCGAGCCTTGTAGTAGTGGTCGTGCAGTGCCAGGTGGTAGATTTGGCAAAGCATAGCGCGCGCCCTGATGATACCCTCGCTGTACCTGAACAGGTATGTGCAGAGGGTGGCGATGAGGTCGGTGGGATCTGCAGCACTGTCGCGGGGGGTGACGGTAGAGCTAAGGCCAGAAGGAATCGCCTTCCACGAGTTCTCCTCCAGAATCTTAACGACCTGCGAGGGCTTGAAGTACAGGTGCTCGAGGCGGCGCATGACAACGCGGTTCGAGCTCTCCTGGGCGCTACCGTGCTTCTCAACGAGCCACTCAACGTACAATTGCGTCCGGACAACGCTGGTATAGAGGGTAGTCTCGTCCGTAAGCCTCTCGACGTAATCGGCAGTATGGGGATCGATGTGCTGGAGAGCGCGGGTAAGCTCGTCGTCGAGACGCTCAATGAAAGAGGTAATGCTGCCGGGAACCCTGAAGGTCTCGCCAGCGTTGATCACAGGCTGCTTCTCGTCATCCTCCCACTCCTCGGCACCCTCGACAACCACAATGTCGCGGTTGTTCTCAAGAACCTCGAGCAACAGGCGGAACTCGTTCTCAGCCAGCTTCCACTGCTCCTGCGACATCTGGTTCGTAGTGCCGGTAGTGAGGTCGAAGCGGGTGGAGATCAGGGTCAGAAGAACGCGGATCTTCTGGTAGTCGGTGTTGGCCACATCGTACAGCTTCTCCATGGTGCGGATCTGCTCCATGCGGTCGGTGTTCTTACGGCCGCGGGCCTCGACGATAGTACGGAGGTGCTTGAGGATGCCCTCGGGCGTGTAAACCATGGCCTTGCCACCAGCGCCAACCACGGTGAAGCCATCATCATCATCGCCGTCGACGGCTTCGGCACCCAGGGAGGGAATAGCCTTCTTCGCCTTCTTGGGAGTGGGAGCGGCCACCTCAATCACCTCATCTGCCATGAACTTCTCCGGGTCGGCCTTGAACTTGTCGATCTCGGAAGCGTGGTCCTGCTTGATCTTGCGCATGCGTTGGCGGACGGCGTTCAGACCACGCGTGTTGGTGGCGTTCATCTTCTTGGGCGTGACCTTCTGCTTCTCGAGCGTCTCGACCATGGTGGTCTCCAGCTCGGAAATGGCCTTGATGTATGGCTTGGGCGTCTTGCCATCATTCTGCCTGACGAGCGCGGGTATTTGACGGTTCATCTTGTCGAACTCTGCAATGAAAGATTAGCACGCCATGGCGAAACCGTCGCGCAGAACTTCGAGCTCACCTGCAGCGATGACAGCCCAGTCGTTGATCTTCTCGGCGTTCTCGATCGCCTTGATAGTAGCCTCGAGTTCCTCAAACCGTTTGTCTTTCGCGCTCTTGACAACGGTGACGCGGTCCTCGTCATCGCTATCGCTCTCATCGGACACATCCCTCAAGAAGCGTCCAGCACCAGTCTTTCCTTCATCCTCGTCGCTGGACTCATCCTCCGACTCCTCCTCCTCAGAGCTTTCCTCTTCCGACTGTTCTTCTTCCTCCTCCTCAGAGTAGAGCTCCTCCTCGTCGGAGCTGCTCTCGCTGGAGCTATCGACGGCGGTGAAGAAACGGGACATCGTGGAGGCTGATCCGGGGCCTGCGGGGTCGGTGTCGCGTGGAGGTTGAGGCTGTGGAGCGCGTAGATGTCGCGATAATATTTGCCGTTGGAGGGGCCAGCCGCATTTCGCGGTTGAAGCGAACGCACCGCATTTTAATGCGTCCGTGCGGTGTGTGGCACGTGACCACTGGACTTCAGCCTGCATACAACCATACTTTACTTTGACTCATTTCCAAAACCCCGTCTACGCTGGCATTTCAGTCAAATGCCGAATTTTCACTTTGGGCGGTGCATCCTTCCGAATCGTGCACAGCCATACATGCTGCATGTGGATGTGCTCTGCCTTTGTTACCAAAAAAAGCGACAAAAAAGTAACATCAGGACAAAGATCAAAGAATCTCAAGCTACACTCGCTATAAGCTACGCCATCTACGCCAAACTTTTGCTCTTTTCTGAGTTCGAGCTGTCCGATTAACCCTCTTCCTGGTCCATGTTGTCACGGCCTCTCTTCCCACCGCCTCTCCTCCCGCGGAGTACACTGCCCTTCTTACCTCTGTTCTCGTGCAAATCCTTCATCTCTCTGACTGCAGCCCTCTGAGCCTCGCCAACACGCTCAGCGAGGATCATAACCTCTTCCTTCTCTACCGTCTCTCCGGGCAATTTCTTACCAAGCGCCGTCTCGATGCGCAGCCAGATCTCCACATCATACTGCGTGACCAAAGAAATGGCTTTACCTGACTTTCCAGCACGGGCAGTACGTCCAACGCGATGAACGTACGTCTTTGAGTCCGGAGGCAGATCGTAGTTGATGACGTATGAGACGCTCGGAATGTCAAGACCGCGAGCAGCAACGTCGGTAGCGACCAGAATGTCCCGCGACTTTGACTTGAACTTTCCGAGCGCACCCAATCTTGCAGACTGGGAGAGTTGGCCATGAAGAGGGATGGCGCCAAAGCCCAATGTTCGAAGCAAGATTGCGATCCTCTGTGTCTCGTTGACAGTGCGCGTGAAAATGATCGTTGGGTGGCCGATCATGTCGTTGAGCAGATGGATGAGATAGAGATCCTTGTGCTTGTGGGGAACGAACAGGTAGTGCTGGATGAGGGTCGAGACTGTCTGGTGGGTGGAGCTGGAGATAGACACCCGGAGAGGATTGCTCAAACTGGCTCTTTGGAGGCTCTCGACCTTCGAGCTCATAGTGGCCGAGAAAAGATAGGTCCGTCTACCTTCCTTCGGTAAGACCTTGAGGATCTTGTCGATGATGGGTCCGAAGTCGAGATCTAGCAGCCTGTCTGCTTCGTCCATGACCAAATACTTCAGCTGCTTCAGAGAGAAGCCCTTGGTGTTCTCAAGATGGTCAAGCAGACGGCCGGGAGTGGCGACGACAATGTGTGGATTCTTTCCTAGAGCAATCTGCTGGGGCGTCATGTCCATACCGCCGACTAGGACTGCGCATTTAACACCGATCAGGCTGCCCAGCGCCTCGAATTGTTGCGAGATTTGGTAGGCTAGCTCGCGAGTAGGTGCTAAGATTAGACCAAAAAGCTTTTGTTGTCTCTCCATGAGGTCTTGAAGGATAGGTAGCGCAAAAGCCGCTGTTTTTCCTGAACCAGTCTCAGCTAAACCGATCAGATCCCGTCCTTGAAGAGCCAACGGGATCGATTCGGCCTGGATGGGAGTCGGGCTTTTGAAACCCAGAGCTTCACAGCTGTTGCAGAGCTCCTCTATGATACCAAGATCCCTGAAGCTCTTGCGCGCCTGTTCGCCCTGGGCTGTTTCCACTTCCCCGGAGGAAGATTCTTCGGCATCGCTTTGCGCATCGTCGGAGTTGGGTTCGGCAAGCTTCGTAGGCTCAGCCTTGTGTTTCGTGGAGGGAGCGTCGCGGGTGGAGGCAGTGGTCGCCTTGGACTTTGCCTCAGCGGGTTCGCCGCTGAGCTTGCGCTTCTTGAGGGCGGGCATCTTTGGTGGTGAAGGAAAGTGGCGCGCAGGTGCTTGGATTTGGTTGCTGGGAAAAATCGCGACCCAATCGATAAGCGCGCTTTCCCGGGATTTTTCTCGCAAGTCTCCGCCGCAAGCTTGATTCCCGTCGCAACTTCCTCACACCCCCAACGCAGCACACTATGGCAAGACAGAGAGTCAAGAAGCGCACGCACATTGGCGCTAAACTGCCTAAAGGAACACAGAAGCCCAACGATGGTGCGCCGAAGAGCATGGTCATTCGTGTGGGAGCCGGCGAGGTCGGCTCCAGCGTCTCGCAGCTGGTCAAGGACATGAGGCTGGTCATGGAGCCCGGCACTGCGTCAAGATTGAAGGTAATTTCCCTTGAGAGCACACAGTTCCGCCCCCGCTAACCATCATTGCAGGAGAGGAAATCCAACAAACTGCGCGACTACACGACAATGGCTGGGCCTCTCGGCGTCACACATCTTCTGCTATTCTCCAAATCCTCGTCCGGGAACACAAATTTGCGCCTTGCAAAGACTCCTCGCGGCCCTACGCTCCACTTTCGCGTCGAGAAATACTCTTTGTGCAAGGATATCCAACGCGCCCAAAAACACCCCAGAACCGGAGGTCATGAATATCACACGGCTCCTCTTGTATGTACACAAGAGAACCAATCCTTCTCGATACACACTGATAATGGCTTTTAACAGCTTGTCATGAACAACTTCACGAGCTCCCAAACCTCGGCCAGCACGGAGAACCCCATTCCGAAGCACCTTGAGAGCCTTACGACAACCATGTTTCAGTCGCTCTTCCCGCCAATCTCCCCTCAAGCCACGCCATTGACTTCGATCCGCCGTGTTCTTCTCCTTAACCGCGAGCCTTCCCCAGACGACTCCAACTCTTACATTATCAACCTGCGGCACTACGCAATCACTACCAAAACCGTGACGAAGGATATGCCTAAGAGCTTGCGCCGTTTGAACAGCGCCGTCAAGGATAAGAAGAAGAGAGGCCTGCCTAATCTCGGCAAGCTCGAAGATGCCGCCGATTACCTTCTAGATCCAGACGCAGGCGGCGGCTACACTAGCGCAAGTGACAGCGAGGTTGAAACGGACGCCGAGGTTGAGGTGTTGGAGACTACCAGAAAAGTCCTCAACCGGAAGGAGAAGCAGCGGGCGGCTGCAGAAAGACAGGCTGCCGCCAACGGCGGGTCGGCCGGCGCGCGCAGCAATGTCGAGAGGAAAGCCGTGAAATTGGTCGAGCTCGGCCCGCGCATGAAGCTTCGTCTCCAGAAAGTTGAGGAAGGCCTGTGTAGTGGAAAGGTCATGTGGCACGAGCATATCACCAAGACTGCTGAAGAAGTCAGAGCGATGGATAAGATGTGGGATCAGCGAAGGAAAGAGAAGGAGGAGAGGAAACGCGTACAGAAGGAAAATGTTGAGAGGAAGAAAAAGGAGAAGGCTGAGAAGAAATCACGAGGCGAAGAGGTTGATGATGAAGAAGAGGACTATGACGAGGACATGTCCGACGCCTGGGATAGCGAAGGCCTTGACGATGAGGGCGCCGGTGATGTCGAGGACGAAGATGAGGATATGGAAGACGACGAATGAGTGAGAGCACTCGCATAATCGTTTAAGGTCTATATACCCGGCTTTTGAAATCTCTCCATCAAGGTACTACGGGGCTGGTTCTTAAGTCCCAGAGCAAGGTCACGGCATCAGCTTAGCTTAACAGTGTCGCTCACTCCAAAAAAGAATATGATTATGGAGAAGTCTATAGGTTTCGGTGGTGAATGTATCTATTGACCCGACGTGTGGTTTCATCTACAGCCTGAGCTCAATCGTGAGCATGCACACTGGCGTAACAGTTTAAGACTTCGAGCTAAATATGGTAGAAACATAACAAGATCATATGGGAATGTTTGATGCTATCGTATCATAATTACCATCATTGAAGTAAGCATCTCGATATAATACAGATCCAAGCCAACCGACGCCTGAATTTGTTGAACAGAGAGCGATGGCCTATGTAACTTCTAATTCAGAGCTGCATGACCAAATACTCGGAATTACTGGCGGATAGCGCTTCTTCCATCCTCCGGCCCGGGAATACCCTCCTCATCACCAGGCTCTGCGTAAGTGCCTGCCTTCTTGGTGGCACCACGTGTGCGGCCTGGGACAATATTGTCCTCGTTAATGGCTTCTTTGTCATCGCGAGCTGCAACTTTATATTAGAATGTGGGCGATCAAATGTGTACTGGAAGGAGGATGGACGGCCTCACCCAGCTGCTCGTCAGTGTCGGCGGTGGCAGGGTCAATGGGGTCCTCGATGGGCGCTTCGTCCTTCTGGACAGGGATCTGTGACTGGCCGCTACGGCTAACATAATCGTTGTCGCGGTCGACGCCGGCGGGGATGTCCTGGTTCTCGTACTCAGACATGATTGGTAAAGGTTGATATTGTTTTATCGGAGAAAGGTTTGGAGCTTGATTGGATGAGGTGATTGTTGGATTGTTTATTGCTTCACATCCAGGAAAGCAGACGGTTTTTATGTATTTTCTAAAGGTACACGGACACGGAGACCAGCCTTGGGCGTCACTGGCGTTTAATGCTGATGTCACTTGTGGCATGCGTGATAGCTCACTATTCTTGCAGCACTGGGTGGTAAGCAGCAGTGCACCCTTGGCTCGAATCTATCGTGCCGCACTGTTGCTAGCATTTGCTATACTACAACCGGTGAGGGCTGCATCAATCGCATTGTGACCATCGCAGAGTCATGACTTCATCCAGCGATCAGGAGAACATGGCTTGCATAATAATTCCAAGGAAAGAGCGAGCCCCTAGAAGGGAACGATGCAAGAGTGACAGGAGACAGGACCACAAACGTCTAGAATCCATCAAGCGGCTCTCAAATAGTGGTGGACGTCAACACTCGGTCCATCCAGGCTAGCGTCAGGAACGGCTTCGGTGCTGACCAGCCACCGCTCCGCATCGGATCTGCAAGCCACCAGATCTCGCCAATCTGGAACTGATGGGGAAATCGAGAATGTCACGACAAAAGGAGAGGATGACGCGTCGACGCGAGAGCCTGTGACAACGCGAAAAAGGAAGTCCAGATGGGTGTACCGGTAGGTGATGATGTCACATCCACGGCGCGCTATCGCTACGCCATGGCCATCTCTTCCCGCGACGGTAGTGCATTCTCTAGACAGTAGGATTCGTACTAATTGAGGTGCAGTACTTACGTGAAAAGCTCATGTACCCACACGTCATGCTGTTTGGAGATTCGAAGTCTGTCCCACAACTATGATGAGGAACAGTAACATCTAATGTCTAAGTCTAAGCGCAGGGAACAACAAAATTACAGCACAGGCTCATGCTTACATCGGCAAAACGTGCAATATACACCGGGGATCATCAACCCTACTCTCCCCGCTCGGCGGCTCCTTGGGCAATCCTTGTTTCCACGGAAACATCTTTCTCAATCCCATGCTCGAGCCTCTTTGCCAACTCTGTCACTTGGGATTTCCTCCACTTTGACTTCCTTTTCGATGCCCTCTTTCTCTTCACATACGCCGCTCTCGCTCGCTTGGCCAGTTCGGCACCGCTCGTGATCCCATCCAACTCGTGACCAATTTCCTTTTCGTTTAACCCCAAGGACCTCAGACCCGCAAGAGCCCAGCCCAAAACCGATCTGACATTTTGCTGATGCCATGCAAGTTCAGCGTTCTGTTCGATGTGCTTCAGCGCTGCCTGGTACACTATACGCATGAGAGGAAGCGTGAGTGAAAGGCGTTGGCCACGGAGTAAATATTCGGACCCATTTTTTCCTTTGACAGCAACTTCTTCGGTTAATAAGACCTGAGGCACATGTTGTGTAGTGCTCTGGGTGTGGTGCGCTCTTTCGAGAGGCTTGGTTGCTGATATATCCTTACACCACTTGGTCATCAATTCCATACCCCTGTAGGCACCCCGGGTCTCCGTGACGCCCTGTAGCAATGGTGCAAAGTCATCATGTGTGACACATCGCTCGAGTAACTTCGTTTTGCGGTAGGTGAATAAGCGGAAGCAAAAGTCGCGCCATTCGGGCCCAACAGACGAGAGGACACAGAGTATACCGTGGAAGCGGTGGTAGCGTTCCTGATCATCGTCGCCGAATCTAGTTTTGATGAGCCTCCGAAAGATAGAGGCAGCCTTAGCGAGAGGATGTGTCTCGGTCACCTTCTCACCCTGCCTAAGAACTTTGTCTTGGAGGACGAGGAGCTGCCTCGCTAAGAGCGCACCGATGTTCGCTACCCGCCCTTTTGTGTTGTGTACCGCTAGGTGGCGGATTACGTTCTCAACAATGTCCCACTCGTGTCTTTGCATTTGGATCTCGAGAATTGCCCAAGACGCTTCAGGAGTCAGGCCACCCCTTTCCGATTGATTGGGTTTGAGGCGAGCAAGCACGCTCGCATCGTCGACAGCAAGTGCATACCTAGTGATCGCAGCGGCAATGCTACTATACCCATACAGCTCCTGCGGGATCAGAGGCCCATCGATATCGTCAGAGTACAGCAGCTGTTTGGCAAAGCCATATGCTTGATTCTGCGTTGCCAGACTCAGAACACCGGCCAAAAGCGCGGACGGTATCTGCGGGAAGTAGATGGGATAGTCCATCGGGTCGACGTTGCTTGAGAAGGACTCAGGAACGAAGTCGTCCTCGGATCGCCTGTTGAGCTTTTCAAAGAATTTTTGCATCGATCTTTTCTTGTTTTCATCCGTGAGCGACTGCAGTCGTGACACAACTTCAGCCGCGCCCGTGAGGTTGCTGTTCTTGATGTGGATACGCAAGGCTTGATGCAATACGCCTAAAGAGATCGACGAGGGGTCGAGGATGTAAGATGGTGAGCCTGGACTGTCTTCGTATTCCCGAGCAGCATTGTGGTATTCGAGCTCTTCGTCGAACTTGCTGCTAAAGTACAACAGCCTTTCCAGCCAACGGGCCTGCAAGTTCGGGTCGATGCCGCCGCTCTCCATGAAACGCACAATAATTGACTCCCAAGTTGCAGTTCCAAGGCCAAGATTGTCACGATCGAGCAGGCCTTTGAAAGTAGTGACAAAATTGAAAATATTCGCAACAGGCTCTCCACGATTACCAACACCCACCGTAACTCTGTTGAGCAAACCATCGACATAGGCCGCAACCACTTCACTGCTGATGGTCTTATCAACCATGAAGCGTTCTGGAGATTTCGCCTGCGTCCCCTGGGCCCTGGCAAAGGACCATAAGTCGGTCCAAGTCATGTTGCGAAAAGATGACCCGGAGCGATCGTGCAAGACGTTTTTCCAGTGAATGACTGACCACCTCGAGTCGTCCTTGTAGCGTGAGAGCTTTTTCAAAATGTCCGCGCCGTCCATCGTCCAACCTCCATGTAGACAAGACCACAGCACAAGCTCCAACCAGACTTCTGAGCCAAGTTCCGGTGTGCGAACCTTGTATCTTGAACCAGGTATTTCCTGGCCGAAGATATTGTACTTTGCCTGTTTTTGGTTCTCGGACGTCGCTGCTAGCTCATGTGCTCTCCAGGCTGCGTCCGACAGTGCCGTAAGGATCTTGGAGGAAAGAAGGTAGAGTGTAGGTGGTTGTTGAAGGGAATATTTATCCTTTGGCGGCTCGTAATGGTACACCGATTCGGGGATTATGCCCGCATGATGAAGGTAGGCCAGGAGCTCAAGAACATGACCCATAATCGCATCCTTCTCCTGAGGCCGGTCTCCAACAGCGATCAGGATCATGTTGCCCAAGCTCCTCCATAATTGTCCAAGCGCGTCTTTCCGGTAGTGCTGTTCGTCTTCGCCAAAAATGTCGGGGTTTGTTAGTTGATCTAGTTTTTGTTCGAAGGATTGGGCAGAGGCAACTCTCTGCAGGGTCAATGGTCTCTGGGTGGCAAGCTCTAGCGACTCGTGGATGCCATTCCAGTTTGGAGCGGTTGACAGAGGAATATCTTTCAAGCGCTCCCCCACCGAAACCGGTATTTCGATAATCGATTTCACGAGCCATATAACAGCGTCCCATCGACCCTGCTGTATCGCTAGGTAGCTGAGAATGTCCACGCCCTCATACTCTCTCGACCGTACCAGAATCGAAGCAATTTTCCTGGCAGATGCGAGCCTCTCTGCGCCTATATTCGAAGGTTCAGGTATGTCGGTCGAGGTGGTCCGAAGATGCGACGGAAGAAGAGGCTCGAGGCGCTTCACCCAGGCTTCTGCAGGCTGGGGGGATCGGGGTGGTCGGCGTGGCTGGCGGAGAGGGGAAGTGCTCTCTGAGAGGTCATCGATTGTTTGAGAGCGTCTCTGGTGGGTGCGATAGAAATGTCGGCGCGGAGGACGGCGAGCTGAGGCAGCGGCAGCTGGGGCCAGCCATGCTGCTACGGTGAAATATCCACCGGAAGCGGTGCTATGCTGTCGAAAGGTTCGACTGAGCACATTCTTGAAGCTCGTGTGCATCGATTGGGGGATAGTTGCGAGGGAGTTGTGGAGGCATTGGAGCACGGCCGGCGCGCGGCGAGTCGAAAAAAGTCAGCCATGACGTCTCGACTCGCGACAGTCGGCAAGAATCGCGGTTTAGTCGTGGCCGTCCGCCTCATCCCTACTAATAGCCGATCTTTTGAGACAACGATGTCTGATTGTAGCTACTAGGCAGAGCGCCCACAGTTGTTTGTCTTTGGTGACCCTCTTCCAGATAGGTTCTTGGCCGTGCAGGGCATCATCCCATCCTGGCCCTCGGCGCAGTGGTGCCTGTGCGACAGCGCAGAGCATCCGGTATTGCAGGCAAAGCTCTGTTCTGATTCGCGCGCCTCCTGTGATCCTGTGCTCTGGCATGGAATTGATTGCTCTTGCTCGAAATGGAACAGGTGCAGGCAGAAGTCCGGCGTATGTGCAGGTAGGGAAAGCACCGGCCAGGACTAACGCGCACGCGCGGGCCCGGTCGCGTCTTCCAGGCAAGGAAGCCTAGAGCTTGCGCAAACAACATGAACTTCACCCACTTTCCTCACCCAACTTCTTCCGTTTCTTCTTTCTTGTCGTAGGAAGATACCTCGCTCTACTTAAGATCCTCGGCCCTCCTGTCACCCATTCTCTTTATTCCACCCGTCCTGCCTCACATTCGGCCGCGCACGTCGCAGCTTGCCTGCCATCGTTACCGCGACCACGCCAGCCCTTCTTTGACATATCATCCGTCGCAGTGACCTCGGTTCTGCTACGAAAATGCCTACTGGATACCGCATCGGTAAGTTCATTACTTTTCCCTACTTTGCCATGTAATACTCGTTCGTTTGTCGCACAATCGCCCGCGACTTCACTTGTCGAAGAACGACCCCGCGGGAGCGGAATCTTACCAGTGCAATCACCAACATACCTCCATTTGAAGAGACATCGACTCTTCATACGTACTGCTGTTCCGACTGCTCCCGTCACCATTGTCGTGTTTCTTTGGTAGCACCAGCCTCTACTTCTTCGCGTCACCCAATGCTTCCAACCCCGTGCTTGGCGTCCTTCACACGACTACGCTCAGCTAACATGTGCATAGAGCTCGCGCCTAACCAGCGTGCGACCTGCAAGAATACCGAATGCAAGAATGCCGGTGTTAAGATCCTCAAGGGTGAAGTTCGCTTCGCCACCATGGTCACCATCAACGAGCACGATTCCTGGGCTTACAAGCATTGGTAAACGTTCCTTCAACTTCCCTTGGATCTGCGGTACTGACGGTTCGGTTCAAAGGGGCTGCGTCACTCCCAAGGTCATCAGTAACGTTAAGGAGTACATCGACGGCGACATGAGCATGCTCGACGGCTTTGAGGAATTGCCCAAGGAACTTCAGGTTGAGATTGAGAAGGCCTTTGAGCAGGGCCATGTTGACGATGCGGACTGGAAGGGAGTGAGTTTTCTGAGCCTTTCAAGCATTTCATGCGTCGAGGTAGAATTTGCTTGTCCGGGGTTCAGACTGACGCGAGAATAGGATGTTGAAAAGAATCGCCCTGGCCAGAACGGATTCCGCCTTACTAAGGCCGATAAGAAGAGGCTGGGCATCGACGAGGTAAGGGTCCTTTAGCTATTACTGCGTGATACAGTAGGCTGATGAGCAAAGGATGAGGGCGGCACTAAGAAGAAGTCAAAGAAGCGTGCTCACAAGGACGAGGAAGAAGAGGACGAGGCTCCTGCCCCGAAGAAGGCGAGAGGCAAGAAGAATGTCAAGGCCAAGAACGAAGAACAGGATGAAGAGGGAGAGGCGCCAGCTCCCAAGAAGGCCAGAGGCAAGAAGGCTAAACAAGTCAAGACCGAAGAGGCTGATTCCAAGGAGAACGAAGAACAGGATGAAGAGGAAGAGGCGCCTGCCCCCAAGAAGGCCAGAGGCAAGAAGGCCAAGCAAGTCAAGGCCGAAGAGGCCGATGTCAAGGAGAACGAGATTGCTGAGGATGAGGATGGTGAGGAGCCTGCTCCTGTCCCTCCTAAGGCTAAGAAATCTCGTTCGAAGAAGGTTAAAGCGGAAGATGAGGACGAGCCTGCGCCCGCTCCCAAGCAGAGGAAGTCCAAGGCCAAGACCAAGGCTGTCGTTGATGATGACGAGGCCGACGAGGCCAACGAGGCTCCGCAGGCAAAGAAGCCTACTCAGAAGCGGTGAGTCATGTTGATCCCAGTACAAATACCAATAGGGCCGCTGACATTGAATAGCGGCAGCAGGAAGGCTAAGGCTTAAACAAGCCTGCCCGTCCACTCGTTCCAGTGAGCCGTTTCTGCAACAATCTGCATATCGTTCAGCTTGGGTTGTGATCGGAATTCACCATCTGCAACGAAACCCTCGGAACAAGGATACTGTGCTGAACCCTCGTTTCCGGATGTCGACCATGTGCGGAATTACTTTTCTTTTTCTTTCGGATTAGCGTTGGCTGTGGCATATGGATACCCGACATGGCTGCTTGCAATATTACCGTGGCTACTTAATCGGGCTTCTGTTCTCTTTACTTTGTCTGTGAACCTAGCGGGTTTGCTTGTACGGCATCAAGCGGGAAGTTTCATTAATGCGCTTTGAGTTTCCTTATGGCTTCTTCGAGGGCAACCTAGGAATTATTTTCTTACATACATGTGATACAGGAACCCTTCAGTGCCCGCCATTCGTATCACCCGAGTACATATGTTTCTAACTCCCTCAGATCTCGCAAGACTCTCACCTCCTGCTGCCCCTCTCCACCCACATCCTCCCTTCTCACCACATCTCTAGCATCTCGGACCAGTCCCTCTCGATCCACTAAGAACGCATTTGCCCACCCAGCCTCCTCTGCCCCCACAACATCCTTATCCACCTCGTCGCCCACATACACTGCCTCCCATTCACCATCATCAGTCTCCCGTCCAGTCTCCTCTCCTTCACCGACCCGAGCGTACCGCGCTAACGCCAACCGCCTCGCCGCGTCGAAGATGGCACGATGCGGCTTCTCATAACCGCAGTCGTACGACGTCAGCACAAAATCGATATCGTTCTCGCCCAACCTTTCTGGTTGCAGCAATGTCGTTGCAGAAGTGCTGCCGCTGCCGTTTGGGTACGTTGACGCAGCGATCTTTTCGACGGTCTCCGGATCGACGTGCCCGACGCGCAGGCCGAAGGAGCGGAGGATGCCAGCGACACGGTCGTCCGAGTTGGTCAGGACGGCGGTGACGATTTTGCGGCGGCGGCTGCTGCTGCTGCCGCTGCCGCGGGCGGTGCGGAGGGAGGCGAAGAGGGGGATCACGTCGTTGTAGAGAGTGTAGCCGTCGCGGCTGGCGAAGCGGGTGATGAGGTCAGGAACGAGTCGATGGGGGAGAGATGGAGGGTTGGGAGGGGCCGAGCCGGGAGAGGATAATTTCTGCGTGGAGAGGAAGGGGGTGAAGGTTTGAGTTATGATCTGTTTTGGTGCCACTGGGTCAGTCTGCTGAAGGGTGCAATGAATCTTTTGCATCCTTGGTAATTTGACCATGTTCCCGTTCTATTAATTATGCTGGGAGCGCTGTTGAATAATGGGCATGTTTATGGTAAGTGCAGCAGTGAGATTTAGGGTATGATTGAAGCGTTGAAATATGTGCGGATGCAGGGTGGCAGTGGGTGCAGCTGTGCCATCCGTTCATGTGGGATGTAGATCCCGCTAGGTAGCTTATTTGACCAGGGAGGCGAAAAAGGTATTTTGATTTCTTACTGTGAAGAAATAGGAGAGTGTGAATGTAGACCAAAAAAATAGTTCAAGACATACATTGCTCCACCATGCGGTAGGATCCATCCCAACTTCTTTCCCGTAGTTTGGTTTCTCTTTAGCGTTATGTTTGAATGCTGCATATCCGTTTCATCTACTCGTCAGCGTTATGTCCCCAAATTCATAGACCATGTGTCGTCATCCACTTTCGACTTTGGGCAACATGTACCAGCCACGCTATCAACCAAAGGCACACGGCTGGGACAATGAGCACAACGAAAATAAAAGGTGCCCGCAAACATAGAAAGTGCCGTATGCTTGACCCACCTTTCTTGAAGCTGCTCATAATATCTTCGTCGGAAACATCGCCACAGATGCCATGTTTGCGGGCGATCTCTCCGTACAGCGCACCAATCGGTCCGCGCGGAGTGAAGAGCGTTCCAAACGCGTCAAAGGCTATGAGCAGGTTCTTCTGTGAGAGCTTTGGATTTGACATTGGAGCTTGGAGTCGGAAGATGTCGGGCGTGGTGGTCGTGGGCGTAGGCTGGAAAATGATATTGGCTAAGCGTGACTCACGGTGGCAGGTGCGACGAGGTCAGATCGGCAACAACTGGGTCACGTGGAATATATGGACCGGGGCAAGGATTGGGAATTGAAGCGCACCACAAGCCAAGCTATTGTAATAATGTGGAGGATGTTTAGCTAGCTCTTGTGGGAGGTGTAACATCGTCCAGTTGGCCGTGATTCTGAAAATCACATCATCAGAAAAGCGGCACACAGTATTCATATCATCTTTATGCATTGCTTATGCTGCTGGATAATATTCCTACACGAACCATGTGAAAAGCCCACACACCACATTTTCCCGTGCGCTTGTAGCTCCGGCATCCCGCTTAGTGAAAGAGAACCAGACCTCCCGGAAGAACCCCCCGACCATCCCCAATCTAGGAACCAGTCGAAGAGAGGGGCCAATGAGTCGTCGTTGTTGGTATCGTAGACCGAAGAGAGAGAAAGCGCCTTGAAGCACCGAAACCAAGATCCCGGTTGCCGCTGTGAATAACATGAGAAATCGAGGCTTTAAAACAGGTAATGGAAACAATCGAGGGATGTAGAGAATGAGATGAAGGCGGCTAAGCAGTGCTCGGCCTGATAGGGGAGGAAACTAGACATTAAGCGGTATCCGCCTTTCAACGCAGCGAATGCTTGATCACCCAACCCCTTCTGCCCAATCTCTATATCCCAAGAGCGAAGCATAAGAGGGTTGGTAGATACACGTCACATCGTACAGTGCATCACGCGCTGAAAGGTCTGTTCCGCCTCCCGAGAACTGAACTTTTAAGAAATGGTTCCAAGTAAGCTCCTGTTTTCGAACAAGTCCGTTGGCCGTAACGTCGTTAAAGTCGTGGCTACCGAATGTGCACCGGGCTTTGATGAACATGCGTGACCCATCAACTAACACTGATCTGACGATCTCGTAGCAAAGACATTGCTGAATGCGCACATGTTCTTGAGATCTGAGAAACGTCGAAACTAATGGGCGAGGCTGCCCTAATGACGGCGAGGAGTGAAAGCACCAGCGATTGGACCGGATTTCTTGGCAAGAGGACTGGCACGCGGAACACCCATATTACTCGACTTCTTTTTCTTTCGCATCGGAGTGATGATGGCATCGGCCGAGGCTCCAGTACGCACAGGCCTAGAGGCCTGCGCGCGAGCAGCAGGATCGTCGGGGAGACGAGCCACATCGCGGTAACGGTTCTGGTTTCTCCTGAACGAATTCACGTTCGCGCGGTCGAAGTGTTGAAGCATTCTCTGGCTCATCTCATGGGCTGCAGAAAGACCAGCCCTGGCGGGAGTATGACCCGCATGAGCCTTGGTAGGAGAATTGGCTGCGGTGGGAACATCGGTCTCGTCAGCCTCGTCGGAATCACTCTGGTTGCCAAAATCGATGAAGTCGTTGACGTCCAGCATGTCTTCTATGTCGTCGTCATCTTCGTCATCGAATTCCATCGTGCCATCCGCATCAATACCGACGAATGGATAGAACGCTTCCGGGGGGCCAATAGGATAGTTGAGGCCGCCAGCTGCTCCGTAAATGCCACTGAGCATGATGTCTGCGAAGTTTGTGTTGCCATCGCTGAAGTCGCTGTCATCGCCATTCAGGTTTTGCAGTTCGCTGCGAGGGCTGTTATTTGCAGTGCTACTCGCGGTACTGGCAGTCCAGAACTGGTTGTTCGAAATACGAGCAGGCCTTAGCACCATGCGCTTTCCGCTGCTGTCCAGAATGGCAATAGCCCTCCTCGGATCGAGAGTGAAGAAGCCTTTGATCGGGCCCTTCCGCTTCGATGATTTTGCCGGAGGCTGTCTCTTGGACCGCGGAAATGGCTTCGGGGTGGCGGAGCCGGCAGAAGAAGATGAGTCACGGTGGACACGTGATGGCTTGTTAATGGTGGGTGGCGGGGGTAGGTCCTCATCGGTGGTGTCACCTTCATCCGCTGCGTCTTGTCAGCATTCACATAGAAAATAGAACTAATCAAGTGAGCCATACTCTCGTAGCCACTAGAGCCTGCTTCTGACTCAGAGCCAGACTCCGTGTGGACGTCGTGCTCTCGGTCACTCGAATTACTGGATAGCTCCTTTTCGTCGCCAAAGTCCCAGTATGACCTCTCGCTATCGCTAGCTGTTGACTCGTCGAAATAATCAATATCGTCCAGATCTTGGCTATGCCTGAAGCTCGAGAGCACTTGATTGTCCTTGTGGAATAAATCGGGAAAGAAACTGTTGAGGTCTTCCGAAGACGTTTCGTCGTCACTATCGACGTCGGAAACGGCGTGCACGTTATCGTCGAACCGCACACGCCTCGTGGAAGTGTTTGATTGGACGGGGGTTATCTCCTCCATGCCAGCCCATTGTTCACCAGAAAGTCCGAGTATCTGATCGTCGCCCATGTCGAGAAGATTGCCTTCCAGATATCCGCTGTCGAGCAACATCGAGACATCCGGGCCATCGCCAAAATCGCTCTCGTTGTCGGACGTGTTCAGCGCATCCCGTAGAGCTTTCTCCTCCAGGTTCTCGTCAATGTACTCATCGTTATCTGATTCATCAATATCCTCGACAGCCTTGTAGATTTCGTCGTCATCGGAGGAGTCAATAGCGTTCTCTGATTCAATCAAAGGACCTTCCTCAGACGCAATGCTGCCCTTGCGGAAGGCCTCGTATGCGAGGAGGCCGTTGGGATTGTTGCTCAACTTCCTATTCAGCTTTTTGCGGGGGTACGCCAAAGCAGATTCTTTCTCATTCCCGCTTATCGCGTCTTCATCAAACGCAGCAAAAATGTCGGTGTTGCTGAAAGTGCGCTTTTTGGATAGAGGGGTGAGGAGACCCTCTTGATCAAGCCCCGTCCCGCGGTCGTCCTTCCTCTCTGCATCGGCGGGCTCAATGTGGATAGCAGGCCGCTTGCCTCTGCCCATGCCGAAACCGCCGGACGGGGCATCTTCGTTTGGCTCGTCGTCGTCGTCCTTGTCCGCCTCGTCGGCGCTGCTGTCTTCCTCATTGCCGAGTGTTTCGTCTGAAGCTACGCCCAAACTGCGCTTCACCCCTTTTCCGGAGATGTTCTTGCGGGCTGGTACCTTTGAGCTGGTGGCTTTCACCGCTCCGTTAGGACTCCTGGGCTCAGGCGAGCCAGTGTCGTGGGTCACGAGACCAATGCTCTTGTTAGCTTGGAAAGTTGCCATTTCTCTCAATGGCTTGGGTTTGTTGGGTTTGTTCGATTGCTGAAGTTCGGGGGTTCAAGGGTTGAGGGTTGAGAGAAGAGAAGGGAAGTAGAGGTGAAGATGAGGCGGCCGCTGCTTGAGAAGGGTGGAAAGTCGCCTGCGGACGATCTGGGGGGATTCTTTGGTGGACTTCAAGACTTGAAGGGCCGTATGGCCAGGTCCAAGCCGGATGCTCGTCGAGTCCGAGGGGTGACGGACAGAAAACGGTGCCGCTGTAGTGAGCTCTGCGGGTACTCCGGTAGAGTCTGGTCTTTGGTGCTGCACTTCAAGCAAGGGCTTGCTCGAAGCAGTCGAGGGCGAAGTATCGTCGTAGAGTCGTTGGAATTCTCGGTGGGCTGCCGGACTGGAGGGCGCGCAGGACACACGCCCCCCAGTGGGGGATTTACAGCTCAGCGACAGCCTGCGGCATGTTTCTCGACGAAATAGGGTGGCAGCGGGGCGTGTGTTCTGTAGGGTGGATTTGGGCGACTTCGTTGTCTGGCGGGTTGCTGAGCTAGAGGAAGAGAAGCGGAGGGTGCGGTGGTAGAAGGAACTTTTGAGCCAGGCCCCGGCGGCGCTAGTGCACTGGCGCGGCCACACGGCCCAGCTCGACGTGGGTTCCGTTGATCTGCCCGCAAGGATTGCAGAGCGTGCAGCAGAAGCCGGCTGCAGCATTGCCCTGCGGGCTGCCGAGCCGGCATGCTGCTCGCCCCGACGCTGCTGCGTTGCTGCCCTGATGTCGCGCAGCCGTTGCGGGCGCGCGGCGCGCGGCGGAGCTCACCGGCTGGCGCGGCGACCGTTGAAGTCTACGCAAAAAAAAAGTTGCTCCCCTCTGCCAGCAGCGGACCGCGGGCCAGCACGCCCAAGAAGGGCCGGCTAACCAACGGGGTCCAATCAGCGCTGGGCGCTCTCTGACTCCTGCGCAGCCTGCCGCCTGCCGGATCCCTCATCTTGCATTCAATGCACCACCGTCAGCCCGCACATGAGGACCGCTGATACGCAGCCATTGGCGGCCACGCACGCACTGAAACTTTGTCTGACTCCCAGATGCGCTCCGGGGCAGACGTGTGGAGTTGGTGCTGTTGGCCAATGGCCGCCTGCGCTACGCATCACGCCCCACCCGTGCAATTCGCACCCGACTGAGCTGACGATGAGGCTGTTGACGTGCGTGCGTGCGCTCCTGGCCACAGTATTGCCATTGCTGCCGCCGCCGGCTGAACAGGCGTCCTCCGTCCCCAACTGAGAAAGTGGCAACATGAGGCCTCGCTTTTTCCTTTACCGAGCCCTGCCCCGGCCGGCATCCCAGTGACGGCCCTTGGCTGCAGACGTCTGAACAGGCGGTGTGAGGCTCCCTGCGTCTGCGCTGTCTGGCGACCTCACCCTTCGACTGTCGCAGCTTCGCCGCCTGCATACGCGCGCCGCCGAAAGCTGCTGCCCGGCATGCGCAGGTTTCCGTCGTTGACCCACAGCCGGCGTGATCTCTGCCTCCTTGCTCCCCTCGTGCCCCTCGTCAAGAAAATGTCAGCGCGCTACACTAATTACCGGACCACGCTTTTGCAGGGCCGAATGGAAAACTTTCGCACCCAATCAGCTTCCTGTCAGAGTAAGTGAGCACGCAAGCGGCTGGACAATCGACCCTCCCCTCGCTCGGCTTTTTTAAGGCGAAATGATCTTTGGTCCAGGCGCTCGGCGACTGCGCAATGCGGTCACTGCCCCCGCAAGATCGTCGTCCCTACAGATCAGATTTTGCTATTATTCACAACCACGTGAGCCTCGTGAGCAATCCGACATTTTCTTCAGAGATGACATCGGATGTTGGGCAGTGACGTTAAAGGTCCCGTTTCTCAAGAGAAAATTTTTTTTCACGACTCGACTGATACATCAGCCAACAGTATGAAGAGGTGGTGTCTCTAGCTCCATTCCCTTTGCTAGCACGGAGCAGTGACGTAGCCCTTAGATTTCGTTTGCTCGGTAGAAGTGTACCCTGAAATATTTCTCAAGTTCACCCTCAGATTAATACGTCAGCTGATCGCATGTACAACGCCGCTACGCACAATACAAAATTTGCCGAGTAATGATCAGCTCCGTGCAATGATGAACGTCGGAGAAGATGCCCGGAGCTACCTCCTCAAATCAAGAATTGCTCCCAACTGGACCTGATTCTTCTCGCCCCATCCTGCAGCCCCTGCAGCAACATCTGGACGGATCGCAACATACCAACTCCATGCTCTCCTGTCAAGCTCGGACCTATCAAGAACAGTAGCCCAAGATTCACACAGCAAGTCCAGCGCGCCCAGTAGCATTCCGAGGTTCCGGTCTTTCTCTCCTTGCTTCGCTCCACTTGTTAGCTTCTTTGCAGGTCTATCCTTTTCCTTAGAAGCGACAGAGTCAAATGACCTCAGGAGATACGAACGAGCGGATTGTGCCGTGAAAATTGGCATTCCGTCGGCGTGGTGTGAGGTACCGTTTTTCTTCCTTAGGGCTTCCAGATCGAGGCCCCACAGCGGGGGTTGTTGCTCATGTGGAGGTACTGCGTCGCCACGCAGCGTCTGCTGGGAGTCTGGTTCGGACGCTTCTTCCTTGACTTCGTCTTGGTCCTTCCATTCATATCCCCATCTCTTCATGACTCTGATTTCCCTGCCCATGATTTTCACAGTCGGTTGACCTTCGCCCCACCCTTCTTCATCCGCACTATGTCCATTTTCAAGTCCGATACTGACTGCTTTGCTGCGACTATTTGCGCTCACCACTGCCTGAGCCAAACTAAGCCGGCTTGACAAAGGCTGCTCTGGCATGGTGTATTTGAGCAATTGAACCGCAAATGCAAGCACCAATGGCGCTCGGTTGGTCATGACAGCTGTGGCACGAATCACGCTCTCATCGTGACATGGTTTTGGAAGCTCCAGCGATTTCTCAAAGGCAGCCGGTGTGCCAGGCTCACTGGCTGACGATTTGACCCTTTTCGACGCTGTAGGACTGTCTGCCTGATCGGATGTGGCAAATGTTCGTTTCTTGCTGACGCGCTTCGCTGCATTGAAGACTTGTTTCGCTAGCTTCTCGTCTGGAAAGACATTGTGCAAGTCCTGCAAGCTGGCTTTCGAAATGTCATCTGGGCTTTTCAGACGTATTAGCGTTGACGCGAAGAGCTGGAGATCCAGTAATCACAACTTTTAGATAGCTAGCAAATGTAAGAAACAACGGAAAACTAAAGGACTAGTCATGGGAAACGGCAAAAGAGTTGCGATGCATATGGATAAAGAAAGATAAAAGACCCGCTACTGTGCAGTCAGAGCATTTGATTACGTCATACCTTCGAAGATTAGCTTGCTGAAGGTCCTTTACTTTGCCCAAGGCTGTAGCGAGAGGAACTTTAGCATCTTTTGAGAGGAAGCGCAGAAGCGTTTCAACTTCGTTTGCTGACGCCATGGTGGTGAATTGAAGATGATTTTAGATGAGCAGGCAGCGAAGCGGAGGGGTGCGTGGATCAGCCAAGCGCGACGCGGTCCCGCGCTCGCACGTGCCCGCTTGGAGAGTGTGGTGGTCTGTGCTCAGGATCGGAGCTTGGCCTTGTCGCAGCTGCAGCGCGGCGGACATGGAACAACCATCCACCAGCCTCAATCTTGCGACGTTCGTTTCTTCCGACTTTCATCGCTGTGCTACAAAGCATATATCGCCGTGCGCGCATGGTGAGGAGCTCCCGTGCCTATTTTAAAGCCCCATCGCCCTTTCGGTATGGCAGGCGCAAGCACATTGCGCCTCTGGTGGTTTGCTCCGTTGACATTGCTAATATTCACTGGAAG
The DNA here is from genome assembly GCA_009801085.1 of Lasiodiplodia sp. COLG20. NCBI lineage: Eukaryota > Fungi > Ascomycota > Dothideomycetes > Botryosphaeriales > Botryosphaeriaceae > Lasiodiplodia > Lasiodiplodia sp. COLG20. The sequence continues at coordinate 44,749 of VNWV01000010.1, read as the reverse complement.
CTTGTCATTCCCCACCATTCCGCTTAGGCATATCAGCTGTGTACATGAGCTCGCTGCACACTCCCCAGGGCCGGTGGGACTGAATACCATATAACCCCTCCCATTGCTCTCCTAAACCGTCCGCGTCGTCTACCATGGATAAGCCTTCTGGAGCGAAGGATTTCTTCGACATCTCCGACAAGTTGAGCGCCCCGGCCAAGAAATCACTGCGCGAGAGACAGAAGGAAGAAGCGGAAGCAAAGCGCAAACGTGAGGAGGAGGAGGCCAAGATAGCTCTCAAAGACTTTCAAAAGTCTCTCGGAGTCGACGAGGATGATGACGATGATGGAAGACCGACCGATTCAGGTCCTCCACGGATGGGTTCTGGCAGGCATTTCACGCCAAGAGGTCCCAGGGGCAATAGTGGTCCAGGAAGTCTCGGGCCTCCGCCACCATCTCTGTCCAGGAAGAGAGCACTGGATGGCTCACACAAGGATAGAGAACACGGTCTGCTTGCCTACAGCAACTCTGGGCCTCTCGATGCAGCAACTGCGTTCCGAGACTCAGACGATGAGGATGACCGCCCTACGAGCTCAAAGGCAGCGGAGAAAGCAGTTCCCAAACCCACCATGCGCCTGTCGTCGTTACCGCCTAGCATCACAGCTGCGGAAATCAAAGCCATGATACCTTCGACGCTTACTGTGGAAGCTGTGAACATCAGCAAGAACCTCGACTCCAGATCCAATGACCGGAAATCGACAACTGCAATAGTTACGCTCGCGCAGAACACTCCGGCAAAAGATATCGACTCCGTCGTGAATGCACTGGAAAAGCGCTACTTGGGGTTCGGCTTCAATCTCTCCATCTCGCGACATTTATCATCAGTATCGCTGGACGCGCCCGCGCCGGGGCTTGCCAATGCGGTCCCTTCATCTCTGCCCTTCGGCGCAAAGTCTATCCCAGGGGCCCCAGGTCAATCCATGAGCCGTGCCCCTCCTCCACCTTCACTTCGTGGCAACCAGCAGTTTCATCAACTTTATGGTTCCGCTCAATCTCATTTCGGAAGGGCTTCGGTGCCGACTCAGGTCACAGTTAAGCCACCTTCAGATATAAAGCAGCTCAAGCTCATCAACAAGACTATCGAATCTCTATTGAAGAACGGCCCTGAGTTTGAGGCATTGCTCATGAGCCGACCAGAGGTCCAGAGAGAGCAGAAGTGGGAATGGCTGTGGAATGCGCGCTCTCCCGCCGGTGTCTGGTATCGCTGGAAACTATGGCAAACCATCACTGGGGAGGAGACGATCCCGGATGCGCGTAGCCGTTTCAGGGCTTTAGAGCAAAGAATCTTCTATGATAGTGCTCCTTGGGTTGCTCCAGACCAGCCCTTGCCATTCGAGTTCACCACGAAGTTTGAGGAGTTTGCATCAGATCCCGAGTACGATTCCTCGGATGAAGAAGCATCAGATGATGATGCCCCGAGACGTCCGCAGCACGTCTCTGGAGGCCCACCCGAGGCTGCAATGGATACCGACGACGCACTCAAGTCGTACCTGAACCCTTTGAAGAAGTCTAAGCTCACTCACTTATTGGCTCGCTTGCCAACAACGACAGCCCGTCTTCGCAGGGGCGACGTGGCCCGGGTTTCCTCGTTTGCTATCAGCCATGCCGACAAGGGCGCCGATGAAATTGTCAATATGCTTGTCACGAACATTCAAAAGCCCTTCTCATTGACCAGTGCAAATCCGGACCGTCAGAAACAGGAGGATGAGGCAGAGCAAGAAGAAAATGGGGAGAAGAAGGCTGACAAGGAGGACCCATCATCAGCAAAGCTCATTGGTCTATACATCATTTCGGACATCTTCGCGTCTTGTGGCACATGTGGAGTACGTCAAGCCTGGCGCTACCGGGAGTGGTTCGAAGCAGCGTTCAAGAAGCGCAAGCTATTCGAGCATTTGGGCCGGCTTGAGAAGGACCTGCAGTGGGGTCGGCTGCGAGCAGAGAAATGGAAGCGGAGTATAAACAACATCCTTTCGATGTGGGACGGTGGAAATGTCTTCTCACCTGCAGCACAGACACACTTTGTGGAGGTATTCAACAATCCACCAATGACAGAAGCAGAAATGCAAGCAGCCGAGAAGGCAGAGCGAGAGGCTACCAAAGCTGCGACGAAATCAAAATGGAAGCCGGTTGAAGTGCAGGCAGAAATTAAGCAGGAAGAACAGAAGGACTCTCCAGCTCCTGCTGGCGTGGACAGCAAGGAAGACGATGTCGATGGCGAACCTATGGCGGAGGACATTGATGGCGAGCCGATGGGAAATGGGGATGTCGATGGCGAGCCGATGGACGAGGATGTGGACGGTGAGCCTATGGAGGGAATCAAGAGCGACAAGGCGGACGCTGACGTGGACGGTGAGCCTATGAAGGAGGGAAGTTCAGGTCAGGTGCCCACGGGTGAGGCAACAGGCACATACGACGGTGCCGGTGAGACGGAGGCGGCAAGAGCTCGTAGGCGACGCCCGAAGGCGGAGGACATGTTTGCGGACTCAGAAGACGAGTAGGCAAATAGCAGTGGCTAGAACCAGGAGTATCAAAATCATGATAATTATCTACACCTGCATGCATGGTAGAAAAGCGTCATGCTGATTTTCGTTTCACACGCCAAATAAAGACCGAAGCTCGTGCAACCACAGCACCCAAGCTAGCCATGGTAGCATGACTATACAGCGACTCCGACTACTGTGAAAGTACCTTTTTTCCTCCCTCGAAGGTGAGGAGCATCCGCACCGTGCAAGCGGCAGGCCATCCACGGCGGTCGGCATATCTTCGGCTAAACGCGCGCAGGCGCAGGCGCGGACGCGGACGTGGGCGGCGCGGGACGGTGAAGCTGCCCGAACCCAAGGTCACCAAGACATCGCTGCTCGTCGCACGCTGCTGAGAGTCCTCCCCTTTGAACTTCTGCCAGCGTCCTCTCCACACCGACCCCTTCTTTCGTCCTTTTCGCATGGCAGCTTCTGCCCTCACTCCGCGATACTGAACGGCCCGTCGGCCCCGTCAACATGGCGCAAGCTTCGCCGGAGACCGTCGACCGGCTGTTCAACGAGCTGAAGTCAAGGTAGCAGCGTGCCCCGCTCGTGCCTGCAGCTCCATACTGACATCTACAGGAGTGCCGAAGCCAGAGAGAATGCCGCGAAGGCACTGCGCCAGAGCCTCGAGGCTGCTCATCGAGGTCAGTCGTCGCAACAGCTCACGCCGCCGTCTCCGCGCTCACACCCCTCACAGAGTTGCCTCCGGGCCAGTTCGCGAATTATTACGACCGCGTATGCAACCGCATAAACGCCCTCGTCGTCCAGGGCAATGAGACGAATGAGCGCCTGGGGGGAATCCAAGCATTAGACCAGCTCATCGACTTCAAGGGCGACGACGCTGGCCAGAAGACCACGCGATTCGCAAGCTACCTGCGCGCCATATCGCAGGGGAATGACAATGCCGCTATCGATGCCGCCTCGCATGCTCTGGGAAGGTTGGCGAAGCCCGGCGGCACTCTCACCGCGGAGCTGGTGGAAGCCGAGGTGAAGAGTGCGTTGGAGTGGCTGCAGATGGATCGCCAGGAGAACCGTCGCTTCGCCGCTGTGTCGAATTTGAGAGAGCTTGCAAAGAACTCGCCCACGCTCATGTACCAGTGGGTTCCCCAAATATTCGAAGTCATTTGGTATGCGCTGCGGGATCCAAAGGTCCGCATCCGCCAGGCGGCTGCCGAGGCCATCAGCTCCTGCTTGGAGATTATCTCGGCGCGCGATCAGCAAATGCGGAACCACTTCTTCGGTAAGGTCTATGACCAGGTCCTGACCGGATTCACGGTGAATACCGTGGAGTCAATACACGGAGCAATACTGGCCATGAAAGAGCTTCTCCGGAGAGGTGCCATGTTCATGCATGGGTCCCGATACATCGAAGCTTGCAACAACGTGCTGCGATACAAGGACCACCGTGACGCGCTCATCAGGCAGGAGGTGATTGTTACAATACCATTGTTGGCTGCTTACTCGCCGAACGACTTCTCTCAACACTACCTTCATACTTGCATGCTCCATCTGCAGGGCCTTCTCAGAGAAGAGAACAAGGACCGTAGCGCAGCATTCATAGTTGTGGGGAAGATTGCTGGAGCAGTTGGAAGCCACTTCGGAAAGTACATCGACGGCACCCTGACGGTCATCAAGAACACCCTCATCCGCAAGACGCGGTACCGAGCCCAGGAAGAGCCGGCTATCTTCGAATGTCTCAGCATGCTTTCGATAGCTGTTGAGCAGGCCCTCAGCAAGCACGTGGACTCGCTTCTGGACCCCATGTTCTCCTGCGGACTGAGCGATCCTCTCACCCAATGTCTCGTCGACATGGCCCATTACGTCCCTTCCAGTAGAGCAGCCATCCAGGAGCGTCTGCTCGATCTTCTCAGCCAGGTTTTGTGTGGCCGCTCGTTCATCTCTATGGGTAGTCCGCAACACCACGCTGCTCCACCACCGCAAATATGGACTCGCGATCACAAACCACCAGAAATCATCAGGCAGAAAGAAGCTGAGATTGCCCTGGCACTTAAAACGCTTGGCGAGTTTAATTTCTCTGGCCACGTGCTGAACGAATTCGTGCGGGATGTTGCTATCAAGTACGTCGAGGCAGACAACAGGGAGATTCGGAAAGCTGCTGCGCTCACCGCATGCCAACTTTTCATCGGCGACCCCATCGTGACCCAGACGAGTCAGCATGCGATCCAGGTTGTTGGAGACGTCATCGAGAAGCTCCTCACATGTGGAGTTGCAGACGTGGATCCGGACATCCGTCATACTGTGCTCAGGGCACTCGACTACCGCTTCGACCGCCATTTGGGTAAGGCTGAGAATGTCCGAAGTCTATTCCTGGCCCTGAACGACGAGGTCTTCGAAATTCGAAGGGCGGCTATCTCCATCATTGGTCGCTTGACATCCGTCAACCCTGCTTACGTTTTCCCATCGCTACGCAAGGTCCTCGTTCAACTCTTGACCGAGATCGAATACTCTAATAGTGCTCGGGACAAGGAGGAAAGCGCAAGATTGATCAGCAACTTAGTGGTTGCCTCGCCAAAGTTGATCAAACCTTATGTCGACCCTATGATCACCGTCCTTCTTCCTAAGGCACGGGATAGCAACCCTGAAGTTGCTTCATCCACCCTTAAGGCCATCGGCGATCTTGCAACTGTGGGCGGCGACGACATGAAGCAGTACATCCCCGAGTTGATGGATATCATAATCGAGAATCTCCAGGATCTCAGCTCAGAATCAAAACGTATGGCAGCTCTTATTGCGCTCAGTCAGCTGGCTTCAAATGCTGGCTATGTCATAGAGCCTTACAAAGAGCACTCAGAACTTCTGACGATCCTCATCAATATTGTGAGGACAGAACCGGCAAACACCTTGCGGAAGGAAACTGTGAAGCTCATGGGTGTGCTCGGAGCATTGGATCCTGACGAGTATCAGAAGATCGTCGAGAAATCGCCAGAGCACAACTTGCAGGCAGAGGCTCAAGCTGTCACCGATGTCTCATTGATTATGAGTGGTATCACACCATCAAACGAGGAGTTCTATCCGACTGTCGTCATCAACACGCTCATGGGACTTCTCAAAGACACATCACTGGCACAGTATCATTCGGTTGTCGTAGATGCAGTGATGAACATTTATGCCACAATGGGTCTGAAGTGCGTGCCATTCCTGCCGCAAGTTGTACCGGGTTTTCTGGGCGTCATCCGAGGAGCACCAGCGGGACGCGTAGAAGGCTACTTTAACCAATTGAGCCAACTCGTGAGAATCGTACGCCAACATATCCGACCTTTCCTGCCCTCCATCCTTGAAACGGTGCAGGAATTCTGGAGCGGTGGCATTCAATTACAAGCGACGATTCTCTCCCTCATTGAGGCGATCGCACGCTCTCTTGAAGGAGAATTCAAGATCTACCTCGCCAATGTTCTGCCGTTGATGCTGGGTGTCTTGGATCAGGACACATCCGTCAAGCGGTTGCCATCAGAGCGTGTTCTCCATGCTTTCTTGATTTTCGGATCGAGCGCAGAGGAGTACATGCACTTGATCATCCCGGTTATTGTTCGCATGTTCGACAAGCCTGGACAGCCGCATGGCCTACGGAAGTCAGCTATTGAGACCATTGGCCGCCTTTCGAGGCAGGTCAACATCTCAGAGTTCGCCGCCATGATCATTCACCCACTCTCGAGAGTGCTTGCCGGCAATGACATCGCTCTCAAGCAGACAGCCCTTGACACATTATCCGCTCTAATCTTCCAACTTGGTCCTGATTACATTCACTTCATTCCCACTATCAACAAAATCCTTGTCACACACAAGGTGCCACATTCGAACTATGCCCTTATCGTCTCCAAGCTTCAGAGAGGCGAGCCTCTTCCTCAGGATCTGAGTCCGGACGAACGGTACGGTGATGACGACGAGGACCTCAATGCTACAGAGATCTCAACAAAGAAGCTGGCAGTCAACCAGCAACATCTCAAAAACGCTTGGGACGCCACTCAGAAGACCACTCGTGAGGACTGGATCGAGTGGATGAGACGATTCAGTGTCGAGCTTCTACGAGAGTCTCCCCAGCAGGCTCTTCGCGCTTGCACGCCTTTGGCAAGCGTCTACAACCCTATCGCTAAGAGTCTGTTCAACTCGGCCTTCGTGTCCTGTTGGACTGAGCTTTATGATCAGTACCAAGAAGAGCTCGTGCGTTCGATCGAGATTGCACTTGCATCGCCAAACATCCCTCCCGAGATTCTGCAGATCCTTCTCAACCTTGCTGAATTCATGGAGCATGATGACAAAGCGCTTCCAATCGACGTCCGCACCCTCGGCATGTACGCTGCCAGGTGCCATGCATACGCGAAGGCTTTGCATTACAAGGAGCTTGAGTTCAACGCGGAGCAAAACGCTCGTGCCGTCGAGGCCCTCATTAGTATCAATAACCAGCTGCAACAGACCGATGCCGCATTTGGTATTTTGAGGAAGGCCCAGAACTACCAAGACGTCGAGCTCAAGGAAACCTGGTTTGAGAAGCTCGAGAAGTGGGAGGAGGCCCTTAAGTCCTATCAAAGACGTGAGAAGGACGAGCCTGATTCATTCGAGATTACTATGGGTAAGATGAAGTGTCTACACGCCTTGGGTGAATGGGACGTCCTGTCCACGTTGGCTCAAGACAAGTGGATCCATGCTCCGCAGGAATACCGGAGATCCATCGCTCCTCTAGCCGCCGCTGCTGCTTGGGGCCTTGGACAATGGGAGCTTATGGATCAGTACCTGTCGGTGATGAAGTCATCATCTCCAGATTGGTCATACTATGGCGCCATTTTGGCCATTCACCGCAATCAGTTCGAGGAGGCCCAGAAGCACATCACAAAGACACGCGACGGTCTCGACACCCAGCTCAGCGCTGTCTTTGGCGAATCTTACCAGCGTGCTTACCTACCGCTGGTGCGTGTGCAGATGCTCGCTGAGCTTGAGGAGATTATCACCTACAAGCAGAACAGCAACAACCCAGAGAAGCAAGCAAGCATGCGTGCTACCTGGATGAAGCGTCTGCTCGGCTGCCAGCCAAACCCGGAGATCTGGCAGAGAATGCTCAAGGTCCGCGCTCTGGTCATTTCTCCGAGAGACAACATGCACATGTGGATCAAGTTCACCAATCTCTGTCGGAAGAACCAGAGGGTGGGTCTGGCTGAGAAGTCTCTGCGTTCCTTGCTTGGTGGCACCCATGAAGACATCTTCGCCTACGTTCGGAACCACGCCCACGAGATACCACATCCTATTTCCTACGCCGTTTTCAAATTCATGTGGTCGTCGGACCGCAATGAGGAGGCGCTAGATCTACTCAAAGACTTTACTTCGCGCGTTGCAGATGACCTTCAGATCAGATCCAAGGACGCCATGGGACAGAACGGCAACATGCCGAATGGTATCAATGGTCACCATGGTGTCAACGGCGTCCACGGCTTCACAGGTCTTGTGAATGGCATGCACGGTCTGAACATGAATGGTTCTGGAATGGTGAACGGTACAAGCCAGGCGCCGGGCGCAAATCATTTCGATCTGGCGGAAACTCAGAAACTCCTTGCCAAATGCTACCTCAAGCAGGGTGAATGGCAGACACACCTACACAATGGCGACTGGACCCACGAGCACGTGCACGAGGTCCTGTCTGCTTATGCTGCGGCCACACGATACAATCAGAACTGGTATAAGGCATGGCATGCATGGGCATTGGCTAACTTCGAGGTTGTCAACGCCATGTCGCCGCAGGCTGACAGATCCACACCGGACCTTCCTGCCAGTGCTGTGCATGAGCACATTGTTCCCGCCATCCATGGTTTCTTCAAGTCCATCTCGCTCTCCTCGGCCAGTTCTCTGCAAGATACCCTCCGCCTTCTTACCCTCTGGTTTGCTCATGGAGGCCATCCCGAGGTTAACACAGCTGTCACAGAAGGCGTGGGCACAGTCAGTATCGACACTTGGCTTGAAGTTATTCCGCAGCTCTTGGCACGTATCAACCAGCCAAACGTCAGGGTTCGCCAGTCGATTCACAACCTCTTGTCCGACGTCGGGCGTGCTCACCCTCAAGCATTGGTGTTCCCACTCACGGTTTCCATGAAATCAGATGTCACCCGCCGTTCGCGTTCAGCAACAGCTCTCATGGATGCGATGCGACAACACTCCCCCAGGCTTGTGGACCAGGCTGATTTGGTCAGTCACGAACTGATCCGTATCGCTGTGCTTTGGCATGAGCAGTGGCATGAGGGTCTGGAAGAGGCTTCAAGGTTGTACTTCGGTGACCGCAACATCGAAGGCATGTTTGCAACTCTTGCACCGCTCCATGCTATGCTCGACAAGGGCCCAGAGACTCTTCGCGAGATCTCGTTCATCCAATCATTTGGGCGCGAGCTCCAAGAGGCACGCGATTGGTGCCAGACTTTCAGAAATTCTGGTGAAGAGGGTGACTTGAACCAAGCCTGGGACCTGTACTACCAAGTCTTCCGGAAGATCGCTCGTCAGCTGCCCTCTCTGATGACTCTTGAACTTCAATACGTCTCACCGAAGCTCAAGGCTGTACATGACTTGGATCTGGCCGTACCTGGCACATACCAGAGTGGAAAGCCTATCATCCGGATTCAGTCGTTCGATCCTGTTTCTACTGTTATTCAGTCTAAGCAGAGACCGAGAAGGCTGGTGATCAAGGGAAGCGATGGTGTCAACTACATGTACGCTCTCAAAGGTCACGAGGATATTCGTCAGGACGAGCGTGTCATGCAACTCTTCGGCCTGGTCAACACTCTTCTTGACCATGATGCTGAATCCCGGAAGCGTCATCTCAACATCCAGCGGTATCCTGCGATTCCTCTGTCCACCCAATCTGGTCTTCTGGGATGGGTACCGAACAGCGATACCCTCCATGTGCTCATCCGTGAATACCGTGAGAGCCGCAAAATCCTTCTCAACATTGAGCACCGTATTATGTTGCAGATGGCTCCAGACTACGACTGCTTGACACTAATGCAGAAGGTCGAGGTGTTCGGCTACGCTCTAGACAACACAACTGGTCAAGATCTCTACCGTGTGCTCTGGCTTAAGAGTAAGAGTTCTGAGGCATGGCTTGATCGCCGTACCAACTACACTCGGTCTCTGGCTGTCATGTCCATGGTTGGGTACATCCTGGGCCTTGGCGACCGTCATCCTTCCAACTTGATGCTCGATAAGGTTACCGGCAAGATCGTTCATATCGATTTCGGTGACTGCTTCGAGGTGGCAATGCACCGCGAGAAATATCCCGAGAGGGTACCGTTCCGTTTGACGAGAATGTTGACGTACGCCATGGAAGTCAGCAACATTGAGGGCAGCTACCGCACGACCTGCGAGCATGTCATGCGTGTGTTGAGGAGCAACAAGGAGTCCGTCATGGCTGTACTTGAAGCAGTAAGTTTACCTTTGTTGACGAATCAGAAGAGTACCCACGATGCTAACACAAGCTCCGCGACATTTAAGTTCATCCACGATCCCCTCCTCAACTGGCGCCTTGGTACGCGTGAGTCTCCTCCGGAGCCTTCGCTCTCCTCGCAGCGCCGCGCTTCCATCATCGGCACCGATGCCGTTCCCGGCGATCGTCCCGAATCGTCCTTCCGCCCCCGCCATCGGTCCAGTATTGTGCCGCCCGGTGTAGGCGGGCCGAATGAGCCAGAGGCCAGGGAGGAGCAGAACGCCCGAGCGCTACAGGTTTTGTCGCGCGTCAAACAGAAGTTAACAGGTCGCGACTTCAAGCCTCAAGAGGAGCTAAACGTCAACAACCAAGTGGACCGGCTCATTCGGGAGGCAACGAATCTGGAGAACCTGTGCCAGCATTACATTGGTTGGTGCAGTTTCTGGTAGAGAGGTGGATGGTGGTGTCGTCTTCTCTTCTTCCTTTCGACTTGATTGGTTGCTTACGTACAATTTTGTTTGCTTCCTGGCTGTTTCATTTCTCACTGCTGGCTGGCATCACTGGGGGACGGCGTCCGGGAAAACGTCCCCATCACGGTCTAAACTCCCGGTGGACTGCGGATACCTTTTTTTTTTTTTTTTTTCATGTTTAACGGCTGCAGGGGTAATGATGGGTTCTGCTTGATTTTCTGATTATTGATTGGAGGGTGCGAGCATGGAATTCTGGCCGGCATGATATGGGCGTTCTTTTTTGCAGTCTTCTTCATTAGTACGGACAGAAAGGCTCTCCTGTTGCTCATCTTCTCCTTCTTGACTGTATGTATTACCAAGATTGATACCTCGTGACGGCAAAGCAGACGCACACTTGTACTTCTGCGATTGGGCACTACTGTATACTAATGACCGTCCTTTGCGTAAACAGTGGGCGCATGAATTGCCCTCCCTTCGCCCACACTTAACAACGCATGTCGAAATCATCGCACCACTCCTGTCCTGGTCCGGCAATTCCTGGCTTTGCCTCATGATTTAGAGGCACCATTGCTAGCATTTTCTTTTCTCGCGTTTCTTTACACTTGCCCATCGTCCCCGCACAGCCAACGTCATTCCGCCTCTCCCTCCAATAGATCGTCCTCATCCTCGAGCACCAGCTCTCGCAGCGCTTCGTCCTCGGCCCAATCCACCCCACTACCCACGACCATGCCGGCCACCACGCCCTTCATGCTTCGCCACCGTCGACGGGCGCGCGCAGCATCGCGTTCTGCCTCGACCAGCTGATCTCGAAGCTTGTGATTGTCGGCGAGAGCTTCGTTGACCGCGGATGAAGAGACGGAAGCAGAGGGAGGATTAGCTAGGGATAGGAGGGTGCTAGCCAGGGCTGCATTCTTGACATTAGTGGCGGAGAGGGCTTTTGTGGTGCTGGCTAGGGCAGTGGCGATGGTGGTGAGTTGGTGGGTCTGATGGGAGAGTTGCATGGAGAGGGCATCACGGGGGTTGAGGAGGGGGGCGAGTCGTCTGTATTTGGGGCTTAGTTCGATTTCTTCTATTTCTTTTATTTTGTTGAAGAAAAAAGAAAAAGAAGCCCGAACCTTTCTTCAAAAGTTGCAGTTGAACCACCATGCACGGCTTTGATGACGGGATCCGTGATGAGGACTTGGTCGGTGATGTTGTTCCGGAGCAAGTATGACGCGCGTGCTTCCATGGCTGCACGCTCAGCAATGATCAGCTGTTGAGCGACTTCGTCATCTGAGAGGTTCTCGTCCGATACAGAGTCTGTTAGGCGTTAGCATGACGTAGCAATAAGATTGTGTGCAGCCAATATAGGGAGTGACAGCTGTAAGTGTTTGCCAGCAAAGTCAGAAGAACCCCCAGGTTTGAAACAGCTCACACGGACAGCTGGCTGGTAGTGTGGCAGCGGGGCAAGCTGTACCATTCTGCTGGGCTTCAAGCAAGCTGCGCTCAAGCTCAAGTTCGCGCACTTGATGGTAGAGCTGCAGCACGAGCTTCTCTGTGTCGCTCAGGACAACGGAGGCGGTGTCGGCATCCAGGAGATGGTCTCCGGGCGCTGGCGCTGCTGGCGCATGATTGCTGCCGTCATCCATGATCGTCGATAGCCACGCGTGACATGGGCCGCGAGGAACGGCGCGCGTGTTGGTGTTGTCTCGGAAGACGCGCCGCTAATCAAGGCACCAAGGCACCTGCACGGCCACACCAGCTCCCGCCCGATTTCGTTGCCGCTAGCCAACCGCACTTCGGGCTGAAGGGCCCTCGACGCCTTATCAGAGAGGCTGTCTTGCGGTGAGGCATCTGGACACAGGCAACCCTTGGTAGCGCGCGGAGAACTGGGATACCCCGGTGCTGCCTTGAGTTCGTGTGGCTGGAGCTAGGGCACCGCTGGTCATTTGAGCTGCGCACGACCGGGACCATCATCATCATCACCGCCTAATCGCTGTGCTCGCTCGAGGGCATGTCGCGACAACCTCTCTCCTCCCCTCCACCACCCGCATAGACCGCCAGCGACAGGCGCATGTCGCTGTCAGTCTTTGTCGCCCACTCGGGCAAGCGGCTCGACGCCGACCCCGTCGTCTTCAGCTCCTTGGACGCCCTCAAGGCCTGGCTTCACAATGCGACCAAAGTTCCGCCGCAGGACCAGATCCTGCTCACCCCCCGCGGCAAGCACGTCAAGTTGCAGACTCTCCTGACTGAGGTTAGCCCACCGCAACCCCCGTGTGCGAGCGTCCAAAGGTAACCTGTAGCAGAAGGAGATATTCCTGTACGATCGCGACCTCTTTGCCCTCCCGGCGCCCGAGAACCTCGACCACCTCGTTCCGCCCGAGCCGCTTCCCAAGGACTTCCAGCCCGGGAAGCCGCCTGACACCCTCTCCAACCAGAACGACCTCGCTGCATGGCAGAACTTGTTCAAGGCGCGCCGCGACTGGGCCCTGGGCCTGCGCGAGCAGTGTCGCTCCATGGCCCAGGCCGCCGCCAAGTGCGTGAGCGAGCAGGCCGTCGTCGAGCGCGGCGTGCGCGTCGCCACCAGCAACCATGAGACGCACATCCGGAGTCTGGAGCAGAAACAGCAGGAGGCGCGCGCCTGGTTCGACGCCGTGGCCAAGGAGCAGGACGAGTGCGTGCAGTCGTGGGAGGCCGATCTGGCCCGGCTGAGCTCCATACCCGCCAGCCAGCAGTTCCGCCGCTTCATCTCCACCCTTGGTAATGATACCCCGCGCAAGCCGTCCAGGAAGAATAGCGACGCTCGGGCCTCTTTGGATACATTTGTAAATGTGGACAAGGCCAGAAAGGCGGCGGCAGTCAGCAACACGGTTTTGGATGACCTGGAAGGCCGCATCGTAGATATGGACAAGCAGATTGAGAAGATCAGGGCCGAGTACAATGAATTGCAGAACGCCGTGGACCAGAGCCAGATGCACTCCTCGTACAACTACCAGGACGAACCAATGCGCTTATTTGAGGAGATCGATGTGCTAGCAAAGAAGGTCGACTCGGACTACGAGCACGTTCTCGGCCTCCCAGCACTCCCAAAGTCGGTTGCGCAGGCTTCGAAGATGGCGCTGCTTCATACCCGGAACTATCTCCCCTCCCTCACCGACTACAGTGGGGAGATGAGCGATCTGCTCAAGCATTCTGTGGAGCGGAAGAATTCGGCCGTCCGGCTCGCTCTCGAGCACCTCCAGACGATTGCGGGCATAGAGTCGACCCTCGCTGGTGCCAATGCCTCGATCGCATCGATTGAAATTGCCCCAGAGAGTCAGGATGCCCTTGAGGCTCTATCGATCATTTCTAAGATGCCATACATCTACGGTATTCTCCTGATCGAAGCTGTGCGAAGGCATGAGTGGGCGGAGAAATTGAAGAAGGATTCCTCCTCCTTAGCTGAGGAGATAGCTGGCTACCGGGATGAGGAAGAAAAAAGAAGAAAGAGGTGGCTGAAGAGCAATGGCGACGTTATCAATCTGGATGCCGCTCACGACAATGCTATCGGGATCGATATCAACGTTACCGGTCAGGACGTAGGCTGGCCTTCAGTCACCCGCCAGGACTTCCAGGATTATCTGAATCTTTTGAACACTATCGGTGGGCTCGAAAGTATCGTGGAATTACTTGCTCAGGCTTTTAAGGATATCGATCGCCCAACTCGACAACAGATCAAGCATGCGAAGGGCTTCAAGACAGGAAGCGTGCATGACGGGCTGGGTAAAGGCTCGCTTCTCTTGCGTGGAGAAGATGAGACGCGAGTCCTTAGAGAGTCGATGTCGAAGCTGGAAGAAGAGTTGAAGAGTTCTAAGAGCAGGGTCCGGAAGCTTGAGGATCTGCTTCACCGTCAAAGTCACATCAGCCGTTTGTCCATTGGGAGTGGAGTTGCTCCACCAAGCTCTCAGTTGCCGGATACCCCTACAGATCCGTATCCTCCTGTTTCTTCACCACAACTACAGGAAAATCTCGCTCGCCAGTCCTCGATCTCGTCCCGGAGGTATTCTTCCAACAAGAGTCCCGAGGAACGAGCCCTAGCCCAGCGGATAGTGCAGCTTGAGAACGAACTAAGGATGGAAAAGGAGGCCCGGATCAACCTCGAGAAGGAGCATTCGGCACGTGCTGATGCTGTCAATGACCTCCAAAAACATGTTGAAGAACGCAGATCCACGAACAAGGACCTCATGGAGAACATGGAAGCGATGCAGAAAGATTGGTCCGACGAACGCCGATCACTTGAAGACGAAATTAAAAGGCTTCGCTACAGACTTGAAGAGCTCGAAGAAGAACTTGACAGGAACTTGGGAAGTCGCGATAATGAAAGAGCAGGCTATGACGAGAGAAGACAAGCACTGGAAGCCGAATTGGACCAAGTTCGTAGGGATGCGGATGAGGAAGTTCAACGAGAGAAAGAGCGGGCTGAGGCAGCTGAACACACCATTCAGGAGCTTGAAGCTGTCCAATCTGAGCGGAAAATTACCTTGCAGAGCGCTTTCTCCTCGTTGGCAAAGAATGAGGCCCTTCCTGATAACAGCGCCATGCTAGCCTCGGAGCTTGAAAAGCTTGCGCAGAGGTCCCAGGATTACGCTCGCGAGCTTGCTGAGGCTGTTGAGAAGGCGAAATCGGAGAACGAGGCGCTCACTACTGCTGCTGCGAAGCAGCGGAATGACCTCGAGGCTCGAATCAGAACGCATGAAGCGGAGATTGCGCAGAAGAGTGAGGAACTTGCGGCCGAGAGTGCCAAGGTCAGGTCTTTAGCCGAAGAGCTGAAGGATGAACGGGGGCATCTGGAAGACCTGCGAATGAAGTTCGCTGAGGGAGAGACGGGTGCCGATGCCCTACGTCAACGTGTCACGGAAGAGGAAGCCAAAGTTGAGCGCCTTTCTACCGAACTCGCAGAGGCAAAAGCCCATGTCACGGCCCTCGAGAAGTCTCTGGCAGAACTACAGGACAAGTACGCCGCGCTGCAGGCCAATTCGACCAATGGTGAATCCAGATCCGAACAACAGGCAAAGCGTGCCCGAGATCTATCTGAGAGGCTGCTTGCGAACAACGATCGACTGCACAGGCTTTTAGAAACGCTCGGATTCGCCATCACACACCAAGACAATCAGATGGTGATCCAACGGGCTTCGAAGGTCGCGGGCCAGAGCACAGTTATCCCTGCAGATGCATCTGCAGCAATGAACCGTAGCGTGTCGTCGCCGTCGCCATCGCAGAAACCTCTTCAGAGTTCTCAAATGCTGGAGGCCCTCAAATGGACGGAGCAAGAGAACCCTGACGTGGAAGAAGTCAAGTTTGTGGAGTTCATGGCTACCGTCAAGCGCTTTGATATCGACACTTTCAGCGAAGCCATCACGAAGCGTATGAGAGATATGGAGCACACTGCACGCAAGTGGCAGCGCGAAGCCCGCACTTATCGTGACAAGTCTCACAGATACCAAAGCGAAGCGCACGAGAAAATTGCTATCCGCGGATTCAAAGAGGGGGACCTCGCTCTCTTCTTGCCCACGCGCAATCAAGCTACTCGTCCCTGGGCAGCCTTCAATGTCGGTGCGCCACACTATTTCCTTCGCGAGCAAGAGTCACACCGCTTGCACAGCAAAGAGTGGCTGGTCGCACGTATCACAAAGGTTGAGGAGCGCGTCGTTGATCTCTCGAAGTCAATGGACGGTACGCGTGGCAGCGACGGCCGCTCCATAACTAGCGAGCGCAGCGGCGTCTCGTATGAGGACGACAATCCATTCGAACTGTCCGATGGCCTGCGCTGGCATCTGGTCGAAGCAGCAGAGGAGAAGGTTGGTGCGCCGCTCACGCCTGGCTTGGGAAAGAGTACGGTCGACAGCACCAAGGTAGACGCGAAGGGCAGCATCCGCATGAAGAAGAGCCTGATCGGCAACGACGCGAGTAAGACGCTGAACAAGAGTCTGGATAGCCGTCGCAGCAGCGCGGGCAGCAAGCGCAGCATGACCGTTGGTAGCGGCAGCAATAACAACAATGGCAGGACTGCAGCAGGCCCCTCCGGAGCAGACCAACAGATTGGTGCCGAGGCGGCCGGAGGAGTGGGCGAAGAGGTCAGAGCACCCGTCCAGTAATAGAGATGGGGGAAAGAGGAAAAAGAAGAAATGGTATATTACCACCCATCATCTTCTGTTCCTCGCCCCCGCGTGCTTTGTTTTTCTTTTTCATCATTACTTCCTCCGGCTGACACTTCCATTTTTTCTATCGGTGGCGATACAGGCTTTCCTGAACAATAATCACCATGTCGCAACGGCGTCGCTCTCTTCCCCTACCACATTCAGCCCAATAGACGGTCAGAGCAGTGAGAATGTTGCACCTCGACCGATATCATCGGCTAGCAAGGCTGCCTCGGCTCTCGCAGCGGCTGCCGCAGCCAGGGGCGGCGATGGCGCCCCCGGCTCGTCTACGATTGCTCCAAGTGTGAGGGATGCTGTGGCTGCGGGCACCGCGAAGCAGCAGCAGCCGCCGAGAAAGCTGGGTTTCTTTGATTCGTTGTGGCAGTTGGATATCAGTTATGAGAGGGGAAAGGCGAAAGAGTGATTGTGGGGGTGGATGGCACCGCTGGTGAAGGAATGAGGTGTGATGATTCCACTTCTTCTTTCATACATTGGCTACTTTTCTTCACTTTCTTCTTTACGATACCAAGCCGTTTTTGGGTGTGAGGTCTCACCCCACGAGAGGGGTCTGTGTTGGAGATGCGTTGATTTTTTTCACAGAGAGCCAATATGGGTAAAGGGAGATAAGTAGTAAGTATCGGAAGAACAGCTTATTTGATAATTTGTTTGAAGCGAGTGGCCTCAACAACAAAATGGTAGATTGTAGCTGTCCAGGCCCATCCCTAAAGGGTCTCGTGCATCTATGGGGAGTTTGAGCTGTAAATGTAATGTTGTACGAAAGACGGCCACCGGACGCAGTAATGCAGTGTCACTCGCAGAACACGCCTTGAAAAGATGCGATCCTATGTGATTGCACTCATTTTAGTTACGTCAAAATTTGTAAAGGTACTCCATTTCACTAGACCGCCGTCTTTTAGAAGAATGCACCCTGATATTCTCCATAATGTCCCCAAAACTAGTCGCTCCTCGTCCCAGCCCAAATTGCGTAAATTATTATACAGATAACCGAGTCCATTCCTAGAGCACCAACAGCGGGATTTGCCCACAACCCGCTCATCACTTCCCCTAAATCACTGCTTCCAGACAACTCTTTCATCCACGCCGTAAACAAGTCGATCACACATCCAAGAAAGAATATCAAGTGACTGAGATGTCGGTAGCTGCGACTTCCCAGAAACGAGGCCGCGCCACGTCCCGCTGCAACTCCAGCAAACATCGGCCTTGTAGCCAGGAACGGCACGAAAAGGCAGACTCGGAGCAACAACACGACGCTGACCAGCGGAGCCGATGTTGAAGCCTCAGCAGCCCGCTGGAGGAATGGGAGAAGAGCGAGATACGCCGTCACGGCGAGGGGCACCACGAAAGAAACCCGCACATCACTCGACTGCCCTGCTCCCTGCCTCGCTCTCCCCGAGGCCTGGACCCCCCTGTTTTTCTCAGCAGACGGCTTCGCTTCCGACCACGCCAACCGCTTTCTCTCCTCGGTCTCGATCTCCGCCCCGATCAGGAACAACGTCCCCGCAAACCCCACGGGCAGAACCTGCGCCAGCACCACCAGCTCCCCCAACCTTCTTCTTCTTCCCCCATCGCCCTCCTCCTCCTCCTCCTCCCCCCTTTCCCCCGCCATCTTCTCATCCTCCTCACTCGACCACCCGCTCCCCCTCCGACGTCCTTCGATGCCGAGTAGTAGACCCATACCCAAGCTCCCTAGCAGCGCGGCCTGTACCCACGCGCCGCTCGCTCCCGTCGCCGTGGCCAAGTCTCGCGCGAAGTCTGTGAAGAGCGTCGAGCCGAGCATCCAGGCCCACAACTGCGCGGCGGTCGTCGTCGACGGAGACGCGATGGGAAATGGGTCGAGACGGCGCGAGCCGCAGAAGGCGGTGTAGGAGACGTGGAGAAAGGAGAGCATGTGATATGAGAGGGAAGCGAAGGAAGCGAGTGCGAGGATGGTGAGGGCTGTGAGGCGATGGCGGGAGCGCCGATGATGACAGGAAAGAGATGGAGATTGAGCTGAGGAGGATGAGTCAAGACGGAGAAGACGACGGTGGCGTTTGTGGAGATGGAGGGTGGTGCGTGTTGATAGGATTAGAGCGGTGGCGATGTAAGAGAGGAAGAGGATGGTGCCGACGTAGTTTGTTGGTGGATTCAGGAACTCCATTATTTGAGTGAGGTACTGACCAGGACTGGAGAGTTAATTGATAGTGGGCCTGGGAAGATGTTTTCATTCAAATAGGTCTTGCTAGTAGACGTCATAGAAGTCCCGATCGGCCGTGCTAGTGTTGGCTCCCGCTCCAACCACTCCTTCATACATCTACACTTTTGTCTATGCCAAAGAAATAGCTTTTATATGCCCCAATATTCTTGACATGATGAAGTAAAATGATTTTAAAACGCCGTGAAATGCCCTTAAGAAGAGTGCCACGGAGTCGAGTGAGCTCACCATCAGTCCTCCGCCTTTTCAGCACACCACCACCTATTTTGCCCTATTCATCGGGCCCCAATTTGCTCTCGGGTTCATCGGGTACCGCACCAACTTCTTATCCTCCTTATCCTTCCCCAACTTCTCATCAAAGACAATTTCCAGCTTGTGCAACTTGTCCAAACCATCGCCCGGTGCCCATTGCCTCTTCTCCTTCTCATCGTTCACCTGTGGCTCGACATCGGCGCTTCCGCTTTCCTTTTCTTCACTCTCTCCTTCCTTCTCGCTCTTTTTCTCTTCGTCCTTGGCTTCATCCACCATCTCCACGTCTTCGACCGTTCTCTTCTTCTCCCAGACACCTCGGCCAGGTGTGTTGACTTTGAACTTCTCCTCCATCACTGGGCTACGTTGGCGCACCCATTCCCTCATCACCTCCCAAATAACTTCCCACGGCGCATCAGTCTTGACGGTGCCTGGCTTACAGTGGCTCCTCGTGGTCCTGTATCCCAGTTTCCTCAATGCGCCCTTGAACGCTGCATCTGGGAGCGCCTGGCAGTGCATGATCCTGGAAAGCTGGGACACGTTGAAAAAGAATGGGTGGTGGTCCACGATAATCGGATCCATCTTGGGAATCTCGTCTGGGCCAGGAGTGGAGGGTTCGGAGGAGTTCGAGGTTTGGGCGTAGGGAGAGGGGGTCTCGAAAAGGAGTTCTTCGTGCGCAGTGCGAAGCATGCCTTCGATGCGAGTCGTCGTTTGATATGTGTCCTTGTCAACGGTAGGGAGGTAGCTGAGGATCTTCTCGATGAATGCAGGGTTGTGGAGGGGGCCGCCCCACATAGGGCCAGAGAGCTGAAGGCTGTTAGCATCATTGTAGTCTACAGAGAGACAATGTGTAGCTTACATGAGTCTTGAAGCCACAGTGAGGGCAGTGCGGTGGTGCTGAAGGGCCCTGGGCAAAACTGTACTTGAAGAATGGTGTGCCCTTCTTGCCTTCCTGAACATGGTTCCTGGCCAAGAATTGGGTTGTCCATGCACCGCAGCCAGAGTCACAGTTGTACACTAGCATTTGCTTGCCAGCAAGGAACTTGACCTCAGCTGGGCTTTTTCGTACTCTGACGAAAACACGGGCGTAAAAGTCGATGGACAAGCTGAGGAGCGGCTCGATGCTGATGCCATATTTGGCTGCTGCCGTAGCAATAGCATGCAGTATCAAGCGCAGACCTCCTTCGTGAGAATGGTGCCCCTTGATGGGGAGGCCGCCGTATTGACTGTAGGTCTTTTCCAGATAACCTGTAGAGGCGAAAACTCCAGCGTCGGTGCAGGTGACGCACAGGAGACCGCCGTCATTGACGGCTTGTATCGCACCGTCGAGGAATGGCACAGCTGTACCGTAAGGGTCCAAGTCAATGACGTCGTACTTCTGTCCTGGACCACCAATGCCCTCCTGGCCAACAAACTGGTACATGTGTGCAACAGCGTTACCAATCACCGGGGTGATCTTGTGCTCCAGGCGGTTGTGCTTGATGTTGAGCTTCATTGCTTCGACGGCAGAGGGGGAGAGGTCGTTGCCGGTGACGGAGGTTGCGAAGGGGATTTCGTGGGCGTAACGGAGAGCGCGAAGGCCTGTTGCGGAAAGGGCATCGAGGATGCGGAACTTGGGGCCTTTGGAGGAGCCATTGGCGTGACTTGCTTCGCCTGCGGGCTGGTCCGGCAGCTCAGCCACAGCAGCGCTATCATCCTTTGCATCCTCTGTTGCAGCAGTCTCAGCGCCATCATTGACCTTTGCTCTTTTGTTGTCATTACCCTCGGCAGCGCCCTCGTTCTCCGAGCGAGCCTTCCTTTTCCGCTCACTTTTCCTCTTTTCCCTCAACTTTTCCTGGTGATATTTCCGAGTTTTGGCAGCAATAGCATCCTCGCCGTATGCACGAATAGCGAGCACACTGAGGTCGCGGTTGAACTGCTGGATTGGATTGTAGAAAACCGACTGCTTCTGCTCGTCGTCGTCGCGACTCTTGGCGTGTTTCTTGGGGTCGACCGAGGTGGCGGTGTTGGGTGGGATGAGGATGTGGGCCATGCCCTCCTTCACAGTGGTGTATTCCTTGCCATCGTGAAAGACGCGCTGGGCGGGGCGGGGTGGATCGGCGAGCGAAGCGGGCGCGGTGCTCGCGGTAGAGGTTTCGGCCATAGTGGGCTTTGCAGAGTAAAATCGTCGAGCGGGAAGGCTAGTAGGGATGCGCCATGCGGGAACCACGGCAGCACGCGAGATGTGCGAAAGCTGGCGGAGGATGGGGGTGAGACGCATCAAGGCTCCACTGAGCTTCTTCGCAGTGACGCATTTCGGCTTCAAAAAATATTGGCCTGCGCCGGGGCATTCTCGGGATTGGCGGCCGCGACGCCCGGGCCAACGCTTGTTTTATCTGGCAGACCCTTACTCTGCACCAACTCCTATCATCATCACCACTCCAAGACCGCTGCTCGCTCCCGTCTACCTGATTGAGACACTTGACGCTCGTTTGATTGGTGCTGGTGCCTGGCAAATACTGGAATCTCGTTTCGCGTGGTATTTTTAGGCCGAATCCCCTGCATCAGGATCCAGCCGGCTTGGCCTAGGCCTCGTTGCCGCCTAGTCTAACGACAAAAGCACTCTTCTGCCGCCAATTTAAATACTGCGTTTCGTTGTTGTCTCATCCTTCTTTTCCATCGTGACCCTCATTCCAAACCCCGCTCGCTGGTCCAATTCCTGAACCATGGGCAAACCAACCCCCGCCCCTGCTTATCGCGATGAAGACGCCGTTTCAATGCACACCACTCGCGGCGACTACGAGTACGATGATGTGCCCCAAATCGCTGACCAGCCGCCCACATACACCGACAGCGTGAATGGCGAGGGGTCTGCTGCTCTTCCCCCCACCTCATTCCCTACTCCTGGCAGCAACGTTCCGAATGTTGCAGATGACTACGCCGTCATCGAGCGTAACGGCCGTGCCTATGCGTTCGGCAAGCCCATCAACCAGCACGCCATAACCATTCGCATGGATGAGCGTCTTACCGACCCCGATAATTTGTGCAAGTATGTCACCGACTACCTGCGCCTACTGCCGCCGCGCCCGGTAGTGCAGATCCACGGCTACCACACTCAGACGGTACGCCGAGGCGACAAGCGCGAGAAGAAGCAGGTCGTCGACTTCGACATCCTGCTTAGCCTGCAGCATTTCCTGGGAAAGCCGCTCGATCCCACCTGGTGGGATGCTCGCACCATTGAGAACGGTGAGCCTGCCCTGCGCGGCGGCTTCCGCAAGACGCGCGCGAAGGGCTACCAGCGTGAGCTTGAGGTTGGCGAGACGAAGCCGGAATTATACGACTGGTGCAAGGAGTACTGCGCCTCTTCCTCCAAACTGAAAATGTACTAAGCCCCCCATCCCCCATCTCTCACCAAACGCCGGCCTAACCTTCAACAGATTCCGTGTCTCCCGCACCATCTCCGGCCTCGATGAGGCCCTGATCCGCCAACGCATCGAAGCCCTGATCCGCTCGACGAACTACCGCGGACACGTCTTGATCTCTTTCCCGCTTGAGGATCGCGCCGTAGACATCTACTCGCCGCACGCCGTCAACCGCTGGCGCACTACGACCTGGATCCGCTGGTTTTTCTACCTCACCTTTCTCTGGCTCTTCACTTGGCCTCTTCTGTACTTCCTGACCCGCCGCTGGTCCGTTTACACTGTCAACTGGGCATTCTCCCTGGGTCCTGCGCCCAACGACCCGCACGGTCGCAAACGCTATGCAACCTTGAGCGAGGAGCAGTGGTTCGCCAAGCATCGCTACTTGATCAAGAGGCTGGTGCTTGACGGCCATCAAGGGGATGCAAGCCAGTTCGATCTGGAAGATGAACTGGAGGATGGCAGGAATGCGAGGTTTGAGTCTGGCAATGCACATGTGAACCAGGCGGTTGGTCTTGTGCAGGCAGGACTGGCAGGTTGGAATGCCGTCCAGAGAGGCTTGGGCGGCGATCCGGATGGATGGGGCGGGGATTGCTAAAGTACCATGGATATTGCGGAGTTGAAACAATTGCCTTGGCGTAAATGAGGAATCTAATTACGTCGGGACGATAGCTTCGCTGCGTACATATGTTTTCGTTGTAAATAAAATCGCTGAGGTATATTCTTCGCGTTCTCCCTCTGCTGCAATACCCTTTTGCACAGACAAGCGGCTTCGTATAGCTAATGTGATCCGTCATTGAATGATTGGCCAGCCCATGACCCATCGGTTGACCGCTACGCCTTGGTCAGGGGCAGCAATGCAATGTTGGATGATTTCATGCAAAAGCCGCCTGATGTAGCTATAAGGGGCTTCTCCAGGTTGGCAGGCGGCGACCGGGATTGTCCCGAACAGGCAAGGAACAGGAACCAAAATGAACGGAGAGCCGATCGACACGTGACCATGGGGAATGCTGTGTCGGTGTAACTGTACCGACGATCGGAGACGCGGGGTTGGGCTTATCAGCCCTACGCAAAGCGAGCGGCCCGTCGCGGCGGGAAAGACGTCATCGCGAACTGCGCAAACAACGGTGGTCGCGGGCAGAAAAGAGCGAGAGAGATGCTGGAGCCTGGGGCGAAGCGGCTCCAACAGGGCGACGAGGCTTGGCTCCCGAGCCGCGGAAAGCCGCCAGCCGATCCCTGCCCACGGCCGTCTAAGGCTTACAATGAAACTTATTTGCGACCTCGATTTGCGCGACCGTTTCTCTCACCCGCAACCCTCACCACCGCCGCCCCCCCAAAACCTCCGGATTCGGGCCCGGCTACGCTCCAGAGACCTTCGCCCCACGCTCGCCTACCTCGATTTTGTGCTCTATGGGATCTTCCTGCGACACCTCGACCGCTTTCTTCGTTTCGCGCAACACCGCGACTGCCCTCTTCCACGCCCCTGCCGCAGCCGCTGCGCCTGGACTTTCCAAGACTGAGGCGAGCTTCGCTTCGCTGCTTTGGCTAGTGGCGTTGGGTCCGCCTTGAAGGGCGGACGGTAATCACGGAGAGGTGAAGTGAGGGTAGGCACGCGTGCGAGTGAACACATTAGGTTTCGCAGCTGACACCCTAGCTCGCGTAGCGTATCCAAGCTGTATGGCAGCTTGAAACCTTCCACCTTCTCGTACGAACCGAATAACTCTCTCTCGACCCACCGCGACCATGGTCTTCGCCTTCGACGAGCACGACCAGCACCTGCCGCAGGAGACTGCTGCTCACCACCCGCTCAGCCCGACCCACCGTGCCGCCATAGACGGTGTTCTGAACGCCAGCACTCCTGCCCTCACCATCGCCGGGCCCGACGATGAGCTTGACGCTGAGCCGGCTCTTCGCCTCGCGCGCAACATTACCCGCTCCCCGCCAATGAAGGTCATGTCGCAGTCACCCCACCGGCAACCCTCCGCGAATACCGGAATGCATGCCCAGGCGCTCGGCGAGAAGCTCAACTTCGAGAAGGCCAAGAGCAATGCTGCCAAGAAGAAGAAGAAGAAGCGCGCAAACAAGCACACTCCGGCTCCGACCGCCGTGCAGACCATCCGCGGATTCCAGACTCCCGTCACCTCGGAGTGCGAGGAGACTGACATTTCTGCGTCAAACACGCCAATGCTCGGCCCCGTCAAGTCGCGCGACCTGCCCAGCGTTACCAGCAGCCCCGCGCTCCGTCCGAGTTCTTCCAGCGGCGGCATTAGCTCCATGAAGGCGCAACTGGAGAAGCTCAACCTCAGCTCGCCCATTCCTAAGTCGGTTTCGACCCTTGCTGCCTCGAGCAATGTTAGCGTCATCTCAGATCTCTCGAGCAACAGCGACAAGACTGAAATGGACACGTACCAAGTCGAGCTGAACGAGGATTTTGCCAGCGTTGAGGCCCGGGAGAGTGTGTTCGAGGAAGAAGTTAACGGCAACCGCTTCGACTCTTTGACCCGGAAGATGACTGCCGATGACTTCGAGCCGCTGCGCTGTCTCGGAAAAGGTTCTTATGGGACAGTACTTCTCGTTAAGCACAAGGCCACCGGGCGCCTCTTTGCACAGAAGCAGTTGCGCAAGGCGCACCTGACCGTCCACAAGAAGCTTGTAGAGCAAACCAAGACCGAGCGCGTCATTCTGGAGAATGTCAACCGCCACCCCTTCGTGGTCAAGCTCTACTATGCTTTCCAGGACCACGAGAAGCTCTACCTCATTCTAGAGTATGCTCAAGGCGGAGAATTGTTCCACCACTTGGCCATGGAGCGCATGTTCACCGAGGAGGTTGCTGCATTTTATATGGCTGAGATGGTGCTTGCTTTGGAACATCTCCACCGCAGCGTCGGGGTTGTCTACAGAGACCTCAAGCCCGAAAACTGTCTTCTGGATTCCGAGGGTCACCTGCTTCTGACCGATTTTGGCCTTTCCAAAGTTGCAGTGGATGAGAACGACACCTGCAACTCTATGCTTGGCACTGCCGAGTACATGGCTCCCGAGGTTATCCAAGGCAGGGAGTATGGCTTCGCTGTTGACTGGTGGTCGCTCGGCGCGCTTGGTTACGACCTTCTCACCGGCTCGCCTCCCTTCACAGCCAACAACAACGCCAAAGTCCAGGAGAAGATCGTGAAGCAGAAGCTGCAGCTTCCCTACTTCCTCTCACCCGACGCGAAGGATCTCCTTACCCGCCTTCTGCGCAAGGAGCCCAGCAAGCGTCTCGGCGGCAACATGCCAAAAGACCTCCAGACCATCAAGGCGCACCGCTTCTTCCGCAAGATCGACTGGAAGAAGTTGGCCACGCGCGAGCTCGAACCGCCGATCCAGCCCCTCATCACCGATCCAGAACTCGCCGAGAACTTCGCCAAGGAGTTCACGGACCTGTCTCTCAGCCCGGTCATGTCGATGCGTAGGAGCATAGTGATGATCGAAGGCATGGATGATGCCGGCGCTACAGGCCATGCCGAGCCGGACCTCTTTGGAGGCTTCAGCTTCGTCGCGAGCTCGAGTTTACTCGAGTGCGGCGATTGGGCCTTTTGACTAGCTGGAACTGTCTTTTGCGTAGGTGAAGTTTCTTGGATTATGGTGTGTGGGCGTTGTAGGACGGCGCGTTACAGGAGGAATGATGAGGTGCGTGGAGAGTTAGAGGGCCATGGCAGACATTCTTTCAACAAGCATGCGCCGTGGTATAGCCTCATCGGTCTTTCGGTATTCTTTCGGCTGTTTGCATACTCAGCATTCTTAAGTTACATTCTCTACTATTTTATTCATGGATTTGCAACAACATTGTCATACTGCCCTTCAGTTGTGCAAGTGGGCCGGGTCAAATTCCTGCGGGTGCATGTGCTCAGCGACGTGTAAACAGCTCGTTATGCGTATAGAGGGGCATCGCAGCCCTGAAACTCTTTTCTGCGATGAATGATATGAGGACCTGGCGTCATCTGAACTCAAGACTTCGCCGTAATACACGGGACGAGCCGCCAATTCAGCCACGGGTTTTCAATTCGTAGTGCTTTAGGAGGGGGAGAGGACGTCTGCGAAGGAGATGACTTGGTGGGTGTAGTCATAACAAAAGCTTTGAGAACGGAGCAACCGGGACTGGGGTATTTGTTATGGATCTGCGAGCAGGTAAGTGTACCCGAGTCGAAGGCCACCGCGTGCTTGATAGGTGGTCCGGCCGGACGTTCTGGACCCCCCCTCGTCCACAAAATAAACTCTCGCAGTGCCGCAAATCACATCCAATGACCCAATTAAATGCACCACGTCACTTTCCCATCCTCCTTCCTGCAACTTCCCAGTGACCTACTCACGTGCCTCAGCCCCACTCCTTCAGGACGAACCGTGGCTGACCGATGTTTCCCGAAATTAAGAGGCGGCGGGGTAGAAGATGAGCGGCGCTCGTCGCCAGTAAGCCACACGGATGTGAGCATGTGGCCGTTGTGTCGGCAGGGTATCCGGGCGTTGAGCGTGGCGTAGGAGCGTGGCGCATATCCGTCGGACAGTCTGAAACACGACCTTCTTCGATCTAGATCTTTTGATGTTCAAGACTTGTGAGATCATCGTAGCTTAAAAAAAACGGCTCAATCATAATTTGACCGTTTTTCTTTTTGGTCTTAAGGCTCGGACAGAAGACCGAGTTATGGGGAGCAGTCCGAGATTCACAATCAGAGGTAGGAACAGAAGAGTTTCAAGGATAAAAGTCTAGATTTCTAAGATCCACTATATCCGTTTTTTCACTTATTATTACCTCAGCAAGGCTGATAAGCCTAATGCTGTGCAGAAAGATAGACAACTAAGTCATTTCTTCTGTTTAAAATCGCTTTCCGTTTTTCCCAGGCGCTGACTAAAAGAGAGATGGATGATGAAAACTATACACATTGGAAAGGAGATAGGAAAACGCTGATGAGTGTGTTGAGTGCAAAATAAGCGTCTTGGTATTCCAGATACACATTACACATTCAAAACAAAGCACGCTTAAAGCATGAAGATGGCAGCCAGGAAACCAGCGCCAACCATGGAGCCGGCGCTCTTGAGAGAGGAGGCGGCGCCAGTGAAGGCAGGAGGAGTGCTGACAGGGGTGCCGACAGGGGTACCGACAACCGGGGTGGTGGCGGCCGGGACGAAGACGGAGCTGAGAGTAGCGTAACCGCCATCGACGACGGCAGTGGAAGAAGCCACAGCAGCAGAGGTAAGAGTGGCGGAAGCCGAGGCCGGGGTGCCCTGAGCAAGGCCGGTCTGGACGGTGGGAACACCGGAGACGGTGACGGTCTGGGTGGTGAAAGCGACCTGGGGGACGGTGACAGCGGTCGAGATGACGGTGGTCGTCGAGCTGCCAGGGATGGTGGCGCCAGCAGACTCGCCCTCGGTGGCGGTGCAGGGAACGGTAACGGTCTGGACGACGGAGATGGTGGTAACGGGCTGGCTGCTCTCAACGGGAGCGGGAGCAGAAGTGACGCCCTCAACGCCAGAAGAGGCGACAGGAACCTGGGACGAGCTTCCGGCGGCGGGGGCAGACGGGGCAGGAGTGACACCAGCAGACGCAGGCGCGCTGGGAGCGGGGGAGGAAACCTCACCCTCAACACCGCTGGAGGCGGGCGCAGCAGGGACAGTCTGGGTGGCAGTGACCGGGCAGATGGTGGTGCCAACGGAAACGGTCTGCGTGACAACAACCTCCGAGGAGCTGCCAGACTCGTCAACGGTCGTGCTCGTGGACACAGCGGTGCTGACAATAGTCGAGGTCGAGTACGAAGTAACAACGGTGGTCTGGGCGGGGGCGCTGGGAGCGGGGCTGGAAACAGCACCCTCGACACCAGAGGAAGCAGGAGCGGAAGCCTCAGGGGTCTGAGTGGCGGTGACGGGGCAGATGGTGGTTCCAACAGAGACGGTCTGGGTCACAACAACCTCGGAGGTCGAACCCTGCTCATCAGTGGTCACGGCGGTGCTGATAGCGGTGCTGTAGATGGTCGAGGTCGACAGAGAAGTAGTAATGACCGGGGTGGGGACAGAGGTGACACCCTCGACGCCAGACGAAGCAGGGGCAGAGGGGGAGCCAGCAGGGCTGGAGCCAGCCGGAGCACCGGGGGTCTCAGTGGCAGGGACGACAGTCGTAGAAACAGGGACGACGGAAGTGACAACAGCCGGGGTGCCGCTGGAAGCGGGGCAGTTGGTGACCTCAGGCGCGCACGAAGTGATGGTGTGGACCTCGGTGGCGTAGACAGTCGAAGTCGAGTACGAGGCGACAGAGCCACCGACAGGAGTGCTGGCCTCGCCCGAGACACCGCTAGAGGCGACAGGAGTCTGCGAAGGGACACCGAGGGTGATGGTGGTGGGAACGTTGGTGATCAGACCAGGGTTCTCCGGGACGTAGGCAGCGCAGATACCGGTGAGGTAAGACAGAGCCTGAGAAATCTCATCGTCGCTGCCACCACGGGCGTCAACGCAGTCAATGACCGACTTGATGAAGTCGACCTCCTTGCAGTAGCAGTCGGAGTCAGTGTTGCCAGAGCAGCCGACCTTGGTGATCCAGGTGTTCAAGCACTTGGGAAGAACGCCAGGGCAGTCGGCAGACGGAACAGCAGAGGTAGCAGAAGCGGGGGAGGAGCTGACACCGGTGGAGCCGCCGAAGACAGGAGTGGGGAAGCCACCGAAGCCGGGAGTAGAAACACCAGGGACGGGACCAGCAGGAGACGAGACCTCGCCGCTGACGCCAGAGCTGACGGGCGCAGAGGGCGAAGAGCCGGGGACGGAAGCCACACCAGTCTCAGAGACGGGGCAGATGGTGGTCGAGATGGCAACAACGGAGGTGACAACAGCGGGAGTGCCAGAGCGGGCCGGGCAGTTGGTGACCTCAGGGGCGCAAGAGGTGACGGTGTAGACCGAGGTAGCGTAGACGGTGGACGCAGTGAAGCCGGCAGGGATGGTGCCGTTCTGCGAGAAGGGGATCTCGACGCTGGTGCTGAAGCCGCCGCTGACATCAGAAGTAGCCGGGACAGCAGGGGTCGTGATGACCGGGACACCGGGAGTGCTGACATCAACACCAGGGACGCTGGGGACGCCAGGGAAGCCGGGGGTGGCAACGCTGGTGGCAACGCTGGGGGAACCGCCAGAGGGGAAGACGAACGAGGGCGTGAAGGCGCCAGGAGTGCTCACAGCAGGAACACTGAAGCCGATGCTCTCGGTGAAGCCAAAACCGCCGGTGGAGGCGCTGAAGGCAGTGGAGACAGTAGCGGTGCTAGACTCGCCGCCGTTCTGACCGCACTCCCAGCCAATGCTGTGGATGCCGAACTCGCAGTCCTCGTTGTCGCTGTTGTCGGGGAGCTTCCAGGTGACGGAGGTAGCACCACCGCACTGCTCGTTCTTGACGACAGTGCCGCCAGAGCTGCAGCTGGCGGTGTGCTTGCAGGTGGAGCCATCAGGCATGCCATAGTGGAATTCGACAGGCGTGTCAACACTGGTCGAGACCTGGAACTCGCCGACGGAGAAGCCCTTCTCCTTCTGCGAGCCGGAGCACTCGATCTTGGGGTTGCTGTCCTTCTGCTTGGAGATGGTGCCGGAAGCGCACTTGCTGCCGAAGGTACGCTTCGAGACAGGATCGCGCTTGCCGAACTTGTTCTTGCAGGTCAGGCCAGAGACATCGAAGCCGGAGTAGGAGGTGCCGATGTTGGCACCAATGGCAATGCCAGACCAGTCCCAGCCGGACTTCTGAGAGTCGGTACACTCGTTGTTGGTGTTGGAGGGGGTGCTGAAGCAGTCGCTTCCGCTGCCGCCCCAGATGGAACCGCCGACAGAGGCGGAGCCGCCGAAACCAAAAGAGCCAAAGGTCTGCAGCGTGTTAGAGGGTGGCGGTTGGGAGAGATGTGGGGGACACTTACAGCCGCAGCCTGCTGGGCCGCAAAACCACCAACAAGGATGGAAGTGGCGGTCTTCATGGTGACGGAAGGTTCAAATCAGACTAGGTAAAGATAGTAGGTGCCGAGGCTGGCGGTGTGGTGGTATAATAAAAACGAAAGAGTGCTCAAAACCAAAGAAAACGAATGACGTTGGCTCTGAGAGAAGCTTTTCAGTCAACTGAAAGGAAAGAACTGGAAAGACGACTGGGGAGAGAAGCTGTTGATGGCGGCATGGTGGGCATACATATACGCGGGTGCGACGGGGGAGGGTCGACGGGTCTGAAACATGGGCCAGCCATGGATTCGGCCCACGGGCTGCAAACACTGTGGGTGGTGAGCAGGGTGGATGGAGGTGGATCGAGAGCCGAGGGCCCCAGCGTAGGCCGGCTAGGCGGGTGAAACGATAGAGCGCTTCGGGGCAGGCCCGGCCAGGCCGCCCATTCCCCGTTGAGCCACGCTAATGCAGGTACCTGCCGACGCAGTGAGCAGTCGCCTGGCCTGCCTCTTTCCCTTTGGGCGAGTGCGAACGCCACGCGCCGTCGCCGTTGCCGTGTGTAGCCTCAGGCCTCGCGTACAGCTGACGGTCACGGCCGGCCAGCTCGCAGCCACCTCGCCCTGCAGCTGGCCAACGGCCTGTTTCAGGCGCGCGACTACATGCCCACCCTCCCATCACCGTCGGCCAATCCCAGGCCGTAGCCGTCCGGTAAGCACCCAATTGGCCGGCCGCTTGGAGAAACACCGCCCGTCTGCAAAGCTTATGCAGCACGCAGGGGAGTCGCTGCAAACAGGCCCACCTCTGCTGGGCGTGTGGCTGATGATGGGAGGCCGACTGCCCGCTCTGGCGCGTGGGCCGGTGTTTCGTTGGCTCGGGCCAGGCGGGCGTGATGTCCTGGGACGTGCTTCAAGCAGCAGAAATCCGTCGATTGCTCGCGTGGGACCAAAGCTCCAGGCTCACGCTGGCTGCCGCCACGGTCGTCATTCGTCAAAGCCGCTGCACCCGCTTCCAATCGCCGCCCTCCCCGCGCAGCCAGCGCGGCGAGCCGCCATTGATTCGTATTCCCGCCAGCGGCAGATGCAAGGCCAGCACCGCGAGGGCTGTCAGCGCGGCAAAGCCAGACGGCCAAGGTTCCTTCCGTGGCGGCCGGCTCAAGCTTTTCGCTAGGCCCGTCTGGTGCGTTGCGCAATGCTAATGTTTCCATTCTGCGCTCCCCCGGACGCTGGACCTCCATTGGGCTCGAGGAGGTGGCAGTGTTCTCGCCGGGTGATCCGACACAGGGGCCCGAGTTTTGCATGATGCCAAGCATCATCGGTCCTGAAGGCGGAGCTTTGCCGGTTGTTGATTGCCCGATTCGGCATGGGCGCCCCCCGCGGCTCTCCCGCTCGCACCACCGGCGCGCCCTTTCCGTGCAGTCCTCCGACGCGTTGTTTCGAAGTCCTTCTGCCCTGTTTGATCGTCTCTCTAACGAGCGTTCGCGCAAACCCACGCAAAGACGTGCAACCCAAAGCATTCGGCACCTGTATGCGGCCATGCGCCTCTCCAGCAACGCTATTCTGTGGACCACCACCACCAGTTCTCTCCTCAATGATTCCCACGGCTCCCGCCGCAAGCGAGCCTCAATATCCGCTCTTCTGGTGCTATTTTGGCGTGTCCTTGAGGAGCATTGTTCACGTCCTGCCACAGCCCGTCGACCCGCGGAATTCGCCTCTCACCACGCGAGCAGATCTGCCCGAAAGTCATGACAGATCCAGTCTGGCCCGAGTCTTCTCCCGCATCAATGAATTTCCGCTGCCAGACTCCATGCTCCATGGTCTCGATCCCAGCCCAATAGCGCACTCACATAATGCTCCGCACGTCCCCCAGCGCCACTAAACTTAGCAAGCCAGGCAATTGTGGAAATTGCTGCATGTTAAAGCCGCCGCTTGCGCGTCCGAACCGGGCCTCCGCTTGACATCACTACGCTGCCGAATTAGTCTTTCGCTCTCCTGCAATGGCGAGGACACGAGAATAGGAGCACACCAAGGGACTTCCCGCAAGGGAAAATCAAATCGTCAAGATCGGCAACTAGGCCTCGGCAGATGGCTCTGCTAGTGCCCGGCACTGGCCTCGACGATCCGGATCACCTTTCCTTCCCCTTTGATGCTCGGTCACGAAGAATGCCTTTGTATGCTCTTCTCATCGAGAGCTGGCGAACGACCCAAAATCCTGGAGAAGCAAATGCATCTCATCCTGCACAGCCTCTATTCTTTACAGAAAAAAATCAATGCGCGAGCCTTCCATCGAATCGACTGCTCATATTCAGGACCCTGGGGGCCCTTGAAAGTTTGCCGATTTCGGAATCCTTCCCTTGTAATCGCCCACATCTCTGACACTTACTGACCGGTAGAATCTGTCGACCTCCCCACGAACCAATAACCTACATACCCATGCCCTGGAACCCCCTGCTTTAAGCGGATGCCTCGAACTGCTTACTTGCTCGACTGACCGATGGGCTGCCTTAACATCGTACACCGTTCGCCGTAATCGATATCCGAGATGTGGACCTAATTCTTCCCCACTTCTCGATTCGCGAGACGCGGCGACCATCCGGCGGCGAGACTTGCTCGATATGGAAGGGGATTTCCCCTGGGGACATAGGCTCCTACTATCCTCCATAACAGTCGCTCGCTGTTCCTTCTTTAGATCCATAAAGAACCGGAGTAACGGGACGCCTGAGACAAGCATCCCGAGTCAAATACGAAAGGGGTCTCCCGTCACGTGAGTTTCGCTTCGCTATACTAGACGCGTCATCAGTCAATGTGGTACACCATGCTCTCATTGATTCTATATATTCGTGTTGAAGCACCCTACGCCCCAGTTTGACCGAACCCATGTCCGCTAGATTGTACAGGCGAAGTGTGTTGTAGAGGACCTAAGCCTTTTGTACCCCACGGAAGACACTTTATTCTTCACACGTAGGATTTGAAGCCCAAGTTCGGACAGCGATATCAGTTTCGGAATTATACAAGTACATCTTGGTGTGAAATTCAACTACTAACGTAAGTAGATTATTGTGAGAGGGGCTTGGGAAAGGCAATTCCAACTTCGCTTATCTTCCACAGTAGACACAGGAAACGTCCGTTGATTTCTAACTTTGTCTCGAAGCGCATTAGCAATTGCGGGGAGAAGCACCACCTTGGATCTACAATTCGTCAGAAGGAATCAGAGGGATGGCTTTCTTCCCAGTCGCCCCAGTTGAGCCCACAGATGACTGTGAGGACTCGAAAGTGGTGTTCAGAGCACTGTAGCCAAACAAGCTGTAAGTTTCCAGACCCGAGAGGCTTAGTATATGAGTCTTGTATTGTAGGTGGCGATTCTGGTCGGATAGAAATAGGTGATCGGGCTGGTAGTGTCCCTCAAAGCTTCGAGGCCTTCAAACGACCACGCCGAGCCGGGGTCGCAACTAGGACAACCAGAATATTCCTCGTCCATGAAAGCGCCAAAGAATAATACCTTTGTTGAAGCCGCGATCATGCCGTGGTCGGAAATCAAATATTGTCGAATGGCCTAGATGTCGGGGAAGTCGGGTAAGGAGCAGTCTGTATCTGCAGCTGAGACTTTACCAAATGTCGCATTGTACATTCATGAACTTATCTACGATTGCACGATGCATGAAATCAAACTTTGAGCTGAATATATGCTAGGACACGCGCAACATGGACCGACCGCTAGATACCACTCGAGAGAGAAGATGGGGTAAATCCTTTCTACTAAACTTGTGTACATCAAAAGCATGCTGAACGAACGAATTTCTAGCAAGAAATACCGCGGTACGTAAGCATCCCTTGACAGGGATTTTGGGTTTCTCATGGATATTTCCTGCGTTTGCTCGTCCGCATTCTCGTCTTCTTGATCCGGTACAGCGGGCGAAGTCAACTCCGGGTTCTCATTGTCGGGTCATTCATTTGATTCTGGCCCTGCAGCTGTCTTCCTAGAGTTGCTACACCTGGTGACGTTTGATGTTCTCCAGTGCTGTTTGCTGTTTAGTTGGGGGCATTGGAAGAGAAGCTATGCTCAATTAACTCCGCAGTGACACCTGCGAAGGATGGGACAGTTAGCAAGGATGTAGTACGAGCCGTCGCCAGAATTACAAGTTCTCCGGGGTCGTTCCGAACCCTCAAATTGTATTTAGGGACGTTTGAATCACCCGAGTACATATCAGACACTCCTGTGGAAACCTGTTAAGCGCTGTGTCTAAGTTTTGGATGCTGTAATCCGATTTGCGACTCCGGATATGAGCAGTGGGCTAGGGAAGCGAAAAATATATCTAGCAGTTCCAGTAAGAAAATGCATCACAGTAAGTAGCTGGGAGACCTCAGCGATCTGAACCATTTTCTTCAATGCTGCGGTGGTCGATCTCCGACCCAACGCTTGAGGTAAGCTGGTGTATAGGAAAGAACAGAGGACCGGGAGGGTGGGATCTCTCCATCGAATCAGGCCGTTGTGCTCGACGGTATCAAGGAAGACTTCCTGAAGAGTGTTACTGTATAGAATATTATTTCGTAAGCAGTGCTCAAAAAGCACGGCGAAAAGGCGAATAACAAAATCCTTAGCCTTCTCCAGAGGTTGGATCAGAAGCCGGTAGCATTCATTCTGCTTGCCCTTGCGGGCTCTGGTGTGCTAAGTTGTCAGCACGAAGTACAGACACTTGAATAGCTCATGCGCAGCAGGGATAACTCCGGGCTGTAGTTCTAGCTTGCGCGTGTCTAGAACAAGCTCTCAAGGTCTTCGAATCGGAAGCAGTAGTTTGAATAGCTCGGTCGATCTTCGGCCAAGCCACATGGCTGCGTTTAGGCTGCGCTGAGAAAGACGATAACGAAAGCTTTTTCAATGGCTTTATACCATTGCTTTTTCGACTGGTTTTGCCATGCTAGATTAAAATCAAATCAGTTGGCAACGTGGCGGAGGAGTTGGATACCGATCCACTGTTGGAATCGATACGACCTTTGATCAATTTCCCCTTACGATGTGCCTGGTGAAGATAGCTTGAGAGCTGCAGAGCATCAGACGGTTCCCAGACCCAAGTGAACTATTTGGAGTCGTGATGGAGAATGGTCAGGGCCTCATTGATATATGATCTGGCAGTCTTGAAATGAGGTCGTGACTAGTCACACTGGAGAGACTTAATCTTGCTAATTCAGACTTACTACTCTTTCTAAGGGTCTGTGGTTCTTCGTGCTAAATTGCGGTTGTAACACTCCTCTGCAAGCTTAAGAACAGACTTAGCTTTCTTGGCTTTGTATTTTCGAAGTGCAGCAGCAATGAAATAGGGGCCAATTTGATTCCGTCCCGACTGACGTAGTATGGAATGTTGGCATATTAGGTCAGGAGTTCCAGCATCGGCATCCGACGAATTATGTCCGCGATCGGAACTGAATCGGCTTGTTGGGTCCTACACCGAGTCTACCGTAGCACGAACCTATGAGCCCAATGGCTGCCAGGAAATTATCAATGGAACGTGCGGGCAAAATGGGCAGGTGAGTTCAGCTTACCGGGTACTCAAGAGCCACAGAGATGTGGTGACGCGAGGTCATGCCCTGCGCAAGGTTGAGCGTCGCTGCTAATGCCTTAGTACGCATGCGCGGTGATAGCAAGAACTGTTGAAGCTCTCCTGTAGAGTGGAGGGCAGGATAAGGCGACAAAGTAGAGAATGCAACTTATGCGTTAAATAATTCGCGGGCTCGATGGCAACTAGCAGAAGTGTAAGAGAGAATTCAAGAGGCAATATAAGAGTGGATGCGAGAAGGAGTGCGAGACAGAGGAATAAAAGTAGGGTCAAGTTTCTCGCACAGGCGGGCATGAGCGCCTGCCTCATCAGCGCCTGCCCGACTGGAACAACGCAACCTCAGGCACCACGCCGGGCATATGGCAAGAGAGCGGCATGCTCGGACGTTGAAAGATGTATCCGCAGCATCATTGGCTGGAGAGCGTGAGGTGCGGCTGTAGTCCGCTTGAATTTCATCGTAAGCCGTTGGATACAATTTGGACAATTCCCGGCATAAAACTTATCCCAGGCGAGATTTTGTTCCTCGAGTCTAGAGCGATGTCTACAAGTGACAGTGGAAAGAAGATGATCCTGAGTACAAAAAAGCGCGCATGGAATGTTGGTTGTCGGACTGATTCGTGTGCGTGGCGCAGCCCCCGCTGAGGGGCTCCAGATGTGGGCCCATGCGCCGGCAATTACGGCATCACAGCCACGGCAGGAAGACGTCACACTGGTCATGTCATACTTCAGCTGCCCGCCTGAGCTGACAGGAACCTCTAAACACGACGCATCCCCCTCTTTTCTCTGCCTCCACTCCTCAATCCACCGCAAACGCCACCACAACCAACATGCCGCCCTCCCTAGGAAACGTTCTCAACGCCGGACGCGGATATTTGTCGGGT
Source organism: Lasiodiplodia sp. COLG20 (assembly GCA_009801085.1). Lineage (NCBI taxonomy): Eukaryota > Fungi > Ascomycota > Dothideomycetes > Botryosphaeriales > Botryosphaeriaceae > Lasiodiplodia > Lasiodiplodia sp. COLG20. The sequence continues at coordinate 7,938 of VNWV01000010.1, read as the reverse complement.
GCTGCCGGGTTTGCTAAGCATATGGCAACCCCGGGTCAGCGGGCTATAAAGGCTACATTCTCTCCTATTTCAGGCGCGCCTTTGGGTCGCTCTTCGCACTCGATTTCAGTTGTGAAGGGCCGGGCGTACATCTTCGGTGGCGAGCTTACAGATGGCCAGCTCGCTGACAATGACATGCACGTCGTCATCCTGCCCTCGTCGGGCGTCTCCGAAGCCGACTACTACACTATCTCCCCCAAGGCCGCCAAGGAAGACGGCGGCGTTCCAGCCGCGAGGAAAGGTCACACTGCCGTCGTCGTTGGCGACGATATTTTCATATTCGGAGGCGATGTCGAGGGAGGTGCCGACGAGAGCGGAACAGTATGGGTCTTCTCGACCTCGGGCAGTAACTGGACTGCGCTTGCTCCTGCAAATGCCGAGGCGCCTGCGCCCCAGTCGAGAGCGTTCCATGCCGCAGCTGCGAGCGAAGAGCCTGCTCCCAAGGAGACCAAGACCGAACAGACCATCCTCCCCCAACAACCCCCGGACCCTTCGCAGGTTGTGCCCGAACCGCCTGAGCCCGGCACGTGGGGAACCGTCTTCATCTCTGGCGGTAAGGCCGCCGATGGCGAGCTCATCCACGACCTATGGACCTTTGACATCCGGTCGAGGATCTGGAATAAGTTGGCTTCACCGCCTGGCCCTGCCAGGATAGGCGCTAGCCTTGTATGTGTTGGCACTCGTCTATACCTGTTCGGCGGTATCAATACTACTGAGCCTGTCCCCTCTGGTGTTTCCCACTTCGATGTCAGTGGCCTGTGGAGGTTCGCCGAGTCTGGTGGTCCTCCTGCTAGGACGCTCTCTGGCGATTGGGAGACAATCGAGCACGAAGAGGGCGCTGGACCCGCCACCCGTTCTGGCGCTGCTTTGATCGAAGTCACTGCCGGAAAGTCGGGCCACTACCTGCTGCTTGTTGGCGGTTTGAAGCCGGACGTCCAGGAAGGCGGTCTTTCCTACCTCGACGACATCTGGGCCTTCCAACTTCCCACTACCGTCGCCGCTACTCCCGCGAAGGCCCCGGCGCAGAGCACGGTGAAGCTGGACACCAAGGACGCACATTGGACCGAGGTGCAATACCAGTACATGAACGAAGATGGAGACATCGTCCCCGACAGACCTGCCAGTCTAGCTGGAACGAAGGGTATGGATGCACGTATCGGCTTCGCGGCTACCAAGGGCACCGAGGTTGAAGGTGCGAGTGTCATCGTCTGGGGTGGCGCGGATGAAAGCGGCAAGGTCCTGGACAACGGCTGGATGATCACTGTTGACCGGTGAAGAGCATTTGTCCAAGACAGAAATTCCTAAACTTGTCTATGGGCGGGTGAGTGGGAACGAAATCATGAAAAGCGACTGCTGCAGGTCCTAGAAGTCCAAGATTGCTGAAGACGGAAGAATCTGTAGCGACTTCTTATGTCTTTCATACTGTGCACATTTTATACTGGCGAAACTGCGTGGGCAGGTAGGAATGAAATCTATTCCCATGACATATATCTGATCATTTATCTCCATCATATACTACTCTCATGAAGCTTATTGCTTCTATACGTCGTCATTCGCTGTCCCATTGTATGGAACGCCTCATCCCTCCTACCAATGGCCCGGCGTCGACTCTCCAAGGAACAGGAAGCACGACAGTAAGCCCCTGACCGAATCGGGTTGCCGGACCATTCGCTTTATTTACTGAAACAGGAAGGTCGCCGACGCTACTCTTGTTTCACCGAAACACAAACGGTTTTCATCACCATCCCTTGCTACGTTGCCCTATCATCAGTGCTACTCCCGTTTGCGTCCTTGTAAGGAATCAAGGCATGCAGTATATCTTCCGCAATGTGAACACCCATTTTATCACCAAAAGTAGCTTCTATGGCTCAGTTGGTAGAGCGCGGCACTAGTACCTGATACCTATCAGTCATGCCGAGGTCCTGAGTTCAAATCTCAGTGGAAGCATTTCCTTTTGCCAATCTACCCGTCTATCTCTTAAGGTAACTTTTTGGTGTTGAGGAAGAGAGGAGAGGCGGTTCGCGGGTACAAGTTTCCTCTGTAGAAGCGCGAGCACAGAAGGCATGCATGCAAGCGTTCCTGGAGTTCATTGATGAAATTCCTAAGAAATATCATGCTCGACTTGGGTGCATGGTTGAAAACCATGTCCAGGCGTTCTCATTTGGTTTGTAATCATACATTTGTATGCGGAACAGTATTCCAAAGCCCTGTGAGCCCAACGTTTACTAAGTTTATAAAAATGGATTCAATGTGCGATATTCTTTAATATTTGCTATTACGCGTGTGCTTTGCTCTGTGGTGGTACAAGTACGAGTTTAGTGTAGGACAGAAATCCGACGAGAAGATGTTGCCGCGAGAGCATGGTATTGGTCGAACTATAGCAAAGTTTCAACAACCGGTTTCTTTTGATAAGAGGGCAACATAAACTCAATCAATTAAATCAACCTAAAGCGACATGTAGCTATGCTTTGTTTTAAATATTATCATCGTTATGTCTTGCTTAGAGTCTGCTTCCGTTGGCAACCCTACGTATATACATGTGCATTTAGGCTAACACGAAAATAAACAAATGCGAGGGCTTGGAGCTATCGTCTGGGCGGAAATGTACAATTATTAATGCGACATTTACATCCGGACGATAGCTTCAAGTACCCATGGAATGAGTGAAACACGATTTCACGCTAGCCTGCGGCTGCAACACCCATCTGCACAGTATAAAAGTTTGAGCCTGGAAGTCAATCCATGCCAAAAAGGTGATATCATTATCGTCAAATCATGTATGTAGTTGGTATCAACGTCGTCGCTCCCCCTTTTTCATCGGCACTTCCACGGCTGCCCACTGAATAATAATCCCTCAGCGACAGTTCTTCTATTTCTTTTTTTAGTTCCACATCGCTTCTAGACCTTCACCTCCTTGTTCTCGTTCTTGCTGTCGTCGACGGGCGACGTGTTCTCGGCCATCTCGATCTTCTCGGCGCCCGCGCCATCCTTGGGGCCCTTGCCGCCCTGGGAGGCGAAGCTGCCGAAGCCGGCCTCGACGTCCTTGACGGGCTCCTCGACGGCGCCGGCGACCTTGGCGGCCTCGAAGTGGCGGCCGCGCTTCTCGGGGCCGAAGGCGGTGGTGACGGCGATGCCGAGGGCGATGATGGCCGTGGCGACGCCCATGACGGGGCCGTAGGCGGGCACGCTGTCGCCGTTGTTGATCTTGATCAGCGTCTTCTCGGCGATGGCGTTGACGATCTGGGCCGACGGCGACGAGATCATGTTGCCGAGCTGGTAGGTGATACCTGTGATGACAGCGGGATTAGTTCGAGGTCTCGAGCCCGTGGCGGCTTTGGGAAGTGGGAAGGCTGGGATGGATGGGCGAGATTTATTGTGGTGATGAATCATTAGACTTACCAGGGAAACTGGAGCGGAACGCAGGGGGCGACAGCTCGTTAAGGTGGATGGGGATGACACCCCAGGCACCCTGGACAAAGAACTGCATGAAGAAGCCGCTGGCGGACAGGGAGCGCTCGCCCTCGGGCAGGATCCAGGCAGGGATGAGACAGCCGGACACAAGGGCGGCAACGATGATGGCGCGACGGCGGCCGACGAACTGCGAGAGGTAGCCGATGATGGTGCCGCCGACGCAGGCACCGACCTTCATGAGGATCGAGGCGCGCGAGGCGCCACTGTTGTCGAGCTCCTTCTGGGTGAGCATGAAGGTGGTGTAGCTGTCCTGCGAGGTGTGGCTGTAGTAGTTGAACCAGGTCATCAGGATGATACAGTAAATGCACATCTTCCACTCCTGTGCAAGCATGACCTTGGTCTCGTGCCAGAAGGCGCCCGGGGCCATGGCCTTCTTGCCAGCCTTCTTCGCCTCGATGAACTGCTGCGACTCCGGGAAGAACATGCGGATGATGCCGACGGCGATGGAGATGCCGGCGGCGATCCAGAAGACGGTCTTCCAGCTGTCGGTCGCGCCGCCGACGCCGAGGTTGGCGCAGGCCGCAAAGACGTAACCGAGAGAGTAGCCCTGCTGCAGAATACCGCTCATCAGGCCTCTGGCGTTGACACTGGTGCGAAGTGTTGGTTAGCACGTGCGTCGCGTGACTGGGCAAGGGGTGCTTACGGGCAGTTCTCGAGGGCCATTGCGATGGCGTTTCCGTAGACTCCGCCCATGAACAGACCAAACAAGCTGCGGACGGCCAGGAACTGGTTGAAGGTTGTGCTGTAAATGGTTGCGATCTGCAGGACGCCGAGAATGATCATGTTCAGAACCATGGGCCACTTGCGGCCGAACTTGTCACCAGCGAGACCAAAGAAGGCAGCGCCAATCGAACGCAGCAGAAGGGTGAGGGTAATGGCGGTGGTGATGTTGGTCTTGGATTGGTCGTAGTACTTTGACAGCTTGACGGTCTGGATGGATAGGGCGTGGAAGTCAAAGGCGTCGGCGGTCCATGCTGCCAGGCCGACAAGGAAGAAGACCCAATCCTTGAAGCTGAGCTGGGCGAACAGCGTGAAAGGGTTCTGCAGCGGGGGAGGGCTCTGCCACTCAGTGCGCTCCTCGCCGTACTCGTTGGTGACAACGACGCGCTGCTTCCAGATGAAGAGGTCACCCCAGGCTTGCTTGGCTGTGAACCAAACGCCCTTCTGCATGGGCTCCGCGGGTTCGCCTTCGGCCGGCATGGTGATTGATTGGTCTGAGGGGACGAGAGCGGGAAAGTGACCAAGGAGATGCGAGGAAGGGGATCCGCTGGAGTGGGAAGGAAACACAGCTTCTGGCCCGGCGGGCTTATATAGAAGAGGCTATCTAATCTCCTCCCAGTCAGTGCGGGGAGTCCCCGTGGAGGGCGAGCACGGCTGGGGTAGCATCAATGGCTTGCATGCGGTCATAGTGGTGCCGCAGCCAAGATGGCCAAGATGCCACGCTCCACGCCGCCAGCCCGTGAGTGCGCCCGCCAAGCGGCACGACAGATGCAACCGCACGGGCGGTCGCCGGCATATTTGGTAGCAGCCCGAATGACAAGGCCCCGGAGCCGGTCCCTGGACCACAGTGGGGCGCGCCAGTCCGGTCTGACCCGAGGGGAAAGCAGAGGTTCTTGTCATGTCCTTGCATGGCGCCAACATGGTTAAGACTCCTTCAGCATGCGGCCGAGACGCGCACGACGCGCCTTCGCTCGAACAAGCGTGCTTGGAATACGGGAAGGCGCCGCCTCAGCACTGCAGATTTGCGTTCGCCGTGACCTGGAGAGTTTTTGGCGGGCAACGCGAAGAAAGTGGTGGATACGAGGGCTGCGTCGCTCGTCGGACATTTTACCCCACGGCCCCGGAATAGGCTACCCCAGATTTACTGTGCCGCGCATTAGGCGACGGTTTCCCTGCACGCGCAGAACCAAAGTGGGTGGGGACGCAGTCCCGCGGTGCGCCAAGCCCCCGCGGTGGAGCGGGTGAGGATGGTCAGACGCGGAGCAGACACTGAAAACGCAGTTGCGGGTTGGTGAAAGATGGGGACGACAATGCGGACCGTTTCGCATGTCAGACGGCGACGATGCCAAGCAGCAGCGGAGCGCCACCGCAAAACTGAGGCCTTGGCGGGACAGGCCTGCTGACTGAGGGCCAGCGGGCGAATTATCCGTAACAGGTACGCGCTCACCCGTGGGCTGACAGGCGATGCCGGGCCAAGGGCCAAGAGAGGGAAGAAGTGGGAACGGCTTGCCAGGCGCCATAGGGCGAATGCTGAGGAGGCTTGTCCAGCTTGATTCGACTGCAGCTGGACGCGCACTCACTCTTCCCCACGCACCCTTCCCCAGGCCTCCCCCTCACTCTCCGCCGTCGCGTTTCCCGCTCTTGGCACCATCATGGTCAGAATCCTTCGTAGAACTGCCGACGCGACATTACGGTTCCCTACATCATCCGAGTCCAAGGCGGCACGGTATCTTGGCACCATCGTACGACGACTTCTCGTCCCTGCGGCTGAAAAAGCTAAACCGCCTTGAGCGCAACGGGCATTGGCTGCGGTCATGGTCGCGCCCGCGCGTTGCGTGTGACGGGTGACTCGATTCGCATTCCTGTGGCGTTTTTTCCTCATGGAATATCGCGACGCGTCGTTTTCGTCAGGCCTCGCCGGCCGCCAAGCCAGTCACGTCGTCGGATTCTGGCTTCCAGTGGCTTCTGGTTGGTCCGATAGGAAGTTGCCGCCGTTCGTGATGCGGTGAGGTGTTCCTGGGCGGGTCGTGCGTGGAGTCGCGGGGTCCTGCCCACGGGGAAAGGCCAACTAGCCGATCGTTGCCACGCCGTGCCAATGTCTTAGTCAATTCGAGCGTTGGGACGTATCTGTGGACCGTGGTGAGACTCTCGGAAACAAATCCGACAGAATCCGAAATCAACCACCTTTGCTCTTTCTTCAAGAAGGAAACAAACATCCAAAGTCCATCTCAGATCCATTCGTCATGCATGATTTGCTGGATCCTTGATCTACCGGCTGTTCTTAATGGCTTGCAGGATTCCCAACGCGGCGGCCCGCATCCCCTACCTTGATAATCGCCACTCACCCATACTATTGAGGGAATTTTCCGTCATGCCCCTGCCAGAATTTTGCGCCACTGGAAATCATTAGCGATTCCCCATCTATATCGTACGAGAAATGCCAACAGCTGAATGCTTGGCCCGAACCGCCATGGCTCAATGACTTTCGAAAGAGTCTGGACTTGAAAACTTCTGCATCGCCAAGTGCGAAATGCCATGGCCACACGGACGAGCCGCAATCGACAACTGTACGCAAGCTCGTTCGGAAGTGCCTTTTTCAGCACGGGATACCAATAAAGTCAAGAGCCCTGCATCCTTCATGACACTGACTACACTTGGACGTTCCGATTTTTCCCGGAGGACAGCAGGCCCAGACATTGCCCAGAAAGACCCTGGCCATCATGTTTGATAGCCGAGAGTGAGGCTCCTTGCTCGGCGTGGTCATGTACATGCATCAAAGGATTGCCGTGCTCCCGCCGTTGCGACCCCTGTCCCAACAATCCGCCGCATCTTAAAGTCGTGCTTGGCGCAGGAGAGCCTGGGCGCAGGCGAGTGAGCGGAACTGCATCTTTCTGCTTTGAGAAGTCTGTTCATAACTGATGCCTTCATTCAAGGTGTGCATTTTCTGCAGTCACTTTAGTAAATGAGCAAATATCGACGACCAGACCGAGTCAAACCAGTGTCTGTGAGATGAAAAAGCACTCTAACTTGAGATATGTTTGGCCGCAGCTATGCTTTTAGGTTGATTTGAGTGCAGTGATGGCCGGAATGTTCCAGTTAGCTCCGTCACGAAGAGTGTCTTTGATAGACTATTTAACCGTTGCTGTATTTATAGATCGATTAATATGCCTGATAAGTCCCTTAATACAGCGTAGCGCAATAGTCTGTGGCCAGCTAATTGGGGGGGAGTGGGGTAGTATATAGCATCTATCCAAAACGTTCACCTTCTAAAACTGCAAAACAATCACAACATCCAGACCCCTGGACGGCAAAAGGAAATGCTTCCACTGAGATTTGAACTCAGGACCTCGGCATGACTGATAGGTATCAGGTACTAGTGCCGCGCTCTACCAACTGAGCCATAGAAGCTACTTGTTGATGAAAAAGAGCGTATCAACAAAACTTATAAAATAAAATGCTTTGTACGCTGGAGCACTTTAGAGCTAACTACGTAGTTAACAATGGGCTAATCACCAAACTTGTGTCTAAACGCCGTGTCAACGTTTCGCTGAAACTCCTCGTCTGTCGATTTACGCTCTCCATATCTCACAGAAAAACATCTAGTTAATTATTATGTAAAGCTAACGTTGCCTCGGTGGATGAAGTGACGTGTCTCAAATCTTTATCTGAAATAAGTAAGAAATGCAAAAAAAAAAAAAAAAAAAAAAA